>CM043117.1:60343609-60900106 GCA_023701765.1 Hylyphantes graminicola
TAAAACTTCTATAGAAATCACTAATTAAATAATCACTAGCTAATAATTATTAAAATTTTACCATAGAAATAACGACACATAAATATTTCTTTCCATGTAACATACTTTTGGCACTCTAAGTATAGAAATTACTGTATAATTTACTTATCAATATTTAGAAATTCACATATACAAATATTGTTTTAAATGTCAATCGCTTTTTTTAAAATATAAATATGGAAATTGTCAATAGAAATCATTATTAAATTAAACTATCTATAATAATATTACAAGTATTGGTTTTAAAGGTTAAATGTTTTAAAAATAATATTACTTTACAATTTTAAACTATAAAATTAAGTTCAATTTATAGAAATAAGGTAAGGTTGAAGTTAATTTAAGTGTTTAATATAAAATATTTAAATAGATAGAAATTGAAGACATTTATATCAATACAATTTATAACAATCAACAACACTTCTTTTTAAAAAAATATATTTTTGCAGTAGTTTTAATCTTCACTCGTCTCTTGGATTCTGACTGTGTTGCAGCAGTTCAGAGAGCGATGTGGCCAGTTGTTGAGAAGAGGCACAAATCAATCTTCTGGACATGAGGTCAAATTCACCACCTGACAAAAATTAAGGTTTGGTTAGGTTTGAATTATCGTCGCACTAGAGCTACACAAGGGCTATTGGCGACGGGTGTCGTATTTTAAAACCACAGTCAAGTGATGAGCTGACACCTGAATAGGCACCCAACACAACCGTTAAGGGCCACATCGTACACAGCGTTTGGACTTTGAAGGATATTTAACGTGCACTCCCTTACACAGGGTATTATTCGTCGGTAGTGTTTGGCTGCACGATCCGTTTTTTATAGGTCAGCAGTTATTTTGGCGATGCCTGAACCTGGGACCTTAAGGCGAGTGCCTAACCAACTGGGCTAGTCAGCCCCCGACAAAATTTAAGTCAAAGGTTACAATGGGAAACCTTAAATCAGCCAAAAACCAACCAACTGCAGATTGGAAAGCCCAACAGATTTGACTATTTATCCCTATGCTTGTAAATCTGCTATGCTGCAAAATGTCCAAAGCGAACTATAGCTGATGCTTCTTGAGGGGCTTGTGCCTGTGTCATTTCTGGGGTTGAGTATAATAGAATTGAGATCTTAGTGCTTGGCGAAGTTGCCCCCCACCAAGAAAGTCACCACTCAAAGCGAACAGTTTCGCTTGACGTTTTGAAAGCTGCCCATTACGGTATAAATGTGTCACATGATCAGGATTCTAATTAGAAGGTGTCCACAGGGGATCTTGTTGGATGTCAATTTGGTGACCTCATGTCAATTTTTGATTTCTTTGGTGGGAGGGTGGGGGAAGGGGATTTTGTTGTGTTTATTGTGAGAGCTATTTCAAAATCTTCAACACCAATTTTTCTTACAGTGGTCTTCATTTAACACCTCAAAAATAATCACCTTGAAATCGCAAATTATCACCCATCCATTACAAAAAACACTACTTCAAGTTTTCATCCGAAAATCGCAAATATTCAACTGTCTGAAAATTTTTCAACTGTGGCAATCTTCAAATTCCAGAAATCCATGAATTTCAAAACTACTGCAAAACTACTGCGAAAACACCACTCAAAGCGAACAGTTTCGCTTGACGTTTTGAAAGCTGCCCATTACGGTATAAATGTGTCACATGATCAGGATTCTAATTAGAAGGTGTCCACAGGGGATCTTGTTGGATGTCAATTTGGTGACCTCCTAATCAGGGTAAGAAATTAAAGGCGTTGTCGTTATTTGCGGCCAAGTACTTCAATTTTGCAGGGGGAAGGGGGATTCGGATGCTTTTATTTTGAGAGCCATTTCGAAATTGTCAACACCAATTTTTCTTACAATGGTCTTCCTTTACCATCCCAAAAATAATCACCTTGAAATCGAAAGTTATCACCCATCCAAAACTTACAAAATACATTACTTTAAGTTTTGATCCAAAAATCACAAATATTCAACTGTCCAAAAATTTCACAACTCAGGCGACCTATAAATTTTGGCATTCTAGCAAAGCATGAATTTTATTTCAGAACTAATGCATACTATAAAATGCTTTCAAAAACCAGGAAAGTCCACATTTTAATTAAACTACTTCTGTATTTTGGCTTAGCAAATTTAATTGAAGAGCATAGTGGATGAACGTGCTGAGTGACAAAAAGGTGAAAACGAAAAAATGAGCTTTAAAGTTTTTCGTTTGCACTCAGATCAGTTGTAAACGGAACTTGTAAAGCGTAAAAAATATACTAAACTTAAAGTTCATGAAAAAAGTGAAACTTGTTATCGTTAAAGAATATATTAATATGTTCATTGACACAAACTTTTCCATATTTCAAAAATGTCACATAGCACGTTCTTCCACTAAGCTCTTCAATTGTGTGTTGATATTTAAGTACAAAAGTAGTTTAAGGCAAGTGTGAACTTAACTGGTTGTGAAGCTAGACGACACGTATGAAGAGCTTAGTAGAAGAACACGTTGGACAAAGTTGTGTGACAAAAATCTTAGTTTGCACATAAATCTGTTAAAAGCGGTACTCGTAAACAGCAAAAAAATAGTACATTTTAAGTTCATAACTGAAGGTAAAACTAGTTATCTTTAAAGGAAGGAATGACATGCTCATGGACACGAAAATCTTGAATTTTTCAAAAATGTCCCATAGCAGTTCTTACACTAAGCTTTTCATATGCCAGTTCATACCTTCAGGGTCCATCACCACCCCACCAGCTTCTTCCACTATAATCTTTCCTGCCGCCATATCCCAGCAATGAAGTGTGTACTCAAAGTAAGCGTCTGCTCCTCCACTGGCAATCATACACATGTTGAGTGCAGCTGAGCCCATCATGCGAAGCCTAAGAACATGTCAGTCACACAGCGTTATTATTATAATAATGATTTTATGCCGAAGCGTAGTGTGCTTTGGTGGGGCCCCTTAGGAAGGGTGAAGATTTCTCACAAAAGAAATAAAAAAAAATGTAATAAAATTAAACGAAATACTTATTTATCATAATTATCTGTCACTTTTACAAAAATATCAAATTAAATATACCCTCTCCTTGCTTTTTTTCAGCAAACAGATTTATTAAATCATTTATAGCTGATGATGGCTTTAGTTTTTCTAAAGTTTCTGCCTCTATGGAAGATAGTGACAGGTCTGACAGGCGTTCCTGTCCTATCGAAGTTCTTGGGTAATTTTTTTAAAATCAGTTTTAGTTTTGAAAACTTCTCTCAGCAGTTGCCGTTGTAACTGAAAGGGTAAAACAAAAAGCACGCTGTTATTACCTCAGGAAAACTGAATGCAAAACTACTGAATTTTATCAGCAATAATTCAATGAGTTCCTTAATGGAATGAATTTTTTGAATTTCAGATTTTAAGCACGCTTTTAGAGCCTTAAATTTGTCATAAAAATTAACTGAGATGTCCTTACTGTATTTAGCCAACAATTTTACCGAATCTCTTCGTTTGAAGAAGGCAGGAGTTTCTCCGGTCGTAATATTTCGAATATACTACCCAGGTCGCAAAGGCTCTGAAATCTTTGTTCAGTTTGAGAAAATAATATATCTAAACAGCAATTGTAAACAATGACTTTGAAATAGGATTCTGGGTCTGAAATTCTCTCATCTTGTGATAACTCATCAAAAAAAAAACTTCCTTATCTTTCGCCTTTTGTTTTTAAAGACATTTTTTACCCTCCACTAATTTGCCAAATCTTTGGACTCATTTGACAAACCATTGATTGAGCTTTGACTCCTTAAATCGCACACTCTATTCAAAAGATTACTTAATAAAATACTAGTTTTCTGCAAGTCATTATTTTCAGTAATATTAATAGAGTAATATTAGTAGAGTTTATAATTAATAGAGCTTAGAAACAGGATTAACTTTTGTCATTTTTGAAATAAAAAAAATTGGGAAGTTTATATTAATTTTTGCTTACGCACGTCGGGGGACCCCTGTGGTCCCCATATAATTAATATGGCGGTAGCTACGCCTCTGATTTTATGCAACCCATATGAAGAGTACAGGGGAAAAACCGATTGATTTTGTAGAGAAGTTTCCTTAGCAGGCCACTTTGGTGATGATAGCAAGTGATCCCCTAAACTTGTGTAAGGAAACCAGTTCCTACCACAGAGATCATAGTTGAAGTAATAGAGTGGCAGATCAGGTGATCTCCAATGCTAACGACGGGACGCGCAAGGAGCTCCCAGAAGAGTCCCAATGAAGCCAGTGTTGTAGGTCACGTGATCTGCCACTCTAATAATTTAACTACAATCTCTGTGGTTCCTAGCTACCAAGATTCAGGCGATTGATGATCCTGACGCTTGGCCCAAGCGAAGAAGAAAGAGAGAAACCGGTTTTCTGCCGCCAATGTCTGCCAAGCAGACAATTGCAGGCGTGCGCCTAATAAATCAACCGGTTCTTCCCCTGTACTCTTCATATTTCTTACTGAATTCCATATGTTTGAATGACATGGAATATTATCACTTTAATATTCATAAAAGCTAAATTTGTCACTGAATCCCTAGAAATGGGAATAATATAACATATCCCTTTCTTGCACAGGCTGTATTTTTGGCTGGATATCTAGAAGTCTAAATGACAACATCAAGTAGCATTTATGTTTTATGTCATCATAGCATTTATGTTTTGCCCATAATATTTTACTTTTAATAATGATTTTGGTGGGGACATTTAAAAAATTAAGCGTTAATCAAAATAAAAAAATAAACTGAAAAATTGTAATAAGAAATATTACAATTATAGAAAAGGAATAAAAGTACAGTTAACTCCTGATTATCTGCTGATGGATTATCCGCGGGCCCCTATCCAATTTTTCAGTTCAAATATAAAAATTTAAAAAAAAAAAAAACGCTATAAATGAATTTTATTTGTTTCAAAACTTTTTGGAAGAATGCATTCCAAGAACAACGAATTCCTTTCTGGAACGATGAACCCATTCAAAAAACGACGAATACATTAAAATAAGATTGACTATAGGAAACCTGGTGTTCTGCCAGGTGCACATCACGAACAGGTTTTTGTCAAAAAGCGTCACTTGTAGAATAAACTACCCGCTATTTTAATTGAATTGCTTTATGTGATTTTGATACTAGTGAAATGCGCAAAAAACTAAAAAAAATTTTTTTTTGGACAATTCAAGACGAACTACAACTCATTAAAAAGATGGAAAACGGATCCTCTAAAAATCAAATGTGCTTGCAGTATGGCATAGGAGTAACGACAGTAATATACATTTTAAAGTAAGTAAATTTGTGCATGCTATATACGATTACTGTAATTAACTTTCATAAAACCTAGAAGAAATTTTGTTCAAAGGCATTTTCTTAATTTTTGCGGATTATCCGCGAATTCGCTTATCCGCGGAAGGTGCGCCACCCAATTCCACGGATAATCGGGAGTTTACTGTATTCTTCATAATTTCTTTTCAATATGAGGAAAAAAACAGCAAATAAGAATGTGTTACTCATTAAATTTTAAATTAGGTGGAATACTTGTGTTTTTTAAAAGTACGAGCAGTGAAAGGTACGATACAGTTTTATGACACTTAAATAACACATTTCTTTCCTAAACATGAGAGTGTGTAGATTAAAGTTTGCAACTTTCTATTTGAAATGGCCAAAAGGGTTTTAGAAACTCACCCATGGGCTTTTTCTGTGACTCGTCTGAAATTGGTGAATATTTGGTCCATGTTGTCTTTGGTTCTAGTACTGCCACATTCTGCAATTACTAAGGCCTCGGATAAATCTAGAATGGAAAATTGCATACATATATTTATGCATCCTTTTCTGGAATTTCGGATAATAAACACAATAAATGTGAAGTGTAACAATGTTTAAACACAGTTACATCCTCCCACGACCCGACAGCATTTACACACAATTCTGCAACTGCGCAGTATATTTTAAACTTTAAACACTGAAATAGTTTGATAGAAGAAAATCTGAAAATTATCGTTTCAGCCTTTGATTATAACATAAGTACAAGTGGTTCATTTCTATTAATAAATAAAGTTTTAGGAGAGTCAGCACAATTTCTGAAGTATTTTTTCAATTGAACATTTTGAAGGAATTTTATTTTTCATTTAAAACAATGTTAGAAATAACTTACAAAAGACTTGATAATTATTAGTTACAAGACAATCTTGATATTGCATTCATAACAAAAAAAATACTTTTAGGGCTAAGACTTACTTACTAATTGATATTTTGATAAATAAAACTATCAAACTTACTCTGAACCCCAGAAACTTTTAATTTTTGCCCATTACAAAAGGCTCCTCTTCCCTTAACACCAGTGTACATTTGTTCCAGTATTGGGTTGTAGACGACACCAAGTACAATCTAAAAATAAGAGTTATGTTTAAAGATTCCTGTGGTTTAAATCTTTGCTTAAAAACTATTGACAATAAGTCAACAAAATAAGAATAAAGGAAATTTTTTTTGTTAACATTAAAATTCCTTATCAGTTTTGAATCCGAAAAAAGATATCCAATAATAGACTGAGTATACTCAGTTACTATAATTATACATAAAAAACAATCCCTTAAGAAAATAAATTATTTATAAGAAAATATTTATATAATTTCCTTTAATTTGGTAAAGTTACACTTCTAAAAGTATTTTCCTTAAAATTGTTCTTTTCCATGAAATATTTTTTAAAAAATATTTTTACTTTTCATCCACCAATGACAATTTCTGATCTAGTATTCTAAATATCTTGGATATAGTTGTGTTTAAAAAAAATAGATTTCACCATGTTTCAGATTACATTAATTTGTGTTACATTAAATTTTAAAAAAAATTATGCAAATTAATACAAAAAGATTACTTGTTTGTCTACAGCAAGACCAATAGAGATACAGGAGTGGGGAAAACTGAAAAAAATATTCAATTTAAATAACCTTTTTTAATCGTAAAGGCAGTGTTATACTCCCTTGTCAGGTAAAACGACTGGTTAAGGTTTATAAAAAGTTCCATTTGGAAGCCGCTTCTTGAACTTATTTTATTGGAACAACTAAACACTGATGCCCCAGGTAAATAAATATAAATTAATAAATAATTATTAATAATTAATTATTATTATTAATAAAATTTTGCTGTGCAAAAGAGAAATATTTTTTTTTATCTTATATAAAATTTATTTTTAAATGCTAAGGCTAAAAAACAAGACATAATGCAAATCCCTTATATAAAAATACTTTTCATGCACATTCTTAAGTGTTTTACCTATGAACAAAATTCGTTGTACCATCCACCGGATCAATAATCCATGTTGGTGCATCCGTTAATTTATTAAATGTTGACTCCTCTCCAATGAAACTGTCAAAAAATAGAACAAAAGTTTAATCTACAGGGGAATTATAAGAATAAGTCATTACTTAACTTGGGGTAGTATTGGTTAGGCTTAGCTAAAATAATCTATTTTGTTAAACCCATTTTATAATTATTTACAGACATTCAAAGAGGCTTTACAAGATATTATGAAAGAAATATATCTGAACAAAACCAATCAGCTCATGCAGTTTATTGGAACACAACACAGGGGGTAAGGGGTTTGGTTTGATTCGAATTATCGTCGCACTAGAGCTACACGAGGGCTATGGGGAACATTCATGTGATGTCACGCGGTTTGTTATCCTACACCTCTCGAAACGAGTGCTAATGTTATCCTATACAGCTCTTGAGCCACATGCTAATGTTTTCCTACTGCTCTAAACCGTCTAACCGCTTTTTTTACCACAGCGATTTGGAATTGAAGCTCAGGTGGATATGGCCGTGAATGTCCCCCATTGGCGACGGGCGTTGTAACCTCAATAGAGGAGGAAAGGGAGTTGAGTGTTCTTTGGAAGTTTGCATTGTAATTGGAAGGAGAAAAGCATGGCTCATTGTTAGCAAATACAAAGGAAAAGTTGAACCAGGAATTTTAAGGGCTTTTGTAAAAATATAGCCTTTTTTGGTAGCTTAGAAGAAATTCAGTGGCTTTTCAAGGCGTGTGGTAATCCTGCACATTCCACCAAGCTATGTTTTGTCTAACTTGGAGTATAAAATTTCATCATACTTTTCTATACTACGAATAGTATTATGAATAGTATGAAGCTACGAAAAATTCCTGAGTAGCTAAAAAATGCAATAAAGCTTGATTAAGAGAACAAATTTTAGGGATAACAGTCACACTAAATGTAGCATTTGAGGATGTAAATACCTTACCAATGACCTGGGAATGTGGATAGCAATGTGCTCTTTAAAAAGTCTTCCACTTTTTTGTCAGTTTCTGTCACAAAATCCACATTGGATGTTTTTATTTGCACTGTTTTTGATTCATAAAATGCTTTTCGGATATCCTGCAAACAAAAAAAAGTGCTGCAATGTTTTAAAACATACTATAATACATAAAAATAATGAGAAGGCAGATGAATTGGTCAAGAAGGGGGGGGGGAGACGAAACAGCCAGTAATTCCCCAAACGCTGCTGTCAGTGTGGCGCATTATCAATGCCAAAACTTTCAAACATGTCATTGACAATTTCAAGAGCCTCAGCTCCGGTAAGCAATGGCGGGATCTGATGGTACCCGGCTTCATCCCCCACAATCTGGAAAGGAGCACTGCAGTCGCCTGCTTTTGCATGGCCACCGGACACGATTATCTGCAGGCCCATCTCCACCGCATTAGTGTGACCAATACAGGCATTTGCCCGCTCTGAAAGGGTTGCTGGCCACCAGTTGTTGGTTAGGTTTTGAATTATCGTAGCACTAAACTACACAAGGGCTATTGGCGACAGGCATCATATTTTAGAACCATAATAAGTGACGAAACGACACCTGAGTAGGCACCCAACACAACCGTTAAGGGCGATATCGTACGCAGCGTTAGGACTTTGAAGGATATTTTACGTGCACTCCCTTACACGGGGTATTATTCGTCGGTATTTTTGGCTGCACGACCATTTATAGGTTGGTAGTTATTTTGGCGATGCCCAGACCCGAACCTGGGACCTTTTGCATGCTAGGCGAGTGTCTATCCGACTGGACTCCCCAGCCCCTTCCACCTGTTGTCGTGCTTCTCTCTCAACACCTCTCTCCCGTCTATATTTCTCGCTACGGGGAAGCTCGCCATCTAATGGCTCAACTGCCACCGATGGGCATTGGCTAAAGTAAAGTAAAATATAATACATAAAAATTTATATTGCAAAAGTCTGCTCACAGTTAACATGAAATAGAAGCAGGGTTCCCACTCTTACTTCAAAATAGCAATCAAGGAGGTTTTAAGGACTTTTCAAGGACTCCCAAAAAAATTTCACGGACCCTTTATCGTTTGTAATGCGTTGATTACTATATCTATTATATCGACCAAACATTAAAATAAAATATCGTTCAAAATACCACCGACACCAGGTGTTATGGCAACTATATCAGAGGAAAACACATAAGTATTTGGCAAAAATATAAGTGTTTATTTGTAAGCAATGTTTTGTACCGAATGCCGAAATGCGTCATTTAGAGCCAACTTCAGCAAAGTTTTGAGAAATGACTTCTCTAAACTTGATGGTAGCGAACTAAAAAAAATCAAGAACTTTTCAACTATTGTTTGTCAAAATCAAGGAGAACCAAGGGGTACTCTTTTTATCAGTAGCAACTACAGTGGCACATAGTAGCAACTACAGTGTAGAAGCAACAATAATACTAGATGGCACTGATATACTACCAATTATCTACATTTTAACAAAGCTTGCAAGACATAAGTCAAATCAACTTCGTCCTCACCAATTTTTAGGGGACATAGTTGCTGTAATATATCCGGCATCACTGCATACAGTTGATGCAGCGCAAAATTATCATTTGTTGATAAAGTGTAAAACAGCTATAATAATTATTACTAGCCACAATTTGTGTTATGTTGCTAAGCAACGAAAAGAGACAAATGCAGTAAAACCTTCCACTTCATATATCATACAATTCGATAGGTACAGTAACACTTTGTAAAATTTCCATCTCACCGATGACCGGACGGGCCATTATATCATAGCTATGCCACAACTTTTTTCGACACAATTGAAAATCATATCATTTTACAAAAGAGCCCCGTAGTTTAGGAATGCACCGGAACACAAAAACAACTTAGATTTGTTTTTATTATTGTATTCATGGCTTAGTTTTCTTAATATATAAATGTATATATCTCACGATACATGTCTTAAAGATGGATGGATGGATGTTTGGGTTTTATGGCGCAAGGGCATCCAAGGCCATGCTGCGCCAAACACTAGGTTTTACTTTTAAAACAGGTTTAAAAACAACAAACATAACACACAATACATTTAAAACATGTCTTAAAATTTTCTTATAATAATGCAAGAAAGTTACTTTGCCGGCAGCTTTAGCTACTTCCACAGCAACATTATAACATTTATCAATATCAACAACTGACATGATTACAATTTTAAAATGATAGAGCTTCGGTTTTAAAGAAATATGAAAAAAAAGCCGGTGCGGTGTCAAGTGTTTTTTGAAATGTAAACAAAGATTTTTTTGTTGTCACGTGGAACCAATTATCCAGTCGTTGAAGTAGAAGTGCTTGCAAGCAACAAAAAGAAAATTCATTTTTATGAATATTAAATCTTAAATCCAACAGTTTATCAAACATTTTACAGAATTTCAAAATTGAATTACAGGAATTTAAGTATTAACTAAGGAAAGGCATAAAATTTCTATATATATATTTGTGTATAATAAATAAAATGTTGTGCTTTGAACGAGCCACTGACATTATCACATCATTTACCCGGTATTTTGATTTTGTTTGTATTTTTCAAACCAAACGTGTTTTAGCAGCGCAGCGGGTAAGTTACCAAACGTAAGTTTCGTAGACTATCTTTATTATTATTTGAACAAATTTAATGGTATTTAATTTCTTAAAGTAAGTATTGAAATTATGAAAAACTAAAAAAATTGCCTTAATGGTTACAGAGTATAAGTACAAAGAGAAAGTGGTCAGTATTCACTTTGTTTTGTCTGACATTTGTTACCACTTTGTGTGAATCGTATAGGAACATACGCACTTTTTATGTATTACTACTTTCATAACAAAAGTCACTAATCTATTATTATGTTTTTTTATTTTTGGATGCGATATTATTGTGATTGATGGCATTGATTAATCTATTCAAGTTACCTTTCTTTGTGTGAATTAGTTACCTCTCTTTGTGTGAGTGGTATGCCTACCCTCACTTGCAATTTTATGCTTTACTACTTATGTAATTAAAAATGAACATAACTTTTCTGTTATGTTTTTTTTCTGTTTTTTTTTTTTTTTAGTATTTCTACTTTTCACGAAAGAACTGTTTTTTTATCATTTACATGGAATATCATTTAGTGTTGTGATTAATCTCAATTTTATAATATTAGGTATATTACTTCTTGAAACCCTATAGTGTTTATACCTTGTTTTATAGCAACAGTAATATTTCCCCTCAACAATTCAAATATATCTCTTGGGATAATTAGAACTGAGTAATATTTTCTGAATTCAGAAGAAAATTGTGACAATTTGGCTGTGTACAGTGTTTAACAAACATGCTTAATTAAATATTGTACAAGACAAGATAATTTAGTTCTTTGATGTAAGATATCTTTTGCGTATTAGAAATTTTTCAAGAAAAGATTAAAATTTTTCTCCTAAATAACTTCTTAAAAGTGTGCATACACACACACTAGACACACAAAATTACTATGGTTATTACTTACCCAACCATGCGGATTGCCTGCATGTTTTCAAGTTGTAGAAATTGTTAAATGCCAATCCAATACGTTAATCTTATCTTCTGAGTTTCCGCTCTTATGAAAAGACATGAATTTTGACATTACATAAATTTTATCATGAAAAAAGGTAAATTTGTATGAGTTTCGAAATTTCTCATGTAAAATTACACATCGCCATAAACTCCGCAGATCGGTTAAGCTTGTATTTACAAAGCCGTAAGCAGGGTTTACTTTCACCTTTCAGTCCCAAGGGCAATTTGGAATCGTCATTTTAGAAAAAAAATTCTGATTGTCAATAGCCATTTATGATATCAAAAGGCACATCATTCGATTCTTCAAACTTTTTTATGTTAGAAAATATTTTTTTTATTCCCAATAGATGTCAGTCCTATTACTTTTTTAAAATTATGATCAGAAAAATGATGAGCCAAATGGCATCACTTTGAAGTTAAAGGGCTTTGTAAGGGTTAAGCGGTATCGCAATTCGCGATGCAAATTCTCTGAAACAGCAAAATAATAATCAACCGATTCGCTATGCTTCTTTTTAACGATTTCTGACTTTTTCTTCGCATCGTAATTCAGTGAAACTAAACTTAAATTTCAATAATGAATAAGTTCAAATAACAGATTCTAATAATGAAGATAAATACTTAAATTAAAATGTGAAGACAAATTATACTAAGATGTCTTCAAATCTCAACCAGCCACTTCAATCTCTCATTAGAAGAGGAGTCCAATAATCCTGATTTACTTATTTAGCATTGCGCATCAAATTTAATATGGCCTGAATTGAATTTTTTCTTATTTTTAGTCCGATTCCTGGAGTCATGAGGGCTGGGGAGCCCATTGGTTAGGCACTCGCCTTGCATGAAAAGGTCCCAGGTTTGGGTCCAGGCATCGCCAAAATAACTGCCGACCTATAACCGGCCAGTGCAGCCAAAAATGTCCGACGAATAATACCCTGTAAGGGAGTGCACGTTAAATATCCTTTAAAGTCCTAACACTGTGTACGATGTCGCTCTTAACGGTTGTGTTGGGTGGGTGCCTATTCAGGTGTCGGCTCGTCACTTGACTGTGGTTCTAAAGTCGCCAATAGCCCTTGTGTAGCTATAGTGTGACGATAATTCAAAACCTAACCTAACCTGGAGTCCTGAAATTTGTTAATTTTATTCATGAATTTGGGGCATTCCATTTTGGTAAAAACCCTGTTTCTTTGTTCTTTCATGTCACAACAACCTTGCTAACCTTTAAAATTTAAACTAATCTTTGGGCTACTGAGCCCTTTTACCTCTTTGCATTCTTAACCCATTGAAGGATACAATCATAAACAAACCCTTCAATTCTCTGTCAGGTTTTCCAGCAACACACATTTTTTTTAAAAAAATCAAATTTAAAATATAGAGTATATTCATTTTAATCTATTTGCTAAAGTAATAAAAACGTGAAAAGATTTTTTTTAAAATTAATTATTAAGTTTAAATCCGATGCAATCAAGTTCACTTACACTTTGGCCAAATTGGAGGGTTCAAAACTGTTTAAATCAGTATACAAATTAAAATAGCTTGCAGAACTTTCATTTTTTCTCGACAAGCAAGGAATGTAAAACCTCTAAAAAATCACTTTGCATGGTTAATTTTTGTTTATTTTTTATGATTAATGATTACTTTTTTTTTCCAGCAATATGGCGGAAATAAGCGAAAGCATGCATCTACTTGAGGAAAGAAATAACTATTTTCCGTGGGTAGCCGAGGTTAATAAAAGGTTTTCGAAATGTTTCCCTTCTGATTATGATGATGAAACATTAGATTTTTTCCACAGGTAAAATTTTTTATTGTTTCTAGTTTAATCTCGTCTTTATTTAACCCAAAGATTAACGATCATATTTGTTAGAATTGTCCTTTTAAATATAGAATTCCTTAAAAGAATTTAGTGTTCTTAAATATGTATTTTACTATTGTATTCCAGGTTTTTTTTAACATCAAAGCTGTAGCTGTTAGTCATATATTTTCCTGTTTGAAAGTACTGTTTTTAACAGATATAAGTGCAAACTGAAAACTTAAAGCTCTTTTCTTGTTTTCGCTTTTTTATCATATTTTTAGCATTCTTCCGTAGCAGCAATTTTCCATAGCATATTATAAATTGTGACACATTAAACATGTCAGCTCCTCCTTCCATTTCTGCCTTGAGAATAGCATTGTTATTATGCATAATTGCTTTTTGCTTATAATGCTTGATGTTCCGGGACAATTGACAGGTTTAGACTGTGTAGCCATAATAGACATATTTAACCATCTGTGAATCAAAGAATATTATTCTAACTTAACACCTAATAAAAATGTATAATTTATTATTTCCTGGAAGTTTCACAAAAGTATTTAAAATATGATAATGTAGCTTCATGTGAACTCTAATCAAAGTTCTTATCCTTTTAATATATAACATTTGTCTATATTTTAGGGAAATTGAAAAGGAATTGGAAGCCATCTTGATTCGTTCTCCAAAAAAGTAAATATTTGCCAACTTTTTTTAATGTGTAAAAGTATCATTTTACACAAAGTCACTGTGTTTTGCCTGTACTTAAGATTTTTAATAGTTATTTACTGTGTGTTATCAATTATGTTTTGGAACTGAACATTTTAACTTAGTATTTCTAGCAGCCTATTTTATGTTTTTTAATACTACAAATATTTAAGTTAGCATAATAATTTTTGATACGAAAAGCTAACACCTACCTGTAATTTTAATTCCTATCAAATGCAGACCTTTGTTTGGGCTTTCAGTTGGTATTTGCAAATAAGTCATTAATATTTTTATTCTGATCACTTTTAGAAATGAAGCTTTTTTTTCTACGTTGCTGTGTTTTTACAATCACTTTTGTTGGAAGACCAAGTGGGAAAAGGTAAGATACCTTAATTTAATGAAGAAAGTGCTACTTTTTATCTGGCTATAATTTTATAAATAATTTCTGTGTAGAAGTTATCTTATATTTGTACTTTTCCCTAGCCCTCACGTATGAAATCCTCTTGTGCAAGGATATTGTCATCTATTTGTCGAGTTGGTCTTAGGTTGAGCAAAGGCAATGTGCAGTCCAAATTTATAAATCAAGTCCTGTCTGCTGTGAGCCTATTTCCAGGTAAATTTTTTCAGAATTGTTTTTTGATTGACCATTATCAGAACTTGGAAAGAATACCCTACTGTGTCATGACTCTGCGAACTATAAAAAAAAGCTTCATGGTTTAGTTGGTCGATCGGAATAAGCACAAGGAGAAAAAGATTGGTTGAAACTAATAATGGAAACCATTGCATTTTGCCGCATAAGTTTCTTTATTTGTGTGTGTTTGTTGAGTCAATAAAAGAAGAAAAAACTGCAGCATGATTGCAGTTATTTTGATTTTAAACTTTGATCCATATTCAGCATAAGTCCTCACTCCTGACATTTGTATCTCTGGTACTTTTTCCCTCTCTGGTAAATAATTAACAACACAAATAATTTTGCTCTGCCGTTTTTTTCCTGTACTTTATTCGGAATACAATAAGTATTGTGCATGCACAACGGAAATATTGAGTTTGGACATCATAATAATAGTTAATGTCCCAGAATGATAGCACAACACTTTCGAAGATTTTTGTTCTTCTGTTTTATCATTTAGTGAAGTTACTAGATTAATACAATATTATTCAATTTTATGGCTTCTTACAGGGGTGCCAGACTTCCGCCGAACGGCGGAATTCCTCTTTTTTCCGATTTTTCAAAAAAATTCCGCTTTTTCCGAATTTTTCAGAAAAATCCGCTGAATCAAGATTTTCACAAAATTACGAAAAACTTTTAGATTTTCTAAGTTTTCAAAAAAAAAATATCGTATTAACAGGGTTTCCGCGCATATGAAAAGTCGAGAGTTTGGACATTGGGTTAATTTTGTCATAAGTATTGAATTTGAGCAAAAAAACGATCAAAAGTCATGTATTTCAGCAAAGAAACGTCCGAAAGCAATAAAAATCGATGTATATTTATTCGCGTCTTTCGGATCGCCGGACCTTCGCGACTTTTGGATCGCTGGATACCTTCGCATCGCCGGAGTTTCGGGAATTTCGGATCACTGGAGTTTCATGTCTTCCGGATCGCCAGAGTTTCGTGACTTCCGGATCCGCCGGACTTTAGCGACCTTTGGAACGCTGGAGTTCCGTGACTTACGGATCTCTCGTGTTCCGCGACTTTCGGATCGCTAAGGTTTCTTGTCTTTAGGATCACTGGAGTTTCGTGAGTTTCGGATCGTCGGACTTTCAGAACGCTGGACTTCCGCGACTTACGGATCGCTAGAGTTCCGCGACTTTCGTGTTACGTGTCTTCCGGACCGCCGGACTTTCGGAACGCTAGAGTTCCGCGACTTTCAGAACGCCGGAGTTTAGCGTCTTTCAGAACGCCGGATTTTCGTTAATTTTCGGATCACTGGAGTTTCGTGAGTTTCGGATCGTCGGACTTTCGGAACGCTGGACTTCGGCGACTTACGGATCGCTAGAGTTCCGCGACTTTCAGAACGCCGGAGTTTAGTGTCTTTCGGAACGCCGGAGTTCCGCGAATTTCGGATCACTTGAGTTCCGCGAATTTCGGATTTCTGGACTTTCGAGAATTTCGGATCGCCGGAATTCCGCGACATACGGAACGGCGAAGTATATTGTTTTTCGGATCGCCGGAGTTTCGTAAATTTCGGATCGCCGGAGTTCCGCGACTTTCTCGATTTTCGGAACGCCAAAGCTTAGTGTCTTTTGGAAAATCCGGAGTTTCGTGAATTTCGGATTTCCGCTACTTTCGAATCGCTGGAGTTTTGCTACTTTCAGAGGTTTTTTTTTTTTTCAATTTTCAGATGGCCGGAGTTTTTAGATGTTCTGATGGGCAAAGTTTGCGAGATTTTCAGATCGCCGCAATTATTAATGTTTGAAAAAAGTCATTGATTTTAAATTCGATGAAAATTCCGGTGGTAGAGAGTAAGAGATGTATCCTAAATTTAAACTATTATTAAAAAAATAAAATTATGCCAATAGTTTTGCCAGTAGGCTTTTCTGTATCTGGTTCAATGGTGATTTATAAAGTGTTTTTTTAATGCAAGCGCAACCCTTATTAGAAGGAGGAATGCAATTGCACTATACGACACACTTATAAGAGAACAAAGAAATTCCTGAAATAATTAATCAAAGAAAAATTTAATATATATAAAGCATTACTTCTCCAATAAGTTCACATTAAAGAAAAACGATTTTTTTCACTTTATTAATCTAATTACATTTTGAAATCATTTTATGGTGCAATAATTTATTTCTAAAATAAATTTGTGCACTTGCCAATTAAACATAAAAATTGTCTACATCTACACAAACACTATAAATTGTTTACTATGTTTGTGTTGTCAACTTTCGAGTTGTTTCAATTTGAATTTTTTATTTTTTTAATTTGAGATACTATTTATATAGTCATGAAAAACTGTTAACTTAGACACGGAAAGTCATGAATTTGGGACTGTCCGTTTTGGCAGAAACCCTGTATTGTTACTCGCGTGATTTCCTCTTTTTTGATTTTGGCCACTTTCACCCCTGTTCTTACTTCCTGAATTTCACTATCATAGATGAAGTAGGAACTCTGCTTTATCTTTTTCCAATAGAGCAACTTTGTTTGTTACCCTATCTACTAAAATGTTCATTAAAAACCCCTAGGATAATTAAGCGTTTATTCCATTCTTGTATGAGGCAGTCTATATCTGGTTTGTGTCTTGGAGAGTTATATAGGAAAGTAATGCAATAACACAAGTTCATCCGGAGTTTCAAAAATTTAGTACGAAAGTACACCGCTTTGAAGAAATGTAGTTTTTAATTTCGTTTGGTGAACCTAGAAAAGTCATGAAATTTCTAACTTCTTCATGAAATTTGAAACTTCTAACATTTTATTGGAAATCATGTAGAGAAATATTGTTTCAAATAGTTTATAATTAGTTTTTTATTTAAACGACAGGGTTTTTTAAACAGTAATTTTTTTTTCTTTTCAGGAGACTGTGACTACCTTTATGATGCTCTTCTTCAAATTTATAAATTAAATAAGAAATACTACTCTGCATATGCTGCAGTGTTAAGGTAATTTAACTGCCGATGAGGGTTTTTTAATCTTCAACTTTATAAAATTGAAATCAAAAGTTTACTGTTGTACTTACTTGATACTATAGATGGGGAAAATGAATCATGTTTTCTTTAAAGGCATTTTAATATTCTAATATTATGATAGCATAATTAAAATTTTAAATTAACTTTTCATTTTTTAAACTGTTATTCTATTTTTATCATAAGCTTTAAATGTGTTTTTAACTAAAATAAAAAAAAAGCTAAAATAGAAACAAAATAAAATTAAATGTTGCTACTTCTAATATTAAAGTTAAATACTACTTCTAATAATAAGAACCCAATAAAAATGTATTGAACTATATGTTATTGGTTAATTCACTATCCCCACAGGCATATTCTGAAAGACCCTCAACCAAGGGCTGAAAACCCCTGCACATTCTTCAAACTCTTGCTCCTTTTCCGCCGACTGAAGTTCTTCCTCAAAAACCCCTATGAGAAGGCTCAGGTGGATTCGCAGGCTGCATCAGTTGCCATTCCAGAAAACCTAATGTCATGGTTGGCAGAAAATGATCTGCATGATGTTAGCAAAGCTATGAAAAAGAACAAGATGATCATTATGAAGAAGAAGTTTGCAAATATACTGCTTTTTAGGATAAGAGAGGTAGGCATTGGATATATATTTTTTCGCTCTGACGTTATCTATAATAAGTCCTCTAACAACAAATTTACCTTCAGTTAAGTTGGCTGTATTAAAGTTCATATGGCCCAACACGCACAAAAGACAGTTACTATTGAATGTTGAAAAATATGATGTTTAAAAACTTTTTGGGCCGCACTGTATTTTCTAACAAAATGCTTACATTAAATGCTTTTGTTAATTTTATATTAAATACCATAATTATACTATCTAGTTTTTTCTTTATTTCTAGTGTCACTGTATTTATTAAAAAAATCTCAAATGGATTCTAAATAAATATTTTTAACTAAATGTTAAAAGTTGTATATCTATTATAACTTATGAATGTATTTTTAATCATTGTATACCAACTTAGATCCCTTTTACCATGTGTCTGTGAACTAATGTATGATGAAAAATTCTACATAGTCTTTTAATAAATAATAATATTTAAAATTAATTTTGTTAATTTTCTTCTTGGTTATTTATATCTGTATTATCTTTCTCTTGTATAGGCTGTGTTACGCACTACTTCCATGGAAACAGCACCCATTTCACAAGATAATGAAGCTATTCAATTCTCCATAGATTGTAACCCTGAAACTGTCAGCGAGTTGCTATCAGATTCTCTAAACATGGAAGAAAATATTGTTAACTCACAAGTGGACTTAAAAATAACTAAATCCAAAAGAAAAAATACGGTTGAACACACTGAATCAACTGAAGGTAGTTCTACAAAGAAAAGGAAGAACAAATCTTTAGGTAACAAGCTAAATGAAATATCCATCGAGCAATCACCAAAAGAAGTCCTTGAGTCTGAAATATCTAACAACTTTATAGACTCTAATACACCCTCGTTTTCTAAAAACAAGCATAAGAAAAATAGCAAAACTAAATTTGACCAAGTTCCTCGAAAAGAAATAAGTGAATTTTCTGTTGATATAAGTTCCAAGGAAAAATCTAAAGCCCCCATCTCCACTGATGTGATTGAAACTGAAAGTGATTCAATGCTTATCCAGTCATATTCAAGTGCGATTCAGTCTATTAATAAAATAAAAAAGAAGAGAAATACTATTAATATTGTAGAAGAGCTCAATCCTAAAGAAGTTGAAAATGAAGCAAGTAGTAATGAGAATGACTTGGCACATGTTCGATCGATTAAGAAAGGTAAAAAGAAGAGAAAAACCATAAATGTTATTCAAGACATTGAAAATAGTTCTAATCAAAATGAGTCGTTAAATGTTCAACCTGCTGAAAAGGAACAGAAGAATAGAACTAGCATGAATGTTGTTCTGAAACCTCAAGACATTGAAAATGAGTTGGTGGTTTCTGAAAAAGCTGCTTCTTCTACCAAAAAAGGCAAAAAGAGAAAGAGCATTAATATTGCACAAGAAAATATTTTAAATGACAGAGCTAGTCAATCTGAATCTGAAACAGATATATCATTGTATGTTCAGTCTCTTGAAACAGGTAAAAATAGAAGAAAAACTATCACTATTACACAAGATTCAAGCCAAAAATACTTCGAAAAAGATTTATTGAATTTTCCCTCTTCTAAAACAGGCAAAAAGAAAAGACAAACTATAAATACTGTAGAAGAAATAAATAAAAAAAATATTGAATGTCAATCTAAATTCAATGAAAATTATTCTTTGTGTACTCCACCTGTTACCACTGAGAGTGATTCTTCTTCAATTCCCAGAAGTGCATCAAAAACAAATAAAAAGAGAAGAAACTCTAATTTTACTTCTGCTGATTTTATAGTCACTTCCTGTGAAAATGTAGATAGTGTTGATAAAGAATGTTCTAATGACGACCGCAATAAAAGAAATTCTACAAAAAACGAATGGAATGTAACTGTTATTAACAGTGGTTCAGGAACAATTCCTTCAACACCCAAAACGCCCCCAGAAAAACATAACTTCAAGGTGTCAGAAATGAAAGAAACTATTTCTGAGGCTTTATTCGCAGAGACTAATGATGATACCAAAGTTGAAGCCATCGCTGAAAAGAATAATGCCAAAAACATTACAACACCAGTAGCTTTAACGTCAGCTTCTGAGTCAGAATCATTAGACACGGATGAAGAAGCAAAATCTGTTGAAGCTAAAATCATAAAGCCTATTCCTAAAGTAGTCACATTTGATGAAGTGGTAGAATATATTGTGTCTGCAAATGAAACGGAAACAAACAATACTGAGGATGATGATGTGTCTATTTCTGAGACTGAATCAGTAGACACTATTGAAGAAACACAAGCTTCTGAATCTACAGATGAAACAAAAACCACTAAGACTAACTCAGTGAAGTTTGTTGATGAGACAGAATCCTTTATTTCTTCAAATGAAATAGAAGTAGCCAATACTGAGGATGAAGAAGCTGATGAGTCTATTTCTGAAACAGAATCAGTAGGCATAGCAGAAGATGCTGAATCTTCAGATGAAACTGAAGCCATCATACCTATTACTGAATCAGTAAAGTTTGTTGATAATATTGTTTCTACAGATGAAGTTGAAGCTTTTGAGTCAATTGTTAAACCAGGTGAATCTAATATTCTCGAAGAGGCAGGAATAGTAGAAACCACTGAATCAAAAGACGAAAATGCAGAAGTGACAGAATTGATAGAAAATGTTAATGAAATAACTCGTGTTGCTTGGACTGATAATGCAACTTTTTCGAAACCAATTGCTGATAAAGTTGACAATGAATCTAAGTCTATTCCAGAACCCATAGATGAGAAAAATGTGGAAGATACAAAATCCATAGACATTGTTTCAGAAACAAGAGTTTTTGAAGAAACGAATGATATTGATAGCACTATTCAAACAGAAGATTTTGAGTCTAAACCTGAAACAGAAGGTAAAACTATCGAAGATGTAGAAACTGATATGGATAAAGGTACTATCGACATAATTAAAGAAACAGAAGATATTAATTTCTCAGAAAATCTGTATTCTATTTCTGAGACAGAGGAAGGATCTTTGAACAAGATGCAAGCAGGAGAAAATGTAAAAGAGGTAAAGTTAGTACATTTAGTTGAAGAAACAGAAACAATTGATTTCATTGATGAAACAAAGGATATTGAACCTATTCCTGAAACGGAGATAGAAATAATGGAAGATGTGAACAGTGTTGAGAATGCAGATGCAGTAAACACTATTGAAGAAACAGAAAACTTAGATTCCTTTAATAAATCACAAGATTTTGATCCTATTATTGAAACAAATGAAATCATTGAAGAAACTATAGACATTGATTCCACCAATAAAACAGATAGTTTTGAATCTGTTCCTGAAACGGAAGAAACTGTGAAAGGTAAAGATATCGTTGTAGATTCGGGGGCAATTGAGATCGTAGAAGATACTAAAGACATTGTTTCCATCTCTGAAACAGATGTTTTTGAATTGGTTCCTGAGACAGAAAAAGTAACTGTGAAGAGTAAAGATACTGTTGTAGATTCGGAGGCAATAGAGATCGTAGAAGAAACTAAAGACATTTCCATCACTGAAACACATGTTTTTGAATCAGTTCCTGATACAGAAGAAGAAACTGTGAAAGATAAAGATATCGTTATAGATTCAGATGCAATGGAGATAGTAGAAGAAACTAAAGATGTTTCCACCACTGAAACAGATGTTTTTGTATCTGTTCCTGAGACAGAAGAAGAAACTGTGAAAGATAAAGATATTGTTGTAGATTCAAAGGTAATAGAGATCGTAGAAGTCTTTAAGAAACCAGATGGTTTTAAAACTATTCCACAGACAGAGGACAAATCTGTAGAAGGTATTGAAGGCTCTAAAGCAATTGAGATTGTAGAAGAAACTAAAGATATTGATTGCTCCAAAACAGTTGAAGAGTTTGAACCTGTCTCTGAGACAAAGGTAAGAAGTGAGAAAGATGTAGAAAATGTTGAAGGTTCTAAAGCAATTGAAATCATTGAAGAAACTAAAGACATTGATTTCACCGATAAAACAGATGGTTTTGAATCTGTTCCCGAGACAGAAGAAGAAACTGTGAAAGACAGAGATATCATCCTAGATTGGGAGGAGTTTGAAATCATAGAAGAAACTGAAGACATTGATTCCGCCAATAATATAGAAGAATTTGAACATGTTCCCGAGACAGAAGAAGAAAGTCTAAAAAGTATTGAAGGTTCTGAAGCAACTGAGATTGTGGATGAAACTGATGCACTAAATTCTGTTGTAACCAAAGATACCACTTGTTCTACTTTGGAAGAAACTACCACTGTATCTATTGAGGAAATAAAAACTGTGGAAGATATGGAAGTAGTGAATGTGGTAAAAGATGGGAATACCACTGAATCTATAGACAAAATTAAATATGTTGATTCCGCCTTCATACCAGAAGGGGTCGATATCACTCAAGAAACAGAGGTAAAATCATCAGACAAGACTGAAACATTAGAGCTGAGAAAAGATGTAGGTACAGTTGAAATTACTGAAAGAGATAGAACTGATATTAAAACAGAAGCAGAAAAGGATGTTCAAGAAATAGATGCAAAGCCCGTTAAAAGTGCAAAAGTACGAGACAGCATTGAAGTTTCTGATAAGACTGAAACAGAAGATTCTGACGAAATATTAGAAATTATTGATTCTACGGATAAAACTGAAACGGAAGATACTGATGAGTATTTGGAAATCCTTGAATCTACTGATGATAAAACTGAAACTGAAGAGACTGATGAACAAATCGAAAACATTGAATCTACTAATAAAGCCAAAGCAGAAAGTGTTGATAAATCAGGAGGTATGGAATACAAAGTTGAAGCGGAGGATGTTGTTAAGTCTGAAAATGTTCCTAGTAGTACCCAGTATTCCACTGAAATTTCAGAATCTGAATTGGATACATCCATTACACAATATAATTCACTAGTCAAGGAGATCTTTTGTGATGCAGGTTCTGATGATTCAGTACTGAGAGAAAGTTTGTCTCCATGTAAAATAGAAACAATTAAAAAACATTCTGCAGATTTTGTTTCATCTAAAAGTGTAATGTCGCCAAAATGTTCTTCTGAAATTCTTGAAAACGAGCCTAGTATAACTAAGAGTTGTGAAGTTACTTCATTAAACTCTGAAATTGATTTAAATTCTACAGAGAACATTGCAGATGAAAGTTCTGAAATTGAAGAAGCAGTTAATAATACACAATATTATTGTAAGCTTTTATTAAAAGAGGTTACAGAAGATAACTTTATAGAAGATTCTGATAATGAAACTGTAGATGAATCCAAGAATATTGACCTGGAGTCATCCAAAAATATCCCAAATCAAAGTTCCTCGGAAGAAACTGCATTAGATTCTCAAGCTCAATTTGAAGGACATTCTTCTACACAAAAGGATACCTCTTTTTCAAAAATAGTAGTTGAGGCAATTTCAAACGATGAAAAAGTAGATTCTAAGGAAACCGAAACTGTTGAAAGTATTGCTGAAGGTCTCTATAAGAAAGTGGTAAAAGCCAAAAAAGAAAGGTTATCGCTAACGAATTCCGTTCCGGAAAAAGCAGCTGCTGCCATCTTGACCGAAAACACAGTAAGTTATGTGATAGAAAAAGTTATTAAAAAAGTGGAAGATGCAAGTAATACAGACAATGTCGAAAGCATTGGAGATTTAAAGAAACATATCAAATTTGCACCTGAAAAAAGCCAGCTTCCTAAACTTGGCAACCTTTCAAATTTAAAACCTTTTGGATTCCCAGAAGAAGAATCAGAATGTTTATCTTTCGTTGATTTTTCCAATGAGAAAGTTAGTGAGTCAACTGAGATAGAAAGTTCTGATTTATGTCCACAAGCCAAAAGAAAAGACTTTTACCCATACAGAAATCTTCTTGCCATCGAGGTGCCAGATGACAAATCTGAAAGTAACTTTTCTGATGTGCTTGTTGATGATAAGTTAGAAGAAACTATTTGTGTTCAGAATGAAGAAGACTCAAGTGATAATGAAACTGAGATAGATGAGGAAATTTCCTGTTCTCCTGTAAGTGATTCTACTCAAAATGAGACTATTGTTAAAGAACCAACGATTGATGACGAAATTCAATCTTCAGTATTGAAAACTCAAAATAATTCCCCAAAACTGGATTCTGAGGAACTAATGAGTTTGATTCGTACTATGAAAGATCCTGTCGTCAATCTTGGTCGCAAATGTGACGATGTAAGATTCGAAAGCGAGCTTTCACAGCATGATAATGATGTTGCCAGTTCCTGTAAGAAAAATGAAATCCTTTCAACAGAAACTGAAAACCAAATTGGAGTAGAAGGAATTGTGGAATCACAAGCATCTATAAGTAGTAGTCAGGAATCAAAAAGCAAGCCTGAAAAAGTTCCTGAAAATGAAGAAATTATTCCAACACGAAGGCTGAGAAACCGAAACCTGTCTTTATCAGAGGGGACAAACAAGGCTTCCTCTGCAGAAGAAAATCAAAATTCACAAAAATCTAGTCGCACAAAGTCAAGACGAAAACCTTCAAATCTAAAAACAAGCACTGAATCTAATTCTGAGGCAACTTCGACTAGTTTGCGCCGTTCTACCAGAAAGCTTCGAATTGAATTCAACGACTTACGACTTGAATCCCCCAAACGATGCAATCCTGCAAATGAAGACACAATCCACAATATTGAGTCTGATTCTAATGAGAAACCTACAAAATCAAGAAAACTTACCACCTGTTCCATGGCAGCTAAAAGAAATGATTCTGCTGTTTCAAAAACGGAATCGGAGAGTAGCGATCCTTCAGTTGAAGCAGAAAATGGAGGTGCCACTCCCCCTAAAGAAACTCCAAAGAACTCATTTGCACGAAAGCATGCTACGCGTTCCACAGCTACAAAGATCACCAAATACTTTTCTGTTCAACCTAAAGCTGAACTAACACCTGTGAATGAAACAGAATCTGAGGACCAAGTTGAAGATAGTGCAGCAGAGTCATCAACTGAAAACTTGCCAGTTAAGAAACGATTCACTCGCTCCAATGTTTTTGCGATTGTCAAGTCGAAATCCGAACCCTTTGATGCCAAAGAAGAGGTTAAAGATTCTAATTTAGGGTTTGTATATTTTAATGCAATTTTGCTGGAACAATATATATATGCTGTTCATTTTAGATATGTTTCTTTTTTAAGTTTGTTGATTTACTTTCCATTGGTATATCTTATAAGTATTTTAATAATATATAATTTTTTGGCCCAGCTATTAAAATATACCAACTTTGGTATTGGTTAAGATTTGTTAAAACATGGCGTATACCATGGCAGAAGTGACTTTTCGGAAGTAATGCCACACTGAAAGCGGCATAATAAAAGTTACTTTGGGCAGTTTTTGGGGAGATTTTATTTGATAATCCTGCAACACTGTATGCAACAGCTGCCCCAATATTTATTTCACCCTGTTTAAATTAATTAAAATTTGTTTAAACTTTTTTTTAAGAAATAAGAGTTTTGAAAAAATTACTGTTAAAAGTTATTCAAATTTCCCCCCCCCTGAAATTTAGTTGCAAAAGTTAAGATTTTACCCCCCTGTTTTTTACCATTTTATTCTAGATGCATAATTAATCTATTTGACAAATTTTAGATTTTTGAAATAAAAAATAAAGTTGGAACTACAAGACTTAACAAGAGTACGGAAAGTGCTCCCCTAATTGTTTTGATAAGTGTAGTTACTTTTCCGCTAAATAACTGTAACAGTTACTTTTTAAAATTAACTTTCAAATCCCAGCATTCACTTTTCCTTTTAAATGAAATCTCTTTTCTACAAGCAGAAAACTTCAATAATTGTTTTTTTTATTGTAGTGACAAGAAATCAAAGAACACAGTGCCAAAACGTTCAACGCGCATAACTACCAGAGGTGCTTCAAGAACAAAACTCAGCCAAAATACTCCCGCCAGGGAAGAATCTGATGTGGAAGACACGGATGCACAATCTAATGTTAGTGAGGAATCCCACAAAGAAAATGTAGCCGATGAAGAATCTGCATCAAAAGAAGTTGAATCTAGTTCTAAAGGTTCGTTTTTAGTTGTATTAGTGAAGCATGTGTTATTTAACATTTACCAATTAAAACTGTTTCTAAGAATACTTTCACTATTCGGAAATTAAAAAGTTATTAATAAAGTGAGTAAAAAAATAAATTCTTTTTTTTTTTTTTTTTCAAAAACTCTGCCAGATTGCAGCGCCAAAATCAAATTCATTATATTAAAAATTCAAAAGTGTTTTAAAATTTATTACTTTAAAATCATACTTATAAATAATTTAACTTGCTAAATAATGTTATTTTACATTTTTGAGATTTTTTTTTGAGGATCTATGGCATGCTTTATTCAGTAAAAATATGTTTAAAAGTTTTCTGATTATTGGAATTATCAATCGATATCCGTTACCATACAACACCCTTAATTGTAAAATTGTTGTTTAGCCATACATATATAGTCTTGTTTCTCTGATTTAGTTTATCTTATTTTGCATGTCTTTATTCTCTCCTCGGCAAAACTATCAGAATATTACTTAGCTCTTTATTTCTTGAGTGTTAAAGAAACGGCTTATTATTTTTATAATATCCTTTTTTCTACCCCCTCTAATAAATGTGTCATGTTTTAGAATACAACTTGCGGCGGTCTACCCGGAACCTGATAAGACCTTCAAGGCTAAAGTTGTCTCAAGATCACTTTTAATCAAGTGCAATGATTTGAATGTGGATACATTCCAGAATTTAAATGTCCGTTTTTGTTTTTCAAGAAATTTGTGTATCTAATTTTAGTTAAATAAAATATTGCTGTGATAGTTTAATGCATTGATTTTTATTAAAGATGATTTTTATTAGCATCTGAAACAATGATAAACAACATGGTTTTAGACACAAGTCCACCAGCACCTAGCACCATTATCAAAATTTACATAATTTTATTTAAAAGGGGTGGGGTTGTCTTAACCCTATCTGGGAGTTCATGATCATGACGTTTTGGTTCTTGATTTTTTAGATGTAATCAAATATTTTTCAATTTTAAGTACCCTCATAGTTGTAAAGGAAAGTGTATATTCTCTGATGTTCCATATAATTAAAATAAATTGTTTAGCTCAATCTTAATTAACTTTGCCTATCTTAATTGGATTCAGCATATTAAATTTACGATCCAATTACCAGTATTATTTTATTCAGTATCCTTAATTAGAGTTACTTGCAATTTATTTTGAGAGATAAATTAATGCTATCTTTAATTCAGCAGAGTTTCTTGTTTTCCTAACATGGTACTGAAATAAGTAGCAACACATACAAACATGTGAATAATTTTATTATATTTTCATATGTATATATGCACTTATACA
The DNA here is from genome assembly GCA_023701765.1 of Hylyphantes graminicola. NCBI lineage: Eukaryota > Metazoa > Arthropoda > Arachnida > Araneae > Linyphiidae > Hylyphantes > Hylyphantes graminicola. The sequence goes on from CM043117.1 coordinate 60,371,521, forward strand.
CAAAATAAATAGGCAACGCTTTTCTATGTTTATGATACATTGCAGCCTTGCATTGTTACTCATGAAACTTCGTACTCTACACTTGAGTCTTAAGTCAGATGCTTGAGTATACTAACTCTTGTAATTCCTTGCTAACCTAAGTTGTTAAATAGAAATATGCTATTATATAACCTAAGTTGTTAAATAGAAATATGCTATGGAGAAGATCCTTCCGCGCATGTAAAGAGTGCCATACATTATTTGTGAATCCATCCAGGAAAACATGTTTAAAACATTAATTTTGTTTAAGGTCTCACAGATTTGAATATTATTAGAGAAAATTCGACAATTTTATCAGAATGAAAAGTGTATTTTGATTAAATTGTATTCAGATAATTTTGTATGTAAATATTACCTTACAAGAGTTTCCAACTAACGGACCAACCACGCTTTTTAGTATTTGTTTTTACCCAAGTTAGGTTGGCACGGAGTGTAATATCTACTTTAGTCGAATAGAGTAGACCTATTTTTAGTTAGTTTTGCAGTTGTTATTGAACACAAAACCTCATGTACGATCCATTAAAATTCTATTCATTAATCAAAAGTTGGATTTACATATTACAGTGCTGCACAAAAGTTTAGGCATAGACGCGATTCATGAAAAAATCCGTAATATTCACTATTTTCCAATTTGTATTTGGTTTTATGACATTAATATTTTTTTTTAAATATTCAACTCATAGAAACAATCGCCAAGTGTGTTTATGAATTACAAAGTAGAAAAATCTGTACTTTTTGGCGTATCTTTGTTTCACCCTAGTAGAATTTTTTCATCGACCGATAATTGAATTTCATCGTTCGCCGGTGAGCCGATAAAAATTCGTATATCGAATTTTCATCGAGAATTGCCCGTTACGTCGATAACTCATCGGTTATGTCCGCTTGATCGTACAGCGTACGATATTCATATCAGATGCCAAGAAGAAATCTATAAGAATCCGATAAGTAGAACTCGAAATCTCTTCGTCCTATAGAATTTCATACACTTTCCGATAAAAATCCGAACAGTTTACGATGGGTTAGTACGAAAGTTTTTTACGAGATGGCGCCACTTTTTTTTCTGTTGGCCAGGTAATATTCCGACCGGTTTCATCGGTATATGATATTGCATAGCGAGCTTCGGACTTCGGAGCAAGACAGAATTACCAATCTCTGGCTCCGAGCCTTTGCTAAGGGGGAACTGTGCATTAGTCGTCGCGGCCATGGAAGCTTGTAATGTGTTTGCGTGCAATTAAAGAGGTCAAAGGGATGTCCGTGAAAGAAGTTTTATGTTATTGATTTTTTAATTTTTCTTTTGCATGTTGCAAATTCCTTTTAAATATTACTTTATTTTAATCAACAACATTAATAGAAATGTGTTAAATTTCGAAATAACTCTTGGTAACTTACGTATTATTTTTTGGTTCATAAAATTTATTAAAAAATATACTTTATTTAAATTTTTCAAAATCTAATCATGGCAAAGAAATAAAAAAAATAATTTCGAATTAAATACAAGTTTAAAATGTTGTAAGTAAATGAAAATATAATAATTATAACAAGTTTGAACATGATATTTTTCGGAAATAAAGTTTTTGAAATAATTTATATGTACTAAAACAAAAAAAAAGCCAAATTTTTCGGTTTCTTACCGTTTACGATATAGATTCGTCAGAATTTCCGATTAAACGTACGTTGATCGAATTTTCACCTTTGACCCATATTCAATCGATTACTGTTATCGGTGGGATTTCGATCACCGATTGCCGATGACGTCTCGTGAACTTTTGGATTACGGATGCGATCACCGGTGAGTTTTCGCCACCTCAACGATCGAGCAAATTTCAAGAAACAATGCTACTAGGCCAGTAATCGGCACCATTTCTATTTACAAATAATTGATTGAAAATCTTGTTTGACTCAGAATTCAAGGCACCGAGACATATCCATTTTAGGACACGGCGCAGCAGCAGCAGTATCTTTCTGGAAAGTCTGGCGCGCACACTTCGTTCTTGCTGCCATACACGAAGAACGACTTCTGTTTGTGCTTCCACTCGTAGGTCACGCACGTCACTGGTATGGCCCACACACCATGCCTCTAAAGAATGGAGATAAAAATATAGATATAAGATGGAATTTTAACTGTACTTTTTTTCAACATTCACTGGAATGCCCGAGTACACCGTGATATACGTGCTCGTTTAAATTAGACCATAAATAGGCAGCCGAAAACGATTACTTTACGTGCTCGTTAAATATGTGAACTCCAAAGATATCATGGTTAATAACACTATTAGATGGCAGATCACGTAACCTCCAATCTCCAAAGCTAACGACATGACACGCATGGAGAACAGAATTGGAGGGGTGTAGGTCTAAATGGTATTTTCTTAGCATTTTTTTCCTCATTTGGTGGCAACACTGGCTCCTTAATGGCTATTGGCAACGACGGCCGTCATAATTTAGAACCGCAGTCAAGTGTCAGCCGGAACCTACCCAAAGCAGCTTTTTAAGAGACGCAGCAGAGGTCTTTAGCAGACGTTGGTAATTTAGTGCATATTTATAACATCCTCTACGCGGAGTATTATTCGTCGGATTTTGTATCTGCACAGACCGTTTATAAGTCGGCAGTTATTTTGACAATGTCCGAACCCGGGACCTTACAAGGCAAGCGTCTTACCGACCTGGACTCCCCAGCACCTAGTTTAAACTTAAGTGTTTACATTCCATTTAAGGCGCGTTTACATGAGCCATGGAATGCCAAATTAGGGGAAAAAAGAGGTTGAGCAGGATTTCTAACCTAAATGATAGTCTGTGAAAGAATCCATGGTAAGAAACATGAAACCCTCCTTCATTGGAGGGTTTACGAAACCCCCCAATGAACCCTGCAATTCCGATTCTGTCTGGTAGGAAATCTCCAAGATGGAAAAATTGCTGAGTTTGCTCTCCAATCCATGGATTCGATGGCTCATGTATAAACGCACCTTTAATCATTTTAATATTTTCTTTCGATTAATTTCATTGATTTTGTAGCGGTGTGATATTTACTACTCTCGTGTGGCAACACATTGGCTTTGTAGTTGGAGATCTGTGTTCTACCAAATAAATCGCTACTTCCTCTGTCACTAGAGATGTTTCATTATTTATTGATTTAAGTCATTAAACATCGAAACTAGATAAGTACCAAGTCTCCCTCTTCACTGGTGACTACCGGACGCAAGATGAGCGACGACGAAACTTCGACCGAAAAGGTAAACTGCGCTAAAGATTCAACAAGCAGCATCGCGAGGGTAAGCATCAAGCCACCGCCATTTTGGAAGCCTGATCCAAGAATATGGTTTCTGCAGTTGGAGGCTCAACTTAGGAATGCATCGATCAAAGAGGATCAAACAAAGTTCGATTATGTAGTGAGTTCAATCGAGACAGGAATTTTATCGCAAGTGTCGGACATTCTAACGCATCCTCCTAAAATCGCCAAGTACGACGCTATCAAGGAACGGCTCATTTCTATCTTCGCGGACACCGAAACTCAAAAGACACAAAAGCTGCTAACTGACGTGGAACTAGGTGATAAAAAACCTTCTCAGTTATTATGTGAAATGAAGAATTTGGCTACGGATAAGGTGAGTGAAACCTTTTTGAAAACCCTTTGGCTACAAAGATTGCCGAATGATATGTCGAGTATCTTATCGATAAGTGGTGACGATTTATCAAAATTAGCCACGATGGCGGACAAGATGTGGGAGATCAAAGCTCCTAACTATCAGAATGCAGCCATTGCTGCCGTGAAGAACGATATTTTGGTGGAAAACCTTCAAGAACAAATTGCTCAGCTGTCGTTGCAAATTGGCGAGTTAAATAGGAAACGATTTCCCTACCGTCGCCAATTTCGACCTCGTTCTCGGAGCTCCTCAAATGTTAGACGTAGCACTGCCAACAACACTTTTTGTTATTATCACACAAAATTTGGAGACGCGGCCTTTGATTGTAAGGAGCCGTGCAATTGGCATAACCAGAAGAATTCGGAAAACTAAATCCCCGTCTCTCATTGACGACCGAGGGACATGGGGTAGAGCTGAGTCGTCTCTTCGTTAGCGACAAAGAATCGGCCACCCAATACCTTATCGATACGGGGGCGGAATTGTCTGTGATACCCCCTTCGCCAAGGGACAAAAGAAATATCTCCAAACTAGAACTGTTCGCGGCTAATGGAACGAAAATTCGAACATTTGGACAGAAATTGCTGACCCTCAATCTTGGTTTAAGACGTCCTTTTAATTGGTTATTTATAATCGCTGAGGTAAACAAGCCAATTATAGGCATGGATTTTCTGGCTCACTTTAATCTTTTGGTTGATTCCAAAAACCGTAAGCTGATTGATGGCACCACCTTACTGGAAACGAAGGGTATTCCTAGTTTCCAATCGGATGATAAAATTCCTATTGTTAATGCAGTACAGGAGCCATACAAAGATATCCTCGATGAATTTCCGGAATTGCTGCAGTTAAATGTTGTAAATAACAAGGTTAAAGAACACAAAATCGAACACTATATTGAAACAAAAGGTCCACCTGTTTTCGCAAAAGCTAGAAGATTGTCAGCGGAAAAACTCAAAGCCGCTAAAAAAGAATTTGAGTTCATGCTTCAAATGGGCTTATGCAGACCATCCAAAAGCAATTGGTCGAGTCCGCTCCACCTTGTAGCTAAGAAATCGGGTGACTGGAGACCGTGCGGAGATTATCGGTCGTTGAACAACGTCACTATTCCAGACAGATACCCACTTCCATTCTTGACAGACTGCAGTTATATACTAGCTGGCACAACAGTTTTCACATCTTTAGATCTGGTAAGAGCATATCAACAAATTCCTGTTCGTGAGGAAGACATCCCTAAAACAGCAATTGTGACTCCTTTTGGCCTGTTTGAGTTCCCATTTATGACCTTTGGTTTACGTAATGCCGCGCAGACCTTTTCCCGTTTCATGAGAGAAGTACTCAGTGGTTTAGACTTTGTATTTTGCTATTTGGACGATATTCTTATAGCCTCTGCTGATGAAAGAACTCATCGGAAACATTTACGAGCAGTCCTACAGAGACTGAATGAGTATGGACTTTGCATCAATGCCGCAAAGTGTAAATTTGGTCAAGCCAAGCTTGCATTCTTGGGATACGAAGTGTCGGCTGAAGGTCTAAAACCTCTTCCATCCAAAATTGAAGCTATAACCAATTTTCCTGAGCCTAAATCCTACACGAATTTGAGAAAATTTCTAGGAATGGTGAATTTCTACCATAGATTCATCCCAAATTGCGCCAAAATTCAACAGCCATTGACTTCTTTACTTAGCGGTATCAAGAAAGAAAGCAAAAGAGAAGTTATTTGGACAGAAGAATCGAAAATCTCTTTTCAAATGTTAAAAGAGGCATTAGGTCGAGCGGCGAATCTAACTCATCCTTCTGACAAAGCTGAAATATCTCTTACCACTGACGCCTCGGACACTGCCATCGGAGCTGTTTTGCACCAGACAGAGAATAAAAAGAAAAGCCCAATGAGTTTCTTCTCCCGAACGCTGACACCTACTCAAAGGAAGTACAGTGCTTATGACAGGGAGTTATTGGCGATTTATGAAGCCGTGAAGCATTTTAGATACATTTTAGAGGGACGACCTTTCACTATTTTCACGGATCACAAACCCTTGGTATTTGCTTTTCAACAAGATTTGGAAAAGGCTTCGCCACGGCAAGCCAGGCAACTTTCATACATTGGACAATTCTCTACTGATATACAATACATCCAAGGCGAAGACAATATTATTGCGGACGCTCTTTCTCGAATAGACACGATATCTGTCCCTTCTCCAGTCGACCTGCAAGCGTTAGCTGAGGCTCAGGAGGACGAAGAGTTAGAAATGCTTAAGAGAAATCCCAAGTTAAGGATTATACAGGTGTCTGTTCCAAACAGCAGAAAAGGTATCTTCTGCGATGAATCCACAGGCAGTTATCGTCCGTACATTCCTCCGAGCTTTCGACAGCAGATATTTTCATCGATCCACTCTCTTTCTCACCCGGGCGTTAAAAGTACCAAGAAGCTGATTACGAAACGATTCATTTGGACTAACATCAATAAGGATTGCTCTAACTGGAGTAGAGCATGCTTGGAATGCCAAAAATCTAAGGTTCAGCGACATACCCATTCGGCTCTTTCAAACTTTTCTGTGCCTCCCGAACGATTCCAGCAAGTTCACATTGACATAGTTGGCCCCTTACCGCCATGTCGAGGCTTCAGATACCTATTGACGATGATTGATCGTTTCTCGAGATGGGTTGAAGCGATTCCAATGGAAGACCAAACAGCAGAGACTGTTGCAAAGGGGCTGATATCAACATGGATAAGTCGTTTCGGAATTCCACAACGTATTACGTCTGACCAGGGAAGACAATTTGAAAGCTATCTATTTTCCTCCTTAAGTAAATACCTTGGTTTTCAGACCTCACGAACGACTGCGTACCACCCTCAGGGCAATGGACTGATAGAAAGACAACATAGATGTATTAAAGCCGGTCTACGATGCCATTTGCAAAATAGTACAACGTGGGTAGATGCTTTGCCGTTGGTTCTTCTTGGATTGCGCACCACACTGAAAGAAGATATCGGCTACTCTTCAGCGGAATTACTCTATGGAAGTCCTCTTTGTTTACCTGGAGAATTTGTTGCCGAAACTCCCGGAGTTACGCACTCAGAGTTCGTACAGGCACTCCAAAAGGAAATACGTAAATTGAAACCCTCAAAAACGACTACTCATGGCAAAAAGCCTGTTTTCGTGTCGAAAGAGCTTTCGAATTGCTCTCATGTGTTTGTATACGACAATGCTCCTGTATCTTCCCTGCAACCAGTTTATCGGGGCCCCTTCGTCGTTAAAGAGAGAGCATCCAAGTATTTCGACATTGAAATCAAAGGTATAGTCAAAAGAATATCAATCGATAGATTGAAGCCTTGCTTTACGCTGCACGAAAACTCAGAAGAGTCTGGGACGGATGCTTCATTATCTGACGTCAGAGTTCCTCCTCCCACTCATTTTTCCAAGAAGTCGGACGAATTGTCGCCTGAAGACAGAAGCTATACGACGCGCAGGGGTAGAAAGGTCAGGTTCCCGAAACATCTAGAACATTACGTACCGTAATCGCTGTGGCTGGGAGGGGAGTGTGTAGCGGTGTGATATTTACTACTCTCGTGTGGCAACACATTGGCTTTGTAGTTGGAGATCTGTGTTCTACCAAATAAATCGCTACTTCCTCTGTCACTAGAGATGTTTCATTATTTATTGATTTAAGTCATTAAACATCGAAACTAGATAAGTACCAAGTCTCCCTCTTCAATTTGAATAAAATTCCTTTGTATTAGAATAGTTCTAGTTCGATGTTGATTCAACCAAACCAATACAATTATATAATAGAAATTTCAGTGATAATCGAAATAATAGTATGAAATGCCATAGTTTTTTTAAAAATAAAAATACTACTTACAATTTGGAGTTTTCAAATGAAACTCAAATTTGAATTCTCCAATTAACTAAGAATTGACTCATTAACGAATAGATAAATTGCTGCACATAAAATTATCACACAGATTTGACATAGTCAAGTGCGCTGTGTCAAATCTATGCTGTTCGGAAGGTCGGTAGCGATCATTCTATAAGCAAAAACTTCAATATCCGTTCTTGAAATAACGTTTGCAAAAGCTCCTATAATAATAAAAATTAAGTTTTTGCGGGTTTGTTTGTTCTTATAAACGCTTAAACTAAACATCTGTTTAACACGCAAGTTGTTACAAATATGTAGTTCATACTTAAATTACGATTTTAAAACTTTCAGAGCACAAAATGTTTTGTTTTTTTTAAAGAAAATTTGAATTTTCTGAAAAAAACTACACAACTTTCGCTCAAATTCTATAACTTTTCTTCTTTTATGTTCCCATTCAGCTGAAGAAATTAAAATAAAGCCAAAAATAATTAAAATTGAAAATTATTTTATTCTGTTGTCATTAACTTATACTAAATTCAATATTTGAATAATAATTGGCAAGTTCCAAGTGACGTACCCTTATCCATTATTTTTGCAATCATAAATTTTTGCCTAAGTATTATTTTCAATTTATGCAATTTTTAACTCAGTGTAATAAAAGTAATAAAATTAAATCAAATTTGAGAGTAAAATAAAACCAATTTATCATTTATTATTTTTCAAAATTTAAATTTCTTTAACTAGTGTCGACATCTGTTGATAAACTATGGCATTCATTATTGATAATTAACTAACCAGATGGTATTTTTCCTCTAAATTTTCATACATGATGATGTAATGTAAGCATTTTACGCTACTGCTTTGACAGAAAGTTCTAAATAGTTTTTACGGGACTTCAGTAATCATAATTAACATACTTGCAAGAGTAGCTTTTCGCCGGAAGATATTCTCTGGTGCTTTTCCAAGAGAGCGTTAGCAATGTACTCCAGATCTTTCACAGGAAAAGAAGCCGACGCAAGCTAAGAAAGAAAAAAGCTTTGAATCACCAAGCATCGACTTCCACTAGTACGTACAGAACAGAAGATAATATGTACGTCATGACATACGATGTGCATTTGTCGAGCGCCTCACTTTCCCGTTCATTACAATTAAGTGCCTTATTCAGATAATGAAGCAGCTATGATATAATGGCTTGTCCCAATTAGACGGTTTACGTTACGTTGCCAAGCATCAAAAATGCCCCAAATGCGGCAAACATTCCACTTGGTATTTTATACAATTCAATAAGTACATCAGGGTGTCCCAAGTTTACAAACTTAACATGCTGGTCTGTCACATCGTAATGAACAAGATTTACAAAGTAACTTGTGTCCGAAAATTCAAACTGAGACTTCTAGTGCGATAAGTGCAGGTTTGGACGAGGAGAAAAAAAATAAAATCGACAGCTGTGTTAATATGATTTTTAGTACAAGACTTCATTACATTATAACAAATGTTCAACATTCCTTCAATTCGCCACAATTAATATTTCACAACGTCGGCGCATGGATTCACGAACCCGCTCAAATTGCCTACGAATTTCATGGACACGTGCTGCCAGGGCCGGATTACCAATTAGGCAAGGTAGGCAATTGTCCATCGTGACGGAATTTGTGATCGCGGCGGCCATTGGACTGGTCCTCCTCTACCGATGGACTAATGCAGTTTTAATTTTCGGGCATAAGTATGTAAATCTTGTTTATTATGCTTTGACAGACCAGCATGTTAATTTTGCGAACGACATTTTGGGACACCCTGTACAGCTACCCTACGTTAAATTTTCCAGACCAGCAATTATATGTCATAGCTGTACCCCGATAACGTTCCACAATGTGTTCACCAGGCTAATGACCTTAATGAATGTGGGTTGTCATTTTACCAAGGTTGGTTTCAGTACTACATTGCAACATTTACTATTGCAAGAATATTATAAGTCCCTTGTTGGTCATGCTTATTGACTCTTAATTTTCAACTCGTAAAAGGCATCTGATTGTCTCGTACTTACCATTGGTCTTTCGTCCTGAAAAACCAAGTGTCCTTTCACGTACTCGAGCTTTTCGCTGATAGGCAACGCATCTGATGGGTCAAGAATGTCCGTGTCCACGTGATTCGACCTACGCAATACAAAAAAAAAAAAAAAAGATTGGTATAGTTATGAGTTATGATAAGAGAATATAAAATAAGAAATTAAATATGAGCATTTTTTTATTTGTGTCCCATAAATACTAAAACATTTTTGAAGAAAAAAAGCTAAAATTAAAATTTTGGGTTCTAACTATAGTATGCTAAAAAATGTCAAAACCAATTTGAAGCCTGAACCAGTGTTAGAAGGGGAGAAAAAAAGGTGGAGAGATACTCTTAATTAATATTTTCCCTTTTGTTAAAAGTAGAAAGAAAGCAGCAAAATATTCCCAAAAAAGTGAGGGATGGATTTTATGGGCTATAGTCTGTCTATTTACTATGCGAGCCTCGAAAAGACTTTCTCCCCCATCCCTTCGCTTGATTTTCTAGGGAACGGGGGGAGCATCGCTTTTCTAAACCAAAGCGTTTGAGGTTTCTGTTGTGAGGTTAACAATCCGAATACTTAGTTCAAGCCTAAGTAGGGTGGGAAAAAAAACACGCTTACGCCGACGCCGTTTTGAAGAAAACCACATCGGGGATGGGGTAAGAAAATGCTTTCGAGGTTCGTATAATAGATGGACAAGTTATAGAAGTGGAGGGATGCACTTGAAAAATGGGGAGACGCGACTTCCCACACTTCTTTTGGCCCGTCCGAGGGCCGAGTGGTTAAGGCATCAGCTTCAGGATTCAACCTTCTCAGGTTCGAATACCACTTTCTGCCAGTCATCCTATAAAATCGGATCTCTGTACCGGAAACGAGTAGACAAATCCAACTCGTGACGGATGGGCCCGAGTACACTGGGACAGACGTGCTCGTTAAATCTGTGGAGTCCAAAGTCCTGATGGCGTCAGCGTACGATGTCGCTCGAAGTTCCGTTGAGTGCCCGCTCAAGTGCCGACCTCGTCACTTGACCAGGGTTCTAAATTACGAGGTGTTTATTGGCAGTGTTAAAGCTCCTAAAGGAGGTTAGAAATAGGCAGCCGGAAACGATTACATTACTATTACCACACTTCTAGCACTGACTGTGAATTAAAATAAGCTTACCAGTTGATGTTGAGGGCGATGAAGCATCTGATCTGTCCGGTGCCGCTGCAACCAGCGCACACAGCGATGGTCTCCCCGCCGCACTTCCAGCACCTGGAAGGACACCCTGTATCAAAACTATTTGAAGAGTACAGGGGAAGAACCACTTTATTTCGTAGAAGTCTTTCCTTACCTTTTGCCTACTGTACTGGTACTGTTGCCTGCTGCATATATTAGATATACTCTAGATCTGAAACTCTGATTGGATTAGCATTAAGGATTTTCTATATTGAAATTGACATAGACACTTGCGCCCCCAATTGTGTATAAGGGAACTAATGTATAATGGCTGAATTTTTCTAGAAAACACTGTACAGTAGCACTGCAATCGGAAGTACAATTATGACAATCACAAATCAATCGTTCATAGTGTATTAGCTCCTTTCGACACTTTTGGAGCTCTGGGTATTAGATTGACTTGCTGGTCTAGAGGATTCTTATAGTCTATGGCCTACTGTTGCTGGTACATCATGTTGTACCATCAGTAGGCAATAGCCTCTTTGGGGATGATAGCGAGAAATCGCTTAAACTGGTGTAAAGAAACCGGTTACTCGCTTTGGTTATATTTCGCGGCAACCCTGATTCACGCCAGAAATCTGTGGATACGAGTCACACGTTTGTACCGCGAATGAAGAACTGAAAGAAAAAACGGTTTCCGGTTGCCAATGTTCGCCACAATTACGGAAAGACTCTAAAGAAATCAAGCGGTTCTTCCCCTGTACTCTTCATTTAGCAAAGTAGTGAAGAAAGAAAAAAACTGGCAAACTATCTCGGTTAGTTCAGAATTGAAAAGCCTATTTAGTTAAGTAGTTCGCTATGCATGCGAAAGGTCCCAGGTTCGGGCCAGGGCATAGCAAATATTAAATGCTGACCTATAAATAGCTCGTTCATGTAAACAAGTAAGACCTGACCGTGTAGAGGGAGAGCACGTTAAATGTGCTCCAAAGTCCCGACAGCACGTACTATCGCCCTTAAACAAGTTGCAAGGGGTGCCTACACAGGTGTCGGCTCGTCACTTGACTGTGGTTCTAAATTATGAAGCCTGTCGTCATTAGCCCTCTTGTAGCTCTAGTGCTATTATAATTCAACCTAACACTACCCCTCCCGGACAGTGTGTTGTTTGGTTGGTAGACATATATTTTCAGGCTTGTATGTTGGATAGAGACCCGCTTATAAACCTTCGCCAAGTAAGACAGACACAACACACACATACGTGACAGATGCTGCCATCTATCGCACGCGCCACCTCTACAATTTAAACATGTCCATGAATTGGAGGGAAATAGTCTCCAGGGACCAGTACCCATGGAAAACCGCGTCATGACCGCCCACAGTACTTTCGGACCCAACAGATTTAACGAGCACGTACTTAGCATTCGCATATACTCGACAAACACAAACATCCATGCCTTATCGGGATTCGAACCTAAACCAAGAAGTTCCAAAGGCTAGCTCCCTAACCGTTGTGCCGCCGCCAGGTCGGCCAGTGTGTGAAAGTCTTATTAATATATTCCTTTTTTTTTAATATTCGAAAGAATTAAAACTGGAAAGGTAGGGTATTAACGTGTGGAAATTACCACCCGTCCGTACCCTCTCTCTCCTTTCAACAACTTTCGATCTATTGAACAGGCTTTTAAAATACTCTCTCTCTCTCATGACAAAGAAGACTTGAACACACAGGATACTATGTATATAGAGAAATAGAGGGCCTGGTTGGCCGAGTGATTTGGACCGTTATTCTAGCAGTCTGTGCGCTGTAACGGGTGCGAGTTCGATTCCCGCCTTCGCCCTGCTTGCATGTTCCTCTCGGTGACAGTGAAAATTCTTTTTGTGTCTGTCTTACTTGACGAAGGCTTCATAAGCGGGGCTCTGATCGAGCACACAAGCCGGAATATATAATATATGCACTTACCCTTACCCCCTCCAGAGAAATAAGAACATCAAATGACATTAAACATTTTGCGAGTATTAAAAGGAAAGTGGAGTATTTTATATATCTTTCAAATCTTTTTGATTTTAAATTCATATGCGAATTGCATATATGCAACTAGAAACCGCGAAATGAAGGTAGTGTGTATGCGTTATTAGCATTTCACTCACAAGCAGGGCCTGTTCTTCCATAAGGCCTGTTAGCCCTGGGTCAAGGGTCCCCAAATTTTAGGGGCCGCTAAATTTCAGTTTCTATAAAGGCAGAAAAGCGGTTCTCTGAACAAGCACACAAGCTGGAATATATGTGTACCATACCATACCATATTAAGGCAAATGCTGTACATCCCCAAAATATCAGTGAACTAAAAAAAAAATCTAATAATCCACTTTGATTTTTGCTCGATTTTGAATGAGAAGTTGGCATAATGTGATTGCTTTGATAGATATTTATAAGGAATGCAGTAAAATTATAGAAAAATTTGATACATAGGTCATATATAGTACCATCATTACAGGAAATCATACATAACATATTCCTTAAAGGGGCCCCCAAAATAGTTTGTGTCTATAGTCTGAGTTTTTCTAGAACATGCACTGCTCACAAGCTTACAGTTACATGAACAATTTTTTTTAAAAATAATTAGTATGCAGCAATAGAAATTAAACAAATTTTTTAAAACATTTTAAAGAAAAAAATGACTTTACTTCTTTCTTCCCGTGCCGATGCAACGGAAGCACCGCTCCCTGTGACCCTGCATCGAGATTTTGTGGCCGTCTCCCAGGCACAGGGAGCACCGCTCCTGCCAAACAAAGGAGAAAAAGAATTAGAATTAAACCATGGCTTACTCAACTTTAAAGCCACAGAAGCTCTTTGTGACGTCACGCTATCCGTCTTGTTCAAATTGTAGTCTGTTTCCGGGGGAAAGTAAGAGACCCTTTAGCGCAGGACAAAATATTCTTATGAGGTTTCGAACAGGTTTCGTTCTTCCCTTTCGGGACAGCTAACTATCGGAACCGGATGGATAGTGGGGCATCACGAAGACGGACACAATGTGAGGGAAATATAGATTACCAAATTCTAATGAAAAAGCTCTAGCAAAGCATGGAATGAATTATTGTACAAAGGAATGCTTCTTTTAACTCTAGAGACAATTTTGTGCCCTCTATGCCATTAGGCTTGTAACTTAGATACACAAGGGTCTCCATGTCTCCCAGCTTTTCGCGACTCGGTTTACGTATGTAAAGCCTTTTAATAGGGACTCTTTAGCGGTACCTCAGAGTTTGAAAAAAAGACCCTCACTGTGGAAATAAGTTACTTTTACTCATATAAATGTATACCGTGTGGTTATAAAATAACACTCGCTATTCGGAGAGGTATGTAGCTTTAATGAATAATCCGAATAAAACAAACATCGAGACACTTACTAATCAAGAAGGGGGGAAAAGAATGGAATCATAAAAAACAAACTCGTCTCTCGACCAGGGTTCTAAATTACGAGGCGTAATTGGCTCTGTTGGTCGTAATTGGCTACGCCTCTTAATTTAGAAACTGGTCAAGATACGAGTGTTTTTTAATGATTCCATTCTTTTTCGAAAAAAAAAGAAACTCGTCTCTTGACCAGGGCTCTAAATTACGAGGCGTAATTAGCTGTGTTGGCCATAATTGACTACGCCTCGTAATTTAGAACCCTGGTCAAGAGACGAGTTTGTTTTTTATGAATAGAATTTTATGAGTATTTTTTATGATTCTATCTTTTTTTTATGATTCCATTCTTTTCCCCCCTTGATAAGTAAGTGTCTCAATGTTTGATGGCACTTGGATTATTCATTCAAGCTACAGACCACTCCGAATAGAGAGCGTTATTTTATAACCACCTTGTATTACTGTTTTCGTTTTTAGTGAGATTACAAGTAAGAATGAGCAGCACCATAGACGGGCGGTCTGTCTGGATTGGCATCCCCCCCCCCCCCCCCACACACACATAACTCTGTAGTATATACAATTAGAATGCAAGCCTGCTTCCCATATTCCGTCGTTTGGATTCCTATTATCCGGCATGAGGGAATAGGGGCTATATTTTCTTTTTCCTCCCACATTACTTGGGTTTGGAGAGCAGCAGTGATTAACCTCACAGTAGAGCCTTAACCCTTTCAGTCCCAGTGATGCCATTTGGCATCATCACTTTCAATATTTTTTTTTAAATGTTTATATCCCGCTATGACATCCAAACACACATCATTCGATTCTTCACACTTTGTTCTATCAGACAATATTTTACATTAATCTCAATAGAAGTCAGAACTACTATTTTTTTTATTTAGAAAATAGTCAACAAGCGTTTCTCCTGATTTTTGATAAGTTCACTTCAGTTCCACATATTGAAAACACAATTTAAAATATTTCGGTTAAAATAATTACTAATTTTTTTTTTTAATAATATGGTCAGATACCTTAAAATATATAACTCTAAGTGTTTTTAGGTAATAGATATTTTTTTTATTTTGTTGTTTTCTATAGTTAAAAAATTTTAACATAATTTCAAAAACCATATAAAAAAATTAAATGAATTTTTTTTTCGTATGGAATTCGTATATTTGATCTAAAATAAGCTTATTTTGTGAATATCAGATGTTTCTGTAGTGTAGTAAATTTTTGGGACTGAAATGGTTAAAAGAGGTAAGTTTGGAACACAGCGCTCAATTCGTTTCGTAGAAAACCACACGAGGTGGTAGGGGAAGCCAAGCTTGCGTTGTAATCGTACGGACTGTAGCACTTTATGACTCCTTCAGATGGTGCTGAATTAGGGTCATGAGACTAAATGTTCGAAGTTTCATCGAAAAATTTGCATTTAAACTGCATCAATACCATCAACTCCTTATATAAACTACGTCATTTTTTATGCAAATAAACGACTGATACGAGTCAAATGCTTTGGTATCAATATCTTCGAAGAGCTTGAACATCATATTCCTTTATACCCGCAGTAGGGTGGGCCGAAAAAATCTTTTTATTTTATTTCGGATTGCTATAGTGCGGAAAAGTTGCCACCGGTAAAGACTTGAAAAATGCACTAATTATTATTTTTATTATTAATTTATCTTCCGGTCGCGCAATACCATCAAAGTTGGAAAAAATTGTCAAAAAATAAAAAAAATTGTAATTTTTTAACGATAGATGTTTTTAGTTGCGTTCCTATTCATGAATTAACTACTGAAAGTACGTAAAATCAGAAAATATATATGCACTTATCATACATTTGTGTCAGATATTCCGGCCACGCAACGAAGTACAAAATGAGGAAAATTCTTAGTTTTTGCAAAATTGACAGATCTGACACAAATGTTTAATAAGTGCATACATATGTATATTGATTTTAGGTACGTTTAGTAGTTCACTCTTAAAACAAAAGAGTGAAATCCACTCCAGTTGGAGAAGTGTATTTTCGACATCCTAAAGAAATGCATATTTTCTCAGACTGAGTTAAAATCACTCGTTTGGAGTGATCCTGTCGGAGGTTTAACACACAAAGGATCCACTCCAAAAGGAGAAGTGCATTTTCCAGTCTGGAGGAGTGAAATCCACTCAGACTGAGGAAAATTGGGAGTATTTGTTTTAAGAGTGTAATTCATGAGATAGGAACGCAACTACAAACATCTATCGTGTAAAAAAATATAAGTTTTTGACAATTTTTTCCAACTTTGATGGCATTACACGACTGGAAGATAAAGTAATAATAATAAAAAATAATTCGAGCATTTTTCTTGTATTTACCAATGGCAACTTTTTCGCACTATAGTGATCCGAAATAAAATAAAAAGTTTTTGCCGGCCCACCCTACCGCACAGTTGTGCTGCTCAGGTCGTAAAGGGATAACAGTATATTCAAATTTACCCATCCGAGTGCCGAGCAGGCCGTGCATCTTCTGCTGCCGACCCCGCAGCACGCTTTGCACGTGGTGAGGAGATCCGTGTGGGGCACCTCCAGACACGTGCAATGCACGTGGAATGGCTTGGGGCGCCCGACCCCACCGCCCACTTCCCAGGGCCTCGGAGGAGCGGGCCCCACCTCGTCCAGTGGGCCACCTGAAACAAAGGACAATTTTGAGCCGAAGAACTTGACAGATATGAGTATACTGGTTATGAGTTATCTCGGCTTATATACTACCATTAACGTTGTAATCTGGAATAGTGATAGGAACACGTGGGCGGTAAATCAGCGAAACCTAGTTGTTGATGGAATATTGAGGTTACGTGTGTGGTAACCGCCCCACCGGCATTGTAATAGCGATGATCTTTGCTCCGGGAGTACTCATATGAAGAGTACAGGGGAAAAAGAACTTCATTGCATAGGAATCTGTTTGCATCGGGATTCTTTGGCAACAATATTAAGTCGTCGCCAAAAAAGGAAACCGGTTTTTCACTTTAGTTTTCACTCGCGGCAAAACTGAATGACGCCTTAGCTCATTGGACCCGAGGCACACGTTTGTACGTGAAAGAAAAACTGGTTTTCTTTGCCAATGCCCACCAAGCACAAAAGAATACGGTAAGACTCCTATGCAATGAAGTTGTTTTCCCCCCAATTGTAAACCTTTGGCGCATTTATTTTATGATTTCATTTTACAATTTCCTCAATACTAATTTTTATTATTAGAATCTAAAACGTTTAAGCTTTCCTAAAATACCAATACCGAAGGAGCTGGTGTATTAACTGCATACAAAAATGACGTATCAAGAGCCTCAGAGGACTTTTCCAGAGGATGATTCCAGTGCAGAGGATGATTCCAGAGGACTTAAAAAATATTTATTTTTTCAGCGCTTAACTTAATAAAACAGTTTGGATTAAAATCCAAGTTAGAATGGATTATTGATCACAAAAGAAGGACAAAGCTTGATTGTTTATACATATCATATAAATGTGTATTTTATCGCTGGAACTTCAAATTTCACTCAATTGACGTGACTCTCAGCAAATGTTAAACACAACGTTTTTTTTTTTCAAAATTCCTTACAAAACATACTTCTAAATATATATATTTTTGACAACTAATCTTCATTAAAAATATATAAGCAGGACCTTTTTTTCGGGAGGAAAGAATTTAAACAGCAATTAAGTACAAATCTGTCTTTAGCCAAAAGTTAGCAAATTTCCGTGAGTTTGGCGCAAAGACTGGGCAGAATAATCTCTATAAGTAATTCGATTTTTTGGGTTTCATTATAATTACAACAACATCTTTGTTCTTCCCTTTTGTTAAGCACTTATTGTACGCTGCACAATATGAAGGAGGTATTTTGCTTTATTGTCTTAAAATATACTGCTATGAAAGTACTTGCGCCAATGATATGTGGATAAATGGACTATCCGTCAATAATATGGACTTTTAGCCCTTTCTTAGCCATCCATATTGGATCTACCAAACAGTTGCGTTTTATATCCTCAAGCAATTTATTCAAATAACGAATTACCCTCGCACTGCTGAGTGCTGAATCTGAAATTAACAACCGTAACATCTCGGGTAGGTATTAGCTTTCATGAAACAGCAACAGATGGCAGCACCAAATAAACACCCTCTGAAGGATAAGCAAATTGGTTGAAGTGTAAACTTGTTTCCACTGAATGAGATTTAGATTAAAACTTATGACCGAAAGTTTAATTTATCAAGTATTTTAAAAATTATATTTCTGTAGAATAGTTATAAATAGCTTCTCCATGCTCGAAATTTTAAAATTTAATAAAATCATTAAATTTATACCTTTTTAAAAATATGTGTACTGCTAGAAAACCTGACAGTCAGGTGACGGGTTTATGTGTCCTTGTTGCAACCACACATACTCTCTTTGTACTACAAATCTTCTGTTCTTTAAGAAATGAAGTGTACTTTTTGCTGCTCTCCTTTCTATTAATTCAAAAGAATTAAAAAAAAAACTCTTTAAGTAAGTATTGACATGCTTAAGACATCCGTCTGTCTGTCCATCCGTCATGGTGTAGAAGTGGTTCTATGTTACAGTTACTGTTAAAAACCTACTTGGTTTTCCTATAAGAGTTTCAGTGGAGATTAACCCTTTCAGTCCCATTGACAATTTGGCCTAATTATTTTAGAAATTTTTTTCTGGTCGTCTATAGCCATTTATGATATCAAAAAGCACATCATTCGATTCTTCAAACTTTTTTCTCTTTGGGAATACTTTTTATTAATCCCAATAGATGTCAGCCCCATCATTTTTTTTTATTTATGATCAGGAAACTGATGATGCCAAATGGCATCACTTGGACTGAAAGGGTTAAAGTAATAGGAAAGTAGGCTATTTTCGATATTTTAGAACTTCTTGTTTAAATTTCCCATTTCGTTTTTCAACACTCACCAGTGTAAGGTTCGAAGCTCCACGCCACCTGACGCGTCTCGGTGAAACTCTCCAAAGTGTACTGAAAAAAAAAAAGTAGGGAAAAAAATCGTTTGTTTATCAAAAAGAAAATAAACTTTTACCAACTTCAGCATGTGTTCGGCATACCCTGCCAAGTTCGCCAAATATAAGAAGAAATGAAACGTAAGGGCAAAAATGAATGGATTTAAGATTATGCAGCCTGTAGCCGCCCCGGCTGCGCAATGGTTAGGTTGCTTGCCTTTGGAGCTGCTGGGTTCGGGGTCGAATCCTGGTAAGGCATGGATGTTTGTATCTGTCAATAAATGTTGTTATTTGTCTATGTGTTTGTGCCGTCTCTTTCTTTGTGTGTCTCTTGTGCTTGTGACATTTCTGGGGTCGAATACAATAGACCTAAGGTAGCAGTTTTCGGCGAACTTGCCCCCCCACCAAGAAAGTCATAATAATGCTGCCTGTTGGCTAATACTTTCACACGAAGCTTCATCTTTCTTCTAAATAATTGCTTAATACGGCAAAAACAGAATATATTTACTATTTCATATTTTTTTTTAAAACATTAATTTTATTTAGGTAAGATCAAGCTACAGCTTTAATATAGTTCATAAATAAATACAATTTTAACTATTAAATAATCAACTACAAAATTGCTGCCAAAATTTGCCGCTCCTTAGGTTGCAACCTACTTAGGAGATTCATAAATACGGCCCTCTGCCCTATACCATATATTATAACAAAATCTTTGATTTAGTTGACTTAAAGATTGTTTGTTTTAGATTAGCGTAAGTTTTTCATATGTGTACTTAATATTTTAATGGTGCGGGTTCATTTGAAATTCAAAATTTTTTCTTCACGCGGCTCAGTGGCTAAAAGGTTAAACGCGTCTGCCTCGAAATCCCAAGATTGTGGGCTCGAGCCCGGCTGAGTCGTCGGATTTTCTGGATGGGAAAGTCTTGGGCTCGAATATCATATGATTATGTGGCATGTAAAACATCCCTGGAGGGCCCATTTAGCTTGTCCCTCGGCAAAATTAAATCTTGGCATACTTTAACATCCACAGAGAGCTCAGATTCATTGTAATCTGCGCGTCAAAATTGGTAGCAAGAGTAGCCTAGATGGTGCCATAAAAAATGGCTCCTACTTCTGGAGAATATGCCGAGTCTGCAAAAGGGTGACCACCAATGTTGCAGCCCCATTAGAGAAAAAACAATTTCTTCGAAGAAAAAGTTATACATACAGAATGGTTAAACTTTAAACTAGTCTCTCACGTTTTTGCAGATAGGTCACTTTTCCACGCAAAATGAGTTACACAATATTTATTTCACGCAATACTTTGGGATAAAAGCTGACACTGCTGACAGTGACCTCAGCGATCCTATGCCAAATTTATTCCACGTGTAATCCCTTCATTTCGTTGATGGAAGTACAAGAAGAAAAAATCAGAAACATTGCCAGGTAAAATTAAAAAGTTTAAACTGTTGGTTAGTTTTCTCCGGTTCTTCTAAAGCACAGGAAAGAAAGAACTCTTTGTTTTGAATGCCACCAAAAAATAGCGCAACTCTCTTCTCTGAGCCTATATATAATATGAAAATTTGTCCTTTCATGTTACAATGGAACTAACTGACTATGCTTAAAACAGTCAGTGACCAGTAGGCTATAACGAAAATACAGGGTGGTTATAAAATAACGCTCGCTATTCGGGGTGGTCTGTAGCTTGAATGAATAATCCGAATGCAACAAACATCGAGACACTTACTAATCAAGAAGGGGGAAAAAGAATGGAATCATAAAAAAGACAGAATCCTAAAAAATAATCATAAAAAACAAACTCGTCTCTTGACCAGAATATAAATTACGAGGCTTCGTCAATTATGGCCAATTACGGCCAACACAGCTAATTACGCCTCGTAATTTAGAACCTTGCTCAAGAGACTAGTTTCTTTTTTACGAAAAAGAATGGAATCATAAAAAGGAAAATCGTCTCTTGACCAAGGTTCTAATTACGAGGCGCAGCCAATTATGGCTAATTACGGCTAACACATCCAATAACGCCTCGTAATTTAGAACCCTGGTCAAGAGACGAGTTGGTTTTTTATGATTCCATTCTCTTCCCCCCCCCCCCTTCTTGATTAGTAAGAGTCTCAAAGTTTTTGCATTTGGATTATTCATTCAAGCTAC
Source organism: Hylyphantes graminicola (assembly GCA_023701765.1). Lineage (NCBI taxonomy): Eukaryota > Metazoa > Arthropoda > Arachnida > Araneae > Linyphiidae > Hylyphantes > Hylyphantes graminicola. Next base: position 60,392,782 of record CM043117.1, read on the forward strand.
AGACCACTCCGAATAGCGAACGTTATATTATAACCACCCTGTATATTGATTGATTGATTTATAAAACTTAATAGCTATCACCGATTGAATAAGCGTCATAAAAAAAAGTAGATAATTTATGTAATTGCATTTAATCAATTTTATTTTTTAGCTTTCAATAACCCAATATGAAAAATAAGGTAATGAAAATATAGAGATGAGGTCGAAAATCCGAAATGGAGATTTTGTGTTTTCTAGACAGTTTGGAGAGAGCTTATTCAAAAAATGGTTTTCGAACTTTGGTCCGTCTGTTTAAAACCACTCTAGAGCTCGAACTAAAAGAGGTATGGACTTAATTTAGTACACGAGTTAAACCCAGTACCTGTCGAACGTCATAATCATATTTTTATACACTCGCGCAAGAAAATGATAGCTGTCGTCGAAGTTACACGTTTTGAAGTTTGTGAAATTACCTTAATGGGTAGATAATCATTTTTTTAATGTATTGATTAATAGATTGGTAATTGAAAGTGAATAGTGTTACACACTCCTATTTTTAATTATCATAAAAAGGCTTTTGCTGAAAATCTTTCTCAAATCTCTTTAAAAAAAACCACATCGTACTGCTCTCAAACCAAACATGATGCGAAGTATATATAACGATTTCGCTGCACGATTGCAACTCACTTCGATTTTCAACTGTTCCGCAAAAAGATTCTAAACATCCTACTCCAGCTGCTGATCTCGATAAAATTTCATATCGCTTGGCCGACGAAATGTTTATGGAAAGTGTCCAAAAGGATTGCTCACATAGAAGACGTCAGAAGTTTTACTAACAGAGCTTTTCAACCTAGGTATCAATGCCCTTTGAAGATATAGTGATTAATACGTTCCAAGTTTAATAGACCTCGTGTTGCTCTAGTGCGACGATAATTCAAACCTAACCTAACCTTCCAAGTTATTATTGTGGAACACATTCCCCAAAATTTTAAGGTTAGGTTAGGTTTGAATTATCATCGCACTGAGCTACTCAAGGGCTATTGGCGATGGGCGTCGTATTTTAGAACCACAGTCAAGTGACGCGCCGACACCTGAATGGGCACCCAACGCAACCGTTAAGGGCGACATCGTACGCAGCGTTAGGTCGGCAGTTATTTTGGCGATGCCCGGATCCAAACCTTGGATCTTTCGCATGCTAAGCGAGTACTAACCGACCGGGCTCCCCAGCCCCCAAAAATTGTAAGCCATTTTTAATACAAAAATTGTCATAAACGTTAAAATTTAGAATAAAAGTTTTTTGATTGATTCATTGATTTTTGTTCCTGGTCATAGTTAGGCCCAGACCATCTGTAAGCCCTCTGGAAGCTTAAAAGTTTCAAACTGCCTCAAAATATAAGCCTCCAGACAACTTTCTTTTTAAATATTTTCTATTATTATTTACATTACACTATGTTTCTTATATTATGTTATTGAGAATATGTATTTATTTTGTGTCGATTCATTTCAAATTTCATAAAATTGAGTCAATAACACTTTAATGTTGAACTACTTTCCGTTGGTTATTAGATTCAACTAAAATAAAGAAAGTAGTTGGTTTGAGTTGCATCGAGGAAGGGATTAAAGAAGTTGGATTTCTCTTGACTGAATACTGGATAAATAGCATAATAATTAAAATCTAACGATTACAGCTGTTTTTAAAAGCACCTTCGAGTTCCAGTGTCAAACACTCCTTGATATTTAGTTTCAAGGAAATAATATTTTGACATAGTGGTTAATTCCACTTAGCTAGAGATTTTTGTAGTGTAAGGTCACGAGTTAAAAAGACTTTTTAAAATTAAAAAGAATCAAATTTAAATAAAACATAATTTAGTGACAGTAAGTGTCGATCCACTATTCCGCTTGGTTGGTTGATTGGTAGACACATATTTTCAAGCTTGTGTGCTCGGTCAGAGACCCGCTTATAAACCTTCATCAAGTAAGACAGACACAACTCACACATACGCGACAGATGCTGCCATCTATCGCGCGCCACCTCCACAATTTAGATATGTCCATGAAGGGGAGCACTATTTCGCAAATTTAATTTATTTTGATAATTTTTTTTCATGTAAAGATAAAAGTTGCAGTGATAATCACTTTTTGACAAATGAAGAGCTTAGTGAAAGAACGTGCTATGTGACGTATCATATTACTAACTTTGTTTAATGAAAACAAGTTCCCCTTTATCACAAACTTTAGATTTAGTATATTTTTAACGGTGTGCAAGTACAGGGGGGGGGGGGGGGTCAACAGATTCGAATGCAAACGAAAAACTTTAAAAAGCTAATTTTCTCGTTTACACCTTTTTGTCACTCAGCACGTTCTTCCACTAAGCTCTTCAAATGTGACTAACACCATAGAAAAGGTACTTTTGCATGGAATTAGCCTAGTGCATAACTTTTTGACTTACTTTGTATCCCGGTCTGTAGTCGATGCGCACTATGCGCATTTCCCGAGCTGCATCTTTGTCGAATGCGCACCGGGAGTCTGCATGACGTATCAAGGTCTTCCTGATCTCCTTCTCCGAAAGATGGGGCAGTCTGGATAATAATAACAATAATAGTAATAACAACAACAACATAGTCATAACAAATAATAATAACAAATAATAATAATAACAATAACAATAATAATAATAATAACAAAAATAACAATAATAATAATATTTGATCATTTTAATTTATTAAACCCCTCGTCACTTTACTGAGGTCCGAAATTAAGAGACTCATCGCCAGCGTTAGCAGAGTTAGTTATCTGAATTATCAGGAAATCAAGAAATCACAAAATTATTTGTACATTTATTTTTTCGTAAAACATTATACTACGTTAGCGTGGACAAAGTAATGCATTTTTTTAAAAGTTTTGGCTTAATTGCTTAAAGAGATTAAGAAGGCTTTCTTTAATGAAGGTTTAATTTCTTACTCTGTGAAAGGCTTGAGATCTCCGATTTCATCTGTGGCATCATCATCTTCGGTCACCAGAACTGTCGGTGGAGGGTTCACAGTGCCTACACAAACACCGTATTATTTATTGTAAAATCCACAATCATGCATAAAAATTACAGATTAATAAATATTTTTCCTATAAATTTACTAGCTGTATTTATATAAAAAAATTTAATTTAACTGTTTTTCTTAATTCGACATTTGAAGAGTACACGGGAAAAACCGATTGATTTTGTAGAGAAGTTTCCTTAGCAGGCCACTTTGGCGATGATAGCGAGTGATCGCCTAAACTTGTGTAAGGAAACCAGTTCCTACCACCATAGTTAAAGTAATAGAGTGGTAGATCACGTGACCTCCAATGCTAACGACGGGAAGCACAAGGAGCTCCCAGAAGAGCCCCAATGAAGCCAGTCTTGTAGGTCACGTGATCTGCCACTATAATACTTTAACTACTATCTCTGTGGTTCCTAGCTACCAAGATTCAGGCGATTGACGATTCCGGCGTTTGGACCAAGTGAAGAAGAAAGAGAGAAACCGGTCCGCCAAGCAGACAATTGCGGGCGTCCGCCTAATAAATCAATCGGTTCTTCCCGTGCACTCTTCATTTCAATGAGAACAGTAGAAATTCAACTCTCCGAACTCCAGTGATATCATTCTGGATTATCTGTTCATCCAATTTATATGCTTAACATTGTAATGTGAAAAAAATAGTGATGATTCTGAAAAGTCCACTTACACATTTCAAATGTGACGTCCTCGTACCCGACGACCGTCGGCATCTCTTCTAGAGGAGGGAGGAACACTTCGATATCATCGTCGCCGAAATCTCGAATATGACCTGAAAGAAAATTTAAGAGAGTTATTCAATAGTCTGTCCACAGAGCACATTAGTTTTGAAATCATAACTTCTGCGAAAATATTGTCATGTTAGCAGGTATATAGGAATCATCATAATACTAAAATAAAACAAATTCAAAAGGAAAATAATTTCAGTTTATATTTAAAACTATAAAGTTTTAAAAGAGTGTCGCAATCTGTAGTACTTTGAGCTATTTTAAGCTGCAATAGGAAAATAATTTCAGTTTATATTTACAACTATATAGTTTTAAAAAAGTATCGCAATCTGTAGTACTTTGAGCTATTTGTAGCTGCAATTATTATTAATTAAATCGCCAGATGAAATTTCTCCTTCAAAATTTGTGTATGCACTTTGCTGTTATGACGATTCTCATACTTATAGTTCATTCAGTTATTCAAGTTTAAGTTCTTTAAGAGGGTATTACATGGAGGGCTTTTTAGGTTTTGACTTCAAGAGCCGGACGAGAAAAATTGATCTGAAATTGAATAATCGTGCTTTGAAGGGAGGTAAGGGGATTTTACAATAGAGGTAAATAGAGTTGTCAATGAGGGGAATAATTTACCAGATTATGTTGTGCATTCGAGGAGAGTAGAAAATTTTAGGAAGAATCTTGTCTTGATATTCATTGGAAAATGGTAAAGTATTAGATTTATTTTGAGCCAACCTTTTTGGCCCTCTGGCCTGTCGTTGGTCGCGATTTTTGTATTTGTATTTATTTGTATTTGAAAAAATGCTAACATAGCAAAGCAATACTTTCAAAGAAAATTGTATTTCAAAACCATATTACCTTAAAGTAATTTGACTGACCATCCCTCTTACAACTTAATAAAATTTTGTAATTGATTTAAAAACATAACAGACCAACAAAAACTTTCATAAAAATCTTAATTAAAATTTTTGTTTGCAGAAAAGACTTTGTTTAACTACTAAAACAAAAAAAGGTAATTTTGTAATTTTTGTGAAGCTTGCAATGCTATTTAAATTATAAGGGATTTTTATATGGATTAGGTCATGAATTTTTATTTTATTGTAGGTTTTGTTTAGGGCAGAAAAGAAAAGGGATAGATTTATTCGAATACAATAATTTTAATTCATTAAAAAGATTCAGATGGGAAAACAGGGGATAGATTCAAACATCATAGAAGAACCATATCGATATCAAACTGAATAAAGAAAGACCAACGTCTCTTATGTTAAGGGTAAAAATTGGAGTCATAAATTTTGAATAAATTATAAAAATCATTTTTTCAAAACTTTATTTGTGAAAAAAGGTTAAAAATCATTTTTTTAACATCTAAGAATGCAAGCGTGAAGAATTTAGGGTCAATTAATTTTTTTGAGAGTGAATTTTATTTTACCATGTGTTTCATATTTTCATTTAATTAAAACAAACATTATTTAATTTTTAAAAAGACATGATTCTTCCATCTAACGATAAATACGTGCGAGCTCAACTTGTGAGAAAAATCGCAAGCTGATGATGGCATATGTAATCATTGGGGTGAAAGATTTCAAACAATGCGCTCCCTTAATCGCTTTGACTAGTGTATATTTTAGTGTGCGGTGTTTTTTTTACAACATTTTTAAAATTTAACCTTTAATTTTTTTTTTAATTTTACAAATTTGCAAGTTAACCCTGCGCATAAACAATAAATAGCTTCCGTTGAACTGATGTCTGGCACTCAGGGAACAGGCACTCAGAAATGACAAATTTTCTTACCTTTAGATGAAGATCGAATCCTGGACGATCCGTTACTGGTTCTTCTACCAACTGCTACAGAATAGCTGGCGCTGCTCCTGCGTCTATTGCTGGTCTTGCCCAGACCAGGAGCACTGGCCCTCCGGTACCAACTCATCTTCTTTTGCGACTATGGAAAACTTTAAAATGTCCAGCTCCTTCTTAATCCATGCACCTAAAGATAAACTCGTTGCTTGAAGTCTTGATTTGAAGTGTCATAGTGTGCACAAGTGTCGTAGTGAATCAATAACCACAGTTCGACAATTTATGGTGTAAAGTTGACTGTGTTTGAAATAAGCGTTGAAATAATTTGGGATATTAAACGAAATTTAGCTCTGGTTAGAACAGAAAATTAGTTGTTCTTTGGATAAATGATGAAATGTTGATTTGTAACGTATGTTTGAAGATGTTTCCACATGAAGCAAGTTTTATTGGTATGCTGCATTCGAAGAAATAGATATACAGCTCTCAAACACTAAGTTATATTTTAAATTGAAATTATAAGACTAATGGTAAAAATTAAACTAAAACATATCTGGATGGGATTCAGCGTTTGAAGAATTTCGTGTTCCGAATCCGCAACTTTTTTTGTTAAACTCTTCCAGCACTAAAAAAAAATTGCAAATGAGCATATTTTCGAACGACTGACCTTTAAGCCTAAAATATCTCCTAAAAATCACCACACGCCCCCTCTCAATGCTCTCGCCCGGCGATAATTCAGAAAATGCTGAGGAATGCTTTTCGCATCTGTTTGAAAGCTCCGAACGAACGTACTTCCTGCGAGAAATTTCCTTCCGACCATCCCGCAAAACGTTCCAAAATTGCCGCCATATTGCCCTCTTCGTGTCGCTTTTTTTTTCCTTTCCACCCCTGCAACGAGTGGTATATTTTTTCTATCTCACACACCCGTCATAATTTTTAGTTTTGCACTCTGGAAAAAGAAGGTTTTGACGTTTGGGCTTCGTTTCTGGAGAGAAATAGTGGCCCTCTCTAGAAGTATTTTTAGGATTTGTTTAAATTTCGCGAGGAAGTCGTAAATAGAAATAGACCGAGTCGACGTATTCGATGGCGTTTGAAATAATGAGGCTCTATTTCTGTTTGGGTTTCACCAAATTAAAGGAGATTAATGGACTTCATAACTGCTCTTGAAAGCTTTCTTTGACGACTTTATGTTCCGACAATTTTACTTGTTTGTTTTCTTTGCACAACACTTATCATCTATCAATATTCCTGTACAAAAGTGTTACCGAGCAAAGTAATAATTACGAAAACTGAGCATTTGATATATAATAATCAAGTAGGTGTCTTTAATATATAATATTTCAGTCCGATTTCTTCCACACAACATTTGTACTTAAGAGTGAAAAAAATTGCCAAACGCAGCATCTAAATTAAAATTTTCAAGCAAAATGTCTCATTTTTTTCTTTCGAAAATTTAATAATTATTCTTTATCGTTCGCAAAATTAATAAAATGTCTTTGTTATTTGTAAAAATGTATTGAAAATATGACACAAGTAGTTTGCAACGCCAGTCTGCCATATTTTATTCCGGATCTATCTTACTACACTGTTGCAACATCATAGAAACAAAAATTAATCATAACATTCTCCCACGTTATAAATAGTATTTAGTAGTGTCATAAATCATTTCAAATAAATCTAGTCTCTCTTCGCTGACGTGTTGATTCGGCGATTAAAAAAATGATGAAGTCGACAGATGGTGCGACTAGGTAGCGTTTAGGTGGAGGCGAGTGTTGAGGCATTGTATGGGAGGGGTGTGGCTAAAGTTAACAACTGATTATGGGTAGGTTTTCTGAATTTTATGGGTTGGATTTGTCAATCTTCGTTTTTCAGGATTCTGAATGGACTGATTTCTTTGATAATCTCTGTTTTTCTCAGTTGATCAATGTGCCGCTTAAATATGTGACCATCATCCAGTTCTACTTGATAATGGTAACTTGCCAAATTTCTGGAGGATTGTTCCGAATTTCCATATGTATTATTTTCTTATGTAGGCAACGTGCCTTTTGTACTCTCTCTCCCACGCTTAATTGTCGAGATCCAAGGGCGTGTCCTTGTTTGGCTGTGTTTCACTGGTGTAAGCATCACAGTTGAATTCGAATGTTGCCGTGTGTTAGATACTTCTGCGGGAGTTTAATTATTTGCTAGGGGAGTTGCTTCGGTATCGGAACAAAATTTCTCGTAACTTTTGGCATGCTATGGTCATTGAGTATTTTGGCATTGCTTTGAGGCGATTTTTCATACGTGTTGAAAATTTCTTTACGCAATCCATTTGTAGGGGATGTCCTGGAGCAATGAATTTTTGAAATATCTCATTTCTGGAACAGGTAGCGATTGAAATGATTCACATAGACTAGCATCCACAGTAAGTATGATGGGCTCACACGTATGTATGAATTATGATCACACGTAGTATGATGATGATCACACGTAAAGTTGAGATTACACGTAAAGTATATGATCGGTATCATTTAAGGAGTAAGAGTTTTGTCACTCCATATTTCATTTTCAGTTTGAGGAAAGAAGTTTCACATTGAGCTGGTACATCGAAATTTTGTGTTCTTCGTAGAAGTTGTCGTAGTGGATAAGATATTGTTGAATTACTTGAAAGAATACGGGGAGTAGTAAGTTACATCCCTAGAAACCAGCGCACTTCTTCGTACGGTTGGGGAGGGCATTTGCATATAGCTTTCATTTTTTTCTGGAGATTTTGATATCTTTTTGTTGAATTCTACGACATGCCCTAAAACATTCGTATTTTTCTTGTATGTATGAACATTTGTTTTTTTGTTCAAAGGAAGATTGTTTTTTCAACATTGTAAACAATCGTAAAAGTTTCTTTTAGGTCCAAGTTCCTCAAAATTAATTCTTGATTGCGAGAGTTGAAACTGAACGGTTTCTATTCTGTCTCACTTGAAAATTCGTTGGACTGTACTAGTTTTCGCCTTGACTTGGCGCACAATTTTGGCAGCTCTCATTCGTACTTCTGCTTCTTGAACTTTGCATACATTTTCATTGTTATTTGTAATAGTTGACCTCTTGAAATTTCCGTGCAATCAATTTTGAACGATTCCGTTGCTATTGATCTTATTAGATATTTCATCGAATGTCAGAACTTTAGATTGTTAAAAAGCTGATTTCACGTATGGAATTTTAACGTTATACCACGTACAGCTATGCCGTTTACAAAATATAATCGGCAATGAAACCTTAAATTCAAAAAAAAACCACCAATGGCGAAATAAAATATTTAAAGGTTCGTTTTTAAGCGTGAAGAATCGAATTTTGTTATTGAGGTTTGTAGTTTGTTTATGTCGTATGCATTATTACGGTCTTGGTTTCATGTAGAATCATCTTTTTTTGTTTCAAAAGTCTTTAAACACAGTCATAAATTCTTTGTACTGTTCGGTATCCATGGCGACTGTTTGCACAATGTAGAATTCGAAATTAGTTTATTCATCATTAGTAAAGGAAAATTAACATCACTTACGTTCTGAGAAACGTTCTTGAAAGCAATAGTAAATAGATTTTTTTTCTTCGTCGCCAATTAAAATGTCTTTGTTATTTGTAATAATGTATTGATAATATGACACAGTAGTTTGCAACGCAGTCAGCCATCTTTTTATTCCGGAATCTATCTTAACATCACTGTGGCCACATCATAGAATACAAATATTAATATAACAATTATTCATCACTTACCTAGTCAAAGTAAGTGGACTAAAACAACAGCAACAGAATGGATACCAAGTTTAGTTCTTTGTTTGTGGATTTAGCTGTACAAGGATAAGTCCATAGGTCACCAAAGTTCCAAGAACAGACAGCAAATTCCTCTTTGTAAAGTACAGCAGTCCGCAACCAAGTTTAGTTCTTTGTTTGTGGATTTAGCTGTACAAGGATAAGTCCATAGGTCACCAAAGTTCCAAGAACAGACAGCAAATTCCTCTTTGTAAAGTACAGCAGTCCGCAACCAGACAGAACACAATCCGGTACATCAACAATCTGCTGGATTTGAATCTGCTGTACTATTGAGAAGTTACCAAGAGTATCTGTTTTTGCTACGTTACCAAACTTCTTATAAATACTCCGCTTCAAGTTTTTCATTTCTGTTGGTACACGGTCAGCAAAGTGAAACAGTAAAAACAGGGACAGAGATATATATGCAATGTGATACAAGTACCGAAAGAGCTTTGCAGAAGTTAGTATTCCCAGAGGGTACAAAAGAAACATTGATATCGTGCTGAAATTAATCATCAGGTAATAAACACAGAGGCAGAACAAAGTGGTAGAAAATGAATTTTGTAAGTCTTCGACAGCATCAAGAATTTTAAAGAACTTTTTGGTAAATAATGTAGGATCCTCAAGAATCGACTGTTTATTCTCCTCATTGATTTCTCTTGCAAATTTATTTATGTGCACCGAAATTTTGTAACACAAAACCGAATGCAAAACTTGTATTAGTGTCACTAACAATAACGGTAAAGAATGAACGAAAACAACTTTCAGAAATGAGAATAAATATCTGACCCATTTCGGTTCAAACTTCATATTGTACAAACCCATTTGGTACATAAATTCAAGTGCATAATAATCCACAATAAAGGTATATAATGCAGGATACACAAATAATAATATTATTAAAACAATAATTAAATAATTCAAGGTCTTATTCTTTGAAGGCTTCGAGGAGAAACTTCTTATTTTTTTCATTGAGTCAATTAAATTTTTGGATTTGCGTCGCAAGGTATGATAAACTAGTAATTTCATAAACAAACTTATTGTCATGGCCACTTCTATCTTCCATTTAAACCAATCTTGTCGAAAAACTGCAACACAAATGCCACGCGCTCGATAAATTGTAAATGTAGAAGTGCAGGAACTATGAATGACAAAACACGTTCATACAATTTCCTTCCCTCTAAATGCAGTATTCCAAAGTACTTGATGAGTACAAAAATAATGCCGTAATGCTTTCTGAAATCGACCAAAGAACGAGTATTATGAAATATGTGTACTTCCCTCATATTTCTATTATTTTTATAATATAAACTATTCATTTAATTAAATATTTTTAGTAATTAAAACAAGCAAATACACAAGACATCTATCCGCTACAACCTAAATTGCTATAAATAACTAATTAACAACATTCTATTATAATATTCTGTATAACAATATTCTAGTATAATTCGAATTTTCTTGAAAACAACCGAACTATAATATAACCAACATTGGAGAAATATCTTAACTCAATGGGAGTCAAAAACGGTCAAAGCTTTTTATAATAAAAAAAATGGCATGGCAACACAATTGCATTAATTTTTAATTTTTCAATATATTTAGTATTAAATGTTTGAGTACCATTCATTCAAAGTTTGGTTTCATGATAACTAAAGCCTTAGAAGTCATTTTGCACGCAATGGTTCTATTACATTTTCAAAATAATAAGGCTTGCAAATATTAATAAGTCATAAAGCTTTTAAGAATGCCTAATATTTGTACTTCAAAACTGATATTGGAAGACTTATGTAATTAAAGATCAATTTGATGGCGAATATCCGATTTTTAAGAGGCTATTACTTTTTTTGTTCGGTTTGCATTTACGTTGATTCCATCTATTAAATAATCTACTTCTACCAGATATAAACAACAATCGATGTTTTTGTTATAAGGATTAATTTATCTAATATTCAAAACAAACTCGAAAAAGAGACATTTTGAAGCAAAGCTTTATTTAAAAAAAGTTATAGAAACTTTTATATCTTTTCGTGACTTACACTACAGCCAAAAAAGGGGATTTTTATCTTTCGAATTAAGTATCTCTTAGTTATAAATGCCAATTCAATTAATAAAGTGTTTTCACAGTGCATTTTAATAGTTGTTATAGTGCATTTTAATAATTTTACCAAAATCTGAAATAAAGAAAATCAAAGATAAAAATAAAAAAAATTAAGATAAAAATAGCACTTTACTTAAAACTCAAGAATTCAAAATTATAAAAATCATAACCCTTGCTTTCCAAAAAAGTAGAAACTTTAAAGCTTAAGTTTTGCCACAGATAAAAACAATAATAGTTTTTGATGCAAATTTTTTACAATAACCCCTTTTCTAAATAACACACAAAAGTTTCAGCTGTAGTAAACAATATTTTTTAAATTCACCTTAGGCATTTATTTCATCTCCTCCATTTCATTACGAAAGTACTACTTTCGGCACTGTCTGTGACGTAAGCACGCAGTTTTATTTTCGCAACGATCTGTGAATGAATGAATATGATATAAAAAAAAGTTAAGTTTTTTGCACGTTCTTATAAAAAAAATTACGTAGTTTCTGGATTTCATAAAAATAACTGTAAGGTAAATCTTTTTACTATCGAAATTAAAATCAGTTTTAGTTTTTTAACAGCACTTTAGATCCTTATATAAAAATCAGGAAGATACAATGAACACTGCTTGTCCTATGGAATCAACTTTTGCCTAAACTTTTTTCTCATCTATCTTTTTAATTCTCTCGGAGGCCAATGTCAAACCCAATGGGGAACATTCATGTGATGTCACGCGGTTTGTTATCCTACAGCTCCCGAGCCACGTGCTAATGTTATCCTACACAGCTCTCAAACCACGTGCTTATGTTACCCTACTGCTCCACCCTGTCTAACCGCTTGTTTTCCACAGTGATTTGGAATTGAAGCTCAGGTAGATATGGCCGTGAATGTCTCCCAATACAATGAAAGTGCAATTTTGTAAACCCGCACAGAAAAAATTTAAACATTACAAAAAGTGTTCACCTCGCTAAGGCCATCATCAGACTAAAAGAAACTTGAAGTACAAAATAGTTTAAGGGGTCCGATACCTCAGACATTTTTTTAAAAAAAATTTTGTACTTACACATTCCAAATTTTTATCACTTGTTAAGCATGTATTAAAAACTCAATTCAGCTAATAAATTTTATAATAATTTTATAATATATATTTATATTTAAATATAATTTTATATTATAAATTTTATATATATTTTTAACAATTTTCAAATCCCTACTCCTTTTTTATTTTTCAATAATTTTAAACACAAATTTTTACGCAGCATTTGAAAGATAATTCAAACCAAAGTATGCATTTATATTTCGATTAAAATGAACAACTTTAAAAAAATATATATATGTAGCAATTTTGCCATAAAAATGCAGGAAATAAAAAGGAAATTTCAACTTTAAGAATTTAAAAAAAAAAAAAATTGTGACAGGTATCAAAAAACCAAATGCATACTTCTGAATAAAATATAATCGATTGTCTATGAAAGAAAAATTATTAATGTACTTATAATGTTAAAAAAGCCTTAGCATTTTTAATAATCTTAAAATTGAAAAAACTCCAACAGAGATATGAGAGTTTAAAACTTACATTTAGTGGAGTGTGTCTTATTCAAAAATTCATAATTCAAAAACTAATGCGTATTTTTTAAGCGTTTTCTTCTAAAATGTCAAGAAATATCCAAACATTATTTTAAAAATTAAAAAAAAAGCAATTGGATTTTATCGCGATTTTGTGGTATCTGATCCCCTTACACCTAAATGGTAGTACTTTGCGCCAAAGGCAGGGTGAAAAAAAAACCCCGCTAAAACCACCAAATCACATCGCAATGTAAATGGTAAAGTCACTCATGTACCATGCTATTAAAATGTTGGTAACAGTATTAAATATTTTTAGGGTAACGCTAAACAAAAAAGGAGTTGAATTTTACTCCATAAACTTGGTGGCAGCAAGTGGTGCAACTAGGTTTTATGGAGTAAGTTTACACTGCAAAAAAAAGAGAATTTCTTATTTGTGTGACATTACTCTATAATACATTAGATGTAACTTTACTCTATTAAGCTAGGAGTCGCTGTGATCTCACCAGTTTTGTGGAGTTACATCGTTCAACACATTTTTGCAGTACATGCAATGGGCGTGTTTCAGGTTTTGAGTGGCAACAGAAATGCTGAATGAAAATAATTTTTTTCTCTGGCATCTTTTTGGCGAAACAATGCCACTTAAAAACGGAGCACCGATTGAAGATGTGACAGGAATGAAAGTTAGGAAGAATTAAGTCGCCTAAAAGAAGCCGATTGGAAGACAGTAGTACAAGTTCAGCATGGTCATGGTACGTTACTTTGCTCACATATTGGACTAAGAGGGGCCCGGATGGCTGAGTGGTTTGAACCATTAGCTAGCAGTCTGCCCCCTGGGTTAAAGAGAAAAATAATGTGTAGTTTGGAGTTAAAAACAAGAACAGTGAAAATTTGTTTGCTTTTTTCGTAGTCTTTTACAAAAATGAAAGTACACCTGTCGAGCATTATAGAACAAAATATTTTATTATAATGGATAATTGACCTAACATACTAATAAATTCACACTTTTATTATTACACACTTAAATGTCAAAAACGTGTCTGTTCGAATCTTCAATTTTCCCAAGACAAGACATTTTTGACAGTTATTGCAGTTAACCAAATGTTAACTTCCAACGTTAGACTAAATCATGTAGCACAATGCACAGCCATAAAGCTCCTATACTGTGTGTTAGTTAATGTTTTAGAACTTTCGACAGAATATTTTATTACAAACTTCATCGGCATAAGTTTTTTTCCCTTTGTGTGCTAGACAATGGCTTTAAACATTAGACTGAATTGCTTTTTGCATGATTCACAATCAGGAGTTTTCTTCTGTGTGTGTGCGGCGATGGTTTTGAAGGGTAGACTTTGCACTAAATTGCTTGTTACACACTTCACAACTATATGGCTTCTCTCCTGTGTGTGTAAGATGATGGTCTTGAAGGGTAGACTTTCGACTAAATTGCTTGTTACACACTTCACAACTATGCGGCTTTTCTCGAGTGTGTGTGAGACGATGTAATTTAAGGGTAGACTTTTGACGAAATTGCTTGTTACAGGTTTCACAACTATGTGGCTTCTCTCCTGTGTGTGTTAGACGATGTAATCGAAGGGCAGACTGTTGACTAAATTGCTTGTTACACGTTTCACAACTATGTGGCTTCTCTCCTGTGTGTGTTAGACGATGTAATCGAAGGGTAGACTTTTGACTAAATTGCTTGTTACATGTTTCACAACTATGTGGCTTATCACCTGTGTGTGTTAGGAGATGTAATCGAAGGTTAGACTTTTGACTAAATTGCTTGTTACACGTTTCACAACAATGTCGCTTCTCTCCTGTGTGTGAGAGACGATGTATTCGAAGGATTGACATTCGACTAAATTGCTTGTTACACAATTCACAACTATATGGCTTCTCTCCTGTGTGTGTGTGACGATGGTCTCGAAGGGCAGACTTGTGACTAAATTGCTTTTTGCACACTTCACAATTCAATGGCTTTTCTCCTGTGTGTGTTAGAAGATGCATTCGAAGGGCAGACTTCTTTTCAAAACTCTTAGAACATACTTCACATGTGTGTTTCTTTTTCACAGTGCTTGTCAAATGGTTGTCACAGACGACATTTTGATAACTTCTCAGAGAAATGCAAGAAAAATTTGTTTGATTTGATAACCTACTTCATGTTCTTTTTAGTTGGAGCTGAGGTACCGATCACTTTGATTCGGTTTTGTAGTGAAGCAGTATGCAAGAAGTAGCTTTCCAGAAAAACCTAAAATATAACAAGTTACAAAAAAACATTTAGTACAGTCGTTACCAATTTTACAACTTTGGGTACTTATAGAATATACTAATATACACTTAAATATAAACATTTATGTACTAAATTGAAAGTCATTTAATGGGGTTTTTTTTCTAATGGGCTGCAACATTGGCGGTCAAGCCTTTGCAGACTTGGCATATTCCCCAGAACTGAGAGTCATTTTCTGTGGCACCATCTATAGGCGACTCTCGCTACCAATTTTGACACACAGATTACATTGAATCTGAGCTCTCTGTGGATGTTAAAGTACGTCAAGATTTAATTTTGCTGAGAGAACCCAAGCCAAACGGGCCCTCCAGGGATCTTTTACATGCCACATAATCATATGACATGCATGTCCAAGATTTTTCCATCCAGAAAATCCTACTCAAACCCTCAAAACTTATTCTAACCAACTGTGGTTGTTTAACTTGAGGACTTGAACAACTTTCGAAACAAAAAAATATTGCAACTATTAAAACTATAGGGGAGAGACGGGTAATTGCGCTCAGCTTAGTCAAAAAAGTTATGTCCCTAATAGTATGATCTATCTCAGGTTTGCAAGTCACTGAACCACCAACTTGTCTTGGAATTTCAGCAGAACAGCAGCGACAGAGCATGAACAGAGGGGGTGTTTCATGCTCTGTCGAAGTAGTATGAGCAGAGTGTGTGTTGTAGTTTGGTGGGTTTTTTTTGGTTCCATTCATTGTATTGCTACATATATCATGTGACTTGCAGCTTTAGCATAATCTAAGTTATACTTTTTAGATTATTTGACTTATTTTCTTTTGTTTTTTTATGTATTTGTGTTCATTTCAGAAATATGATGAGGAGATTCATGCCCAGTCGATGTGACAGATTCGTGCCAAGTCGAAACCCTTTCAGGGCCGACATCAAAACAAAGCTAAAAGCCCAACAGGCTCAAGAGCAAGACACTAGACAAACATATTTTTCTGTCTATTTCTCTATTTTTTTTTTAAATTTAAAATGTTTATAGTAAATAATAAGGAAACTTTGCATATGCAAACTTTGCATATGGTTAGTGGAAACTAGGGATCGACCAATGGGCCGATGCCGATTGTTGGCCGATTTTCGAAAAGTTACATCGGCCAATGGGCCGATGTTTCTCGCTTTCCATCGACATCGGCCGATGGAAGAATTAAAATACAAAGTTTGGTAAATCCGTGTGTAATCCATAAAAAAAAGGAAATATCCCTACAATTACTCCGATATCCATATTTTAGTAAAACTATGTCTGGGGTTCCGAAAGTCGCGAAACTCCGGTGATCCGAAAGTCGCGGAAATAGGGGATACGAAATTCGCGGAGCTCTGGGAATCAGTGAGTCGCAGAAATCTGGGTGTCCGAAAGTCTCGAAACTACAGGGATTTGAAAGAGTTGAGGCAATTTGGTCGGGAGGAAAATGTAGGATTAAAAAAGCAAAATACATCAGCGTACATCAGTTGGCCGATGTTTTTGAGGCCGATGTCCGATTTTTTCCCCAGTAAACTACCATCGGACGCCGATGGCAATTCCGATGTTAAAATTTTTAAGCAATTGGCGTCAATGCATTGGTCTATTCCTAGGGGAAACGGTGAGGCTAACTGTAACCTTATTTTGTGTTTATTACACATGTACAAAGAATAAGGGTATACCAAGCAAAACCCCTTATTGAATTGGAAATATGTTTAAACGAAAACCTAATCCTTATCTCAGTAACAAATTGCTATCTTGACTTAAAATTAAGAGACAAAATGTTTTTTTATACAAGCTTCTTTATATTAGGCTACAAATGGAAGTTGGTATTCAGGAACTAAAAGGTATAAAACATTGAGGTAAATAACTAGAGTTTTATAGTGTATTTTTAGCAAACTCAACGATAATCTCTTTTTATATTAATAGTTTCAAATTAATAGTTTCGGTGGAACAACATTAATTGGTGCAGTTGTTGCTGAGTAATAGAGTGTAAATGAGTGGATAACATTAATTAGTGCAGTTGTTACTGTGTAATAGAGTGTAAATGATTGATCTGAGTGAATAGAGTGTAAATGAGTGGATAACAGAGATTGGTGCAGTTGTTACTGTGAAATAGAGTGTAAATGAGTGAACGAGTAGCTTTGAAAGTGCGCTTTAATTTGGACTTTTTCCAATTTGTGCTATTAAAATAAAAAAATAGGAATCTAACTGAAGCAGTTATATCTTATGCATTTTCAAATGTTAACAAACTGAATGAAATATAGTTAACATAAATAAACATATTTTTTGACATTTAATGCTTACAAACAAAAATTGAAATATTTATTATATTCTGCACTTTAGAATTATGCATTTTTTAATGGGCCAAGTCTTCCAATACATAGAGGGAGGCTTGGCCCAGGTATCTATGTTTAAAAAAAAACATACATTAATAATAAAAGAAAAAAGATATTATTTTTATTATACTATTATATCCTTGTGGCAAATAAAATTTCTTTTAATATGAGCTATCATGTGAATTGTTTAGTGTAAAAATACATTTAAAAAATTTCTGAAACTACGGGCAAGGATCTCTTATGGATTCTAATGATTCAAATGTGATGATATTTTAGATTTGCATATTAGAATGTAATGAAGTAAAGAAACCAAATTATGTTATTCATATATCTATATTGCAGTGCTGCTGGAACTGATGCCTTGATGGTAATTAAAGTACAGAGTGAGAACATGGAACATTTAAATTTGTTAAAGTTGTAATTTTGAGCCACATTTTTTTTTTTTTAAATCAGAGGTGGTTACTTGCTTGTAAAGCCAGTAAGTTACAATAACAAACAGACAATTTTAAACCTTAATTTTTTCTCATCTTGATCAATCTTAAAATAAAAAGCAAGTTTCAATACTCACTAATTTTGTTGAAAATGCTTTTCAGTTTAAAGACAATGCATTGTAGTAATATTTTAATTAACAATTGAATTATTTGTTAGCAAGCACTCATAAACAAACAAACCAATTCTTAATATGAATATGTCCATGATTGCGCAATTCCGTACAACGCAATGCAAACCGAGCGATTATCTGTTGAAGACACATTTTGTCGTTTTTGCAGTGCATTACGGGATACTAGTTTACAAAAAACGCTTTTGTTAAAGAGTTACATGCAATAAAAACTGCAGTTTTAATACGCGTCTTTTATGAATATATACCTCATGTCTGACAGAATTTATCAATACATATCCAGCTATGAACTTATGCTAGAAAAACAGGTAAAAAGTTTTAATTAGTTAATATTAAATACATATATTTTTTATTTGTCGAATTATTTGATGGTGCCATCTGGTGGCGTATGTGCGAGTGCGTGCGAACTGCCTGATGGGATACTGGTTCAAAAGTGGCTTCACCTTTCTCCCTAGGGGCAGATCTGCTACTTTCTAAATCTATGATCTAACTAAAGCTTCGTACTTACTTGTTTTGAGCTACAGAACTCTAGAGTCAATAGGTCGCTGAAAGCACACTTTTGCTAGGTAAGTGTTTGAAGTAGTATTTTTCCCGCATGTCAACCCCAAATTTCCCATCCTTCTATGGAAAATTTGTCTTACCGTCAAAGCGGGTATCTTTGGCCACGGAGGGTAACTTTGGCCACGCGTCGGAAAAAGATTTGTTTCTTAATTTCTCTTCATAAAATGATCTCATCTTAAATTGTTTTACATTTTTGGAAAGGTGGAAATATCGCCCTTCATTTCATGTAAGAAAAAGTCTCTTTCTAAATCTGGCAATACTACAAATGCTGTTTTCATTCTTACGAGCATAAAATGACAAAAATCTATCTCTTCCAACTTTTGTCTGGAACACTTAAAAAAATATTGAAAATATTTAAATAAAACACTCTATTCGATTCTTTTATTAATGAGGAAGAATATTACACCATTTGTTTTATTCTAAGTTGACTACTTTTTATGCTGTAGTTAAATATTTGTAATTGGGAAGCTTTTGCCGATGAATGCGGGTAACTTTGGCCATAGATGTAAATATTTCTTTATGGAACTTTGCACTTTAAAAAATGTATGTAAAAGTGTATTAAGTTTAACTATTTTTGAAAAAATTCTTACTTTTATGATTACTCATTTTTTAGATATTTTTTTTTTAATCTCATGATTTTCAACATTAAAAAGATAGATAGAATGCAAGATACGTATTCCACTCAAAATCGCAAATGTCGAAAGGTAAACATTTTCAAATTATTAATTATAAATATATTATTTTTCACCTTTTATAATAAAATCGTTTGCTTTTTACAAATATATTTGTTATTAAATCTTGCTTCAAAAAAGTTCTTTTTTCCTTATTAAAATAGAAGTTTACTTTTCTTTCTTTTAAGCGACAAACAATACTAATATTCAACGTGTAATGCAATTCCACGATGCACTGCAATGTAAATGTTAAGTTATATACCATTTTAAATAACTATATGTCTTATAACTTTGTTATTTTTGGGTTTAAAGTTTTAATATTGCTATTTAAAATCGTTAACACAGCTTTTAAGGATGTTAAAAAGTATGTTTCTTATGTACTTCTTGGGTGGCCAAAGTTACCCGCCCGGCTCCTAACAGTGTCTTATTTTTTAAAATTAATACCAATTTTTTATTAATTTATAAAATGTAACAAAAATGCCTGAAAATTATTCCTAAATGTACAATACTTAGAATGCATTAGGATTTTTAAGTGTTTAAATCGTTTTTGAAGTTAAATTTTTCTTCTTTTGTGAAAAAAAACTCTGATTTTGGCCAAAGTTACCCGCACTGACGGTATTTGAAAAAAAATTATGCGCATTAAGGTTTTCGTTGCTTTGAAAAGTTTTTGTTTTGTAAAGTATCCTCATCTTTACTAATATAAATTATAATTTCCTAATTAAAATACGTTGTACATTCGTTGATTTCATTTAAAATTCAGCAATAAAATATTATAAAAATTTATTTTAATAATATATGCTTAGCAGAATTTATAAATTATGAACAGGTGTGTTTAAATAATACAAATTTTTACAGTTTAAACCTTTTTGCTGATTTTACTTTCAATTCCTCAATGAGAAACCATGGATGTATTGAGAAACATAAAGTAATGATTTAATTAAGTATTGCGATGGGAGTCCCATCGCAAGATACTGCAAGCAAAATACCAATCGTTCTATAAATTGTAAATGTAAAACTGCAAGAACTATGAATGGCAGAATGCGTTTATACAATTTCTCTTCCTTTAAATGAAGTACTCCGAAGTATTTCATAAATACAAATATAATACTGTAACCTTTACTAAAATCGACCACAGAGCGAATTACAATAAATGCTTGAACTTCATTCATATTTCTCTTACATATATATTTTGGATTTTTAGACTGCGTGTAATTTAAATTTCAGTAATTACATTAAGCAAGCTCACAACAATGTCTCAGCTATAATCTAAATTACTTAAGTTACCTTGTGTGACTATATCCTGTTATAATTCGAGTTTTTTTGCGAATGACTTAACTACCAACGTTGGAGAAACATCTGAACACTTTGAGAGTCAGAAACGATCGAAGCTTTTTAAAATAAACAAATGTCATGACAACACACTTGTAAAAATATTTAATTTTTAAATAAGTAAATATACACTGCTCAAAACATTTAGGGGAGCACTTTGCGTACTCTTATTTACCCATGCAGCTACAACTTTTTATTTTTTGTTCTAAAAATCTAAAATTTGTGAAATAGATTCACTATGCATACGGAATGAAATGGTAAAAAACACTGGGGAGAAATCTTAATTTTTCAACTAAAATTTGTGGAAAAAATTTGAATAATTTTTGAATAATTTATAACCGTAATTTTTTCAAACTTTCCTTGTTGAAAAAAGTTAAAATTAATTTTTAAACAACTAAGAACGCAAGCATGAGGAATTTAGGTTCAATTTATGTCATAAAACTTTTTGAGAGTGAAAATTTTATTTTACCATTGTTTTAATATTTTCATTTAATTAAAACAAACATTTTTAAATTCTTCAAAAGACATGATTCTCTGATCTAACAATACATAAGTGTGAGCTCAACTATGTGAGAAAAAAATCCAAAATGATGATTCCAAATGAAATCATTGGGGGTGAAAGGGTTTAAACCATGTGCTCCCATAGTTGTTTTGAGTAGTGTACATTTAGAAATAAATAATAAATTTTGAGTACCATTCCTTCAAATAAAACTTTACTTTAATTATAAGTCAACCCATAGAGTAGTTTTAAACGCAATAAATTCTATTACATTTTAAATGTAACGAATTTTGTAAATAGTAAAAGTAACAAAGCTTTTAAGAATACCATACAGTCGCACTTTAAACTTTCTATGTTTTCAGAACATTTCTGATTTGTTTTGTCATTTGTTTTCTTTTCAAATTTAATACGAATACCACAAAGTAAAAGTATAAATTTATTTCAATGGGTAAATAATTTCCAGAAAATGTATCCCTAGCTATTACTTTTCAAAGAATTAAAATTCATTAGGAAACAAAATATCACTCTTTATTGTTAGTACAACTACAATCTTGACAGCTACCACAAGACTCTTTGGCTTCGACAGCTGGTACAACATGGTTAGGCGTCCATGACCCCAAACTTTGAGACGCATAAAAATCCATAGGGTACTTCTCTTGCCAAGCCACGGCCTTCATCACAACTGCCAGTTCATAAGGAGACAGCAATGGCTTGTCAAAGGCATAGCCCCAGTCAATAGACAGCCTTGGGCAGGCAACCTGGACCCAGGCTTCGATGTCCGGAAACATCTTCAGCTTGTCCGGAAAGATCTCAGACAGCAGGATGGTCACGTGGGATTTGTTGCCATTCTGGAGGACTTTTCTGAGGTTGTCCATCACTTTGGGGCTGCCCTGACGGCCCAGGGTGCCGAGGATGAGGCCAAAGTTCTGGCCCTTGGAAGCAGTTTCGATTTCTTTTTGCCGGATGGTGGTCATTCTGTCGTAGTCGTAGCGCTCGCTTGTGATGCGTTTATCGTAAGGATTGTACCTGTTGAAATATAAGCATTTGCAGTAAGGGATCAATGAAAGTTAAGAGTAAACAGTTATAGTTATAAATCATGGTGTTTCGAAATCCAAATGAAAAAAAAATGTCAAATTCTGAATGGTTTTGTGATGTAATAAAGTGAGTTAGAAGGCTTTTGCAAGCTTTAGTTGCATAGGTAAAATGAAAAACTAATTAAAAATCAATATCATGTATGAGAATAAATGAAGAGCTCAAGTGCAAAACAAGTTAAATCACTTTTTTGCTTATGCCATTTTTGCTCTAAAGTAACTGGTCTTTGGCTATATCATATACTGGTTATTTTAGAGCGAAAATAGCATAAGCAAAAAAGTGACTTAACTTGTTTTGCACTTGAGCTCTTTAAATGTTGAATATGTATTGTGAAAACAGGGAGTCTGAATAATTTTTATTCTTCCCAGGTTTCATGGGGAAGGAGTTTATAACAAACAATTAGATAACAATTTCGGCTTATTATAAAAGAAACAATTTACCCCAAATTACTTTAGAAGTAACTGCCATCTATGTGCTTTCATTGTATATTATTATATTTAGTTACATTGGCCTAGAGTTTTGAAGGTTTTCTTGTTTTTCAAATGTTTAACTACTTTTCCATTGCATTAGTTTTATAATAAAATAGAATACTAATAATACTAGCAGGTCTAAAATCATAGCATGAAAAGACAACAACATGAAAACTTTTAGGAAAGACTTTGGAATGAAATGGATCTTTAACCATAAAATTTTCTACTTACTTGTAAAATTCCAACTGTGGGTTTGCAATCATGGCCGACTCTAGATGAAACCTCCCATCTCCAATAAACACAACTTTTTGTGCCTTTTGGATCTTTGGCGAAGTACATCCAAGGGTTTCTCCTGGTGACAAAGGCTTTGCCTGTGGGATCTCCACCTCATACCCTAAACCTTGTAGCTCTTGTGCAACTGTCTGTATGGTAGACACAAACTGGATTGTGCTCAGGAGGGCCAAGGGACCTTAAAAGTTAAAAAAAAATTGGAACTATGACATTTTAAAAAGTTCAATACATTCATATCAGGCATGAAAGTTTATCACCATTAATCGCCTGGATTGGCAAGCAAAAGAATACTTATATTAGCTCATAAAACAAATTAATTTCAAACAAAATTAAATTTGTATATTTTACTTCATTATTATTTTTACTTGGGCCATACAGTAATTTTAACAAATCTATATATTATATAATAATAAAATGGGGGACATTCACGCCATATCCACCTGAGCTTCAATTCCAAATCACTGTGGGAAAAAAAAGCAGTTAGACAGGTTTAAGCAGTAGCAAAACATTAGCACGCATTTCGATAGCTGTATAGGATAACATTAGCACATGGTTCGAGAGCAGTAGCATAACAAACCATGTGACATCACATGAATGTTCCCCATTGTGTGGCTCCCTAATGTCTTTATATTTCTAACTCTGCAATAGCAACAAACGAGGGGATTTTTTTGCACTTTCGCCTATGGTAAAGAGCAGATGCTCCTGATTTAACTCTAAGAATTATATAAGACTTGTTATTAGTTTTAAAAACAACTGTAGGATAGAATCAAAAAG
The DNA here is from genome assembly GCA_023701765.1 of Hylyphantes graminicola. NCBI lineage: Eukaryota > Metazoa > Arthropoda > Arachnida > Araneae > Linyphiidae > Hylyphantes > Hylyphantes graminicola. The sequence goes on from CM043117.1 coordinate 60,416,644, forward strand.
TTTTATCTCTAAGTATGCATAATATTAGAGACGTTAAATGTATGAAAATTTAAATTATAGTTTTGATTAACTGAACTACAAAACACTATTGTTAATTGGCAACAATGGAGTTTGTTTACACTTTTGTCTGCAGTAAAGAGCAGATGCACTTGATTTACTCTAAGAGTTCTATAAGACAAGGGGTCATACCTCCTTCTAGCTATCACTCAACTGCTCGTCATAGAGAATTTGTTAAGGCAATTACAAATGATCCACTTAATAAAAATCTTATTTTTTGAGCAGGGTAATGGACAATTCTATCCGACTCAATTCATTGGAGTCATAAATATTTATTATGCTATTACAACCCCATACTAAACATACCTAATTTTAAAAGGAAATTACAATAAGAAACAACTATGAAAAACTAATTCAAAACCCTGGAACAAATTTCACTGGAGATTTCTCGAACTACCTTTTTCAAAGTTCTTTTCAATTGTTTCCACCAGATGAAGTGAGTCGATCTTGATGTCGACAAACACATACAGCATGTTGATATTCTCCGTCCTATTTACGGGAATAAGGCAACTATGACCGTAATGCACCATGAGGTCCGCACCAAGAGCTCTAGCTGTAAAGTCATCGATACAACAAGCACCATAAGTCACATCTCCAAGGATGATAGTCTCCACCTGTAATTTAATGTAATCATGGTCTTTAATAAAACAATGTAAATTAAATGGGATGCTTAACAACTCCTTTTTTTCTTTAGTACTAGATATACAGGGTGTCCTAAAAGTTCCCGTACTCCAACTTCAAAAAATCATTATCCGTGTTTAATTTTTCGAAAATTGAATTTTATCGTCTGCTTATTACTTAATCAAATCTTTTGTTTTTATCGATTGGTTTTTTCGTGCTCAAGTTGTTCTGTAATAAAATTCCATGTCATTTTGTTCTTCATTGCAACATGATTTTTTCACGCATTCAGAGAATTGCGCTACTTGAGGCTTATTTTGGATGTAAATCATATGAAAGATGTAAATAATTTTGGCTACATAAATATTCAGATGATGCTATAAGTGTAAAGATGCTCTATATAAACTTGTTCAGAGATTTCGTGAGACAGGTTGGGTGCAAGACAAACGCAACACCATACAAGTAATGAAACCATGGATATGCTTCAAGATTTTTTTTGTCGATCGAGTCATCTCAAGAAATCTTGTTCCACCTCGTTTCCTGATTTGAGTATCCCTGACTTTTCCTTGTGGGGATATTGAAAGAAAAAATTTATGAATCTTATCCGCAAACAACAGATGATCTGGAAAATGCCATTACGCAAAGGATACAAGAAGCCACTCCCGGCATCTTGAAACGCGTTTCTAAAAATAAGCGCAAAAGTCTTCAGCTTTGCTTCGATGAAAGGGTCAGACATTTCGAACATTTAATATAAATGTAAGTTCCAAATTTTTTCCTACATTTTGTTAAAAGTGCTTTCAACATTAGCATAAAAACTATGTTTTCAAGTTTGTTATTTTGTGAGTAAAAAATTCCCGAATCGGGAACTTTTAGGACACCCTGTTTATTAAGTGGAAGAAAGTTTTTAAAAAAAAATTTACTTAAATTTATTAACTGTAGTTTTTTGGTTCTTACATATTAATCCACCACAGCAGAAGTTGTGCTTAAATGCCAATAAAGAGCAATCCTGTCGCTCATATGTTTATCTTTTTGAAATTCTTGTTATGTTGTTTTATGCCATTTTAAAGTACTACAAAATTTGTGACACCAGAAATGGCCGAATCCGCACCTGTTATGGTGTTAATACGTACGAAATAATAAAAGAGTTGATGCTTGCAACCTTTATATTGCACCAAACCCTTCCTTGATGAAAGAACATGGTAGTCAGACATATAAACTTATAGCTCTTTAAAAAGTCTCCAAATTTTGTAATTTGGTCGCAACCCTAGGGACCTATTCCAAAAAATTGATAGCCACAGGTCCAGCAACAAATAACAATTCTTTAAAGAATGATAGGTAAATAACTTATGACAAAACTATACTTCAGTTTACCCCGAAGGGGAAATTGGCGATTATTGGCGCTGATCCTGTTCATGCGGAACACTGTGCAAACAGTAATGACAACCAAAACATAATGGAATCAAATCATCTAAAACAATTACAATCTGAACATTCGAAAATAACGCTTTAATCTGAACCAATCAGAATCACAATTGCTAATCAAAACCAAATACATATTCATTAATATATAAACATTTCAAGAAAATAAACAATATCGCCCAGCTTGGCGAGGGCACCTTAAAGTATAGTCTAACCTGGCACCCCCAGGGCAACTTTGTACACTAATATACATCAAGTTTTGTTTAACAATCGTTATTCTGATTGGTTTAGATAAAGCGTTATTTTAGAATGTTCAGATTCTAATGGGTTTAGATGAAAGTCTTATTTTTCATTAATTTTTTTGTTTTTGGTTCAAGATGCATTTTTAATGGGTTCCCTATTTTTGCTTTTATTGCGTTCACTGCAATTTCCTTAAATGTTTTTTTATTGAAATTTTACAATGTTTCATTGAAATTTCTGTTATGAAGCAGCCAAGTTCGCGAGCATAAGTTGCATGATCTAAACTACACACAACAACTTTTGAAATTTCATTAAGTTTTGGCCGCCAATACTGTTTGTATGGTGCACTGTTCCACACGAGCAGGATTAATACCTAACAAAAATCGCCAATTTCGCCAAGGGGCACCCTGAAGTATCCAAGATCTGATATCAATTATACAAACCTGTGTGAACTTTTCTAAAATGTCAGAAATAGTGAGAGCGAAGATAAGGAGTCCTTCAGGGAACTGCAAGGCAACACACTTCGACTGGGTTTTCTTTATCCTCCATATAGTTTTGGGGATTTCGAAATTGTAGTTGGAGGGAAGAACACTCAGAGCTTGCAGAAGTTCTGGATCTTCGGATATCTCCGCTGGAATTCCAGACACAGCTTTACGTTTGGGTCGGAACACTTTTCGATCCGGTTTTGCTGCTATAATGACAGCTTTGGAGGTTTCCTCTGTGTTAGATGACATAGTTAAAAAGGATTTTTTTCAGAAATGTAAATAGATTTCAGAACACATTTTTTACATTTGAAAAAAATATTTGCTGATTAAGAACTAAAGGATAAAAGGAACACCTAGCGTATCGGGGCCATAATGCTATTTGGCGAATTCTCGGGCCGTGATATTTCTTTAAAAAAAACCACTGCCTCCAGCAAAGGAAAATAGTGAAAGAATAATGATATAGGAAAATACAAACAATTTTATCAAAAATGTAATTATAATTTAAATTAACAAAACCGAAAACAAATCCAAACACATGGCAACCAAAATATTGCGTTTAGATGTTCCGCTGCTGATTGAGGACTATTTGATAAATATTTGTAAAACAATTTCTTAACTCAAACTTTCTTTACTTTTGCTCAACATCAAGTCTTAAATAAATCAATTACGTATCTTTATTTATGTTTTGAGTTTTTTTCAACTTTTTAACATTGAGATGTTTATTAATAAAAACTTGCAGCAAACTGTCAAAGAACCGTAGTGATTCCCGACTCATGAGTACTTAAGTGCGTCACAGGTCGAATTTTTCTATTGGTGAAAACTGAAAATGAATACTTCCTTACATAACTCAAAGGTTATTACCAGATTTAGCAAAGAATTATTATATTGGCGCTTTTAACTTGTTGGAATTAGTAGCCATTTGCAAAGAAACTTCCAAAAATGAGAAATTTAAAATATTTATAATTTAAAAAAAAGCATATAAAAATTTAAGTCCAACTACAAAAAGCCTTAAAGGTGAAGATGTCCCAGGTAAAAAGAAGTTAATCGTAAATGATAATTTCTTCAAAAAATTGCAGAAATAAAAATTTACAAATAATACGCCAAAATTTGCGAAAAGATTAGTTCAACAAAAAACGTATATGAAGTAACGGATCTGCCTAGTTGTTCTATAAAGTAATGTAGTTTAGCCAGCTTCCGTGGTGCCTTGTTCCTCGTCTTTCTAATAGCATGTGTTTTTAATTTTTATGTAGTGTTTTAATTTTAATTGTATGTGATTTTTACCTTTAAATAGCATCGAATGAACAGCCGTTCGATTAGTTTTATTCCTTTGTGATATCGAATAACGAAACAAATTTACAACCGATTGTTCTGAAAAAGGAATTAATACCTAATTAATACCAATCGTAACCTTGGCTTAAAAAAAATATATTATAACCTTATAGTAACCTGCAATCTGACCAATGGCAGATTTCGACCGGTCAAGTACGTAGCCATTAATCCTACTCGGATTTTCAAAACATTGCTTTCTGTCTTGATCTATTTTGTTAAATAAATTTTATGTATTTAAATAAATTAAGTTTGTGTGTGTGAAAAACATTATCAAAACTGCCAGGAAAACTTTTAATATATTTTGCTTTTAATAATCAGCATGGTGAACGTTGAAGCAGAAAATATTTCACATTCTATGGCGGCAAATTCCTTGGACCAACCGGGAATATCAACTTTGGTAAGTTTAAATATTTAAGTGTTTTATTAAATTTACTTATGATGCGAAACTTTATGACTAGAATAAAGCAAAAATGACACTTAAAAAGAATTCGATTTAACCATCAACGAAAAAATTTTATTAGTAGAGTAAAATGAAAAAAAAAATCTCTTAAATTCGAACTGTATTTTCATTCTTCATTCATATGTTTGAAAAAATCACAACCTTTTATCCCTGATATGGTGGCAGTTAGTATAAATACATTGAAATATATGTTGAAAAATGGAAATATGTGCTTGGGCTTTATTGTTTTTATTGTTAACCATTGCATTAAAGAATAAAACTATGCTGTTCTTCTTGTGGTCTAAAAATAGGGATTCAAAATAACAATTCAAGTTCTCTTGTTTTCGGTCATTGAACTCCTACATAATTATTTTTGTCACATTTGTTTCACATGAAACTTTAATTCTGTACTAATTTGATGTATGATAACAATGAAGGGTACTATTCAGTTAAAGGAACACTGCTTACAAATAATTGTTGTAGATTTTAGCAACCTAGCCTATCAATTTAGTAGATGAAGTGACGAGTTGCACTACTATATAAAATTGCTATAAATTCTGTTTCTGAGTGGTTCTGGGATGGGTAACTAAAGCAATGAGTTGTTCCATTTCCACAATTTAGATGTTAAAATGTAATTATAATGCCCTTTAAGGGAGTTCAGTACCCCAAAATCGGTGAAAAATCAAAACAAAAATTATTGGCTTAAAATACTATTACAGCCTTTATTAATAATGTCACAAAGTATCAAGACGATTGGAAAATATTTTTGACATTAAAAGCCATTTTAATGTCATGGCTTCGTAAGGAAATGGGTTTACAATAAAAACTTTAAACGCGTTTTTCTCAGAACTTGATTTTTTGAACTTAACTTCGATGTACCTTGTATTAAAAACTATCGTATGTTTTCTCTTAAACTTTTTTATATGATGTAATACATAGTATAGATTAATCTGAGGTTATGAATTTTAATAAAACTAAAGTGAAAAAAATTTCATGGGGCAAAAAAGTGAAAAATTTCATGATTTTTTGGGTACTTTAAAACTTATTTTATTTAAAAAAATTGAACAGTTATTTAAAAAAAAAAACTTTTAACCTCAGATTAATATATAAAATTGGTATAACACACACAGAAATTTTTAAGATGATCTGATCAGTAGTTATTGTGAAAAAGTACATTGCAATTGGCCAATTTAACATTACCGATATACAACATACCGAACCCCCTTAAATGTAGAAATTTACTGTACGGTAACCCTTCCCCTTGGCAAACTTTCCAAAATCGTGTCAAAAGTTTGCCGGAAACCCAACTTAAATGAGCAAATGACGGTCAGATAAGGTTGCTGCCAGAAAACATCATCGTTGCAAAGTCAAAGAAATTGAATTAGCAGTCAAAGTCAGGCAGATTGCCACAAAAAATTATTTTTCTCCAAATCCGAAAAAATCGCGCCAAGGGTTACTGTATTGTAAATCTGATCCCCCTTTAAATAATAATTCAAAACGTGCTGCTTCCTATTTGGCTTTGTGGTGACTTTTCTGGAATAGTATTTGATTAAGGCTGCTCATCACCCCCATACCCGGTCCTCCTACGATCGGGCTGGCTAATGGTAAGTCTATGGGGAAAAAATGGTTTTTGTTCCCAAAAAAAGCAATGAAATTATAGGAATATTTTGATGCATTTTTTTTTTAAATTCATAAGACTCCAATAAAGTTGTGCTTATAGAAGTTATTTTTTAAAAAATGCTATTTACTTTTTTTTAATCTTAATTTTTTCTTTTAAAAAAAAGGTAAATAATGTTTTAAAAAAATAACCTCTAAAAGCACAACTTTATTCTAGTTTTATGAATTTAAAAAAAAACGCATCAAAATATTCCTATAATAGGGTATTTGACTAAAAAAATTTTATTGGTTTAAAATATTCCTAGGCAAAAAATATTAGACCCGTATTTTTTCTTTTTTAAAAATACCGCCTAGAAACGGAGAAAAACACAAATGAAATTTAATTATAAGCCACGCCCCCAAAACGATCTCCGGCAGAATTTGAAGGGTGTGACGTCACCTGGCTTGAAACGTTTTCGACATGCGGGAGAATCCGTAGCGAACACTGTTGTTGTATTTGTCAACTCCATTTTCCTTTGATTTATTATTAAAAGAGTGAGTAGAGGTGCTTTAATGGGCTTTTTTTCCTTAGCACTTTGTTACTAATAGTTGGTTCGCGACTTTTTAATTTCATAGTCCGCTACTTACATCAGTTAATTCCCTTAAAGAATTCGGTTGACTTTCAAGAAAAGTGGCACCAGAGCGCTTGTAAACCAAGAAATAATAGCTTATAAAATAAGAGATATATACATAAAAAAAAATGCAATCTGAACTAATACACATCCTAAGAAAAATGTATATAAAAAATTATATGGCCGCAGTTAAATAGTTTTTTTAAAATTCATATGAAGTGACCTAATTTTATACTTAAGGGTTTTTTTCATGTAATTTTATTTAAACAATCTCTATTTGCCAAAATATCTAGAATTAAAATTAAATAAAATCATTTTAAAAATGATTACTTTGTGGCACGCATATGTAATTTTTTTTATTATAATTTTAAACGTCGGTAACTTTTTATTATAAGTCGTTCATTTGCGGATTTGTGTTACTTTCTAATGTTATTTTTTGGTGAAATAGGTACTTTATTGCTGCATTGAACTTGATATACACATTTTGATCAAGTACGGACACGGAAAATATTTCGGCTTCTTCTAATGAGTAATTATCGCTACTGTGCCGCGCAATTTGCATTGTAAATATTTGGTGATTTCGTTACTAAGGCCCTGTATTTGGGCTTAAAGTTTGAATTCACTGGACTAACGGCCTACCGCTTAAAAAACGAAAATAAGATCATTCACAAACAACTTAAGCTGTTTTAAATTTAATTCATAATTTTTTAATAGATAATTTATTCAAGTTGAGTTTTGAGATAATTTATTCAATTGCGTTTAATATACAAAGTTTTACTATATATTTACAATATATTTTAATGTAGATAGAAAAAAAGGTACTTGAAGTTCAATGAAATCAAAATTAGGGGAAAACTGATGCAGATTTCAAAAACTAAATTTTTTATAATGTTTTTTCTTAAACAACTTTTTGTAAACAAAAATGCAAAGATAAATTTCTAATTTTCTAGATTAGTACAAGAAAAAAAGTTCGGGGCGCCATCTATGGGCAAGGATAAAGATATGAAACTAGTTACCATTACAACATTAACATTAGCATTATAATGCTTTCCCTTGTTAAGTATAATATTATTTACACTTTTAGGACCTTTTCATTAAAAATATTAATAGTTTCCTAATAATCCGTTTAAAATTGGTTATTATTTTGTTGGAAGTTGTAATATTTTGAGACTTAGAAGATTTAAAAAACAAATGCTCTACAATCATATTCATAAGCATTGATTATCGGCAAATTTGAGCTAGCCGTTTTTGTGAATCCTTTAATTTTATTTATTTAAATATTTTTAAGCATTAAAATCGCAATGAAAGAAATACTTATACATACATTTTAGACTTAAAAGAGCGCTAAAAAGTTTCGGATGACTAAATTCGAATAGCATGAGGGGCGGTTTAATGCCAGGTGACGTCAGACCAATCAGCGAAGCGTTTGCAATCACGTGACCGAGCTTTGGAAAATCGCGATTTTAAAACTTAATTTAAATAATATTTGAGCAATTTTTTTGAATAAAAACCAATGAATATATGTTTTCTAGGTCCTATACTATGTTTATATAACTTTTTTGGGCAGTTTCCCGATTTAGTCAAATACCCTATTTCATTGCTTTTTTTGGGAACAGAAATCATTTTTTCCCCATAGACTTACCATTAGCTAGCCCTATCGAAGGAGGACCGGGTATGGGGGTGATGAGCAGCCTTAACAGAAAATTGACCTGTAAGCTTTGTGATTTCTGCATGCCTGTATGAATATTACATTTAAAAATTTTTACAAGAAATAAAGTTGAAAAGTAAGGCTCTAACTTTCAAAACCATTCCTCCATTAGAAAATAAATGATCCTGTGCTTTCACGAGGTGCCCAGGCAGCCTTTTCGCCCAATAATGGTTTCATCGCATATGGAGTACAAAATGGTGCCAAAGCTAAACGTAAGTATAATCCATCTATGAGTTCCTTTTGTGTAAGTTGGGGTAATTGTGGTCAAAGCCATTTTGAAAAATACTTTGTCTAAAACCTGTCAACTACGTTTAAGTTGCTGATAGTTTCATTAACGTAAATTTTGCCACCAAATGTATCTGATTCTTCCTCTGATGCAAATCCAAGTTTCATTGTTTCTTTTTGACTTACCAAGAAGAAAAATAACTAAATAAAATACATTATTTTGTTTGGTATAGGCTTTGGCAACTTGTAATAAAAATGTGTATTTTAACAAAGATGATTTTAATGAACTGATTGTTGATTATATTGTTGAAGCACACTAGTGATAGTCTTTGCCTAACAATATCTTTGTACCAAATAGTTCTTACTCTCTCCTCTGAATCCTTCTATTGCAGACAGTATACTCTTGATATGATTACTACAAAGCACTAATTAAGTGCACTTTTTTTTTATGCGAGATGAATTATTTGGTATAATTTGTAAAGGAAATTGTCTTAATTTTGCAAATGAGTTTTAGACTTATCTTTTTCAGTTCCTCACGAGCCTCCAGAGTACTTGCATGAAGTATCCCCCAAATCAGCCCTCTACAATGACTATGTTCGAAAACTGGTTCATGAATCTTCTGGTAAGTTCTGTACCTAGACTTGGTACCCTTTTGATCATGAAAAGGTTTGGCCCAACCTGGTTTTAAATCTGAAACCTTTTGCAGTGAGCTTAATATTGAATGGTTTGCAACAAATTTCCATACTTTCATCCCTTGAGTGGGTCATTAATGGGTACCAAGTATGCATGGGAACTAAACACATGTGAGGTTGACTACCTTACCGGAAAATGCCTAGCATCCCAGAGTTCTAGGTCATGAAAGCTGGCACTAATGGACTGATGCACCGAGGAGTTTTAGTTTTGCAACAAATTAATTACTTGATTGCAAGGGCTATACTTCTTACGATTGCAATGCAAGCTTGGCTTTCCCTCCCTTCTTCTGTAAAAACAAGGTGGTCTTAGAACAGTGGCGCTTGTGTTATGTGTTGTTTCCTGGAAACACAGTAAGGGAAGATTGCTTGTATTTTAATGGTGAGGACTATAGTGTTGGGCATTTGTTCTTACTGCTACACCCCTGATTGTTATTATTTTTTTTTTGTCTTGGTCATAAATATATAATTTCAATCTTTATGAATTTTAATATCAGTGATTGCTTGTATTGTAATGGTGAGGACTATAGTGTTGGGCATTTGTTCTTACTGCTACACCCCTGATTGTTATTATTTTTTTTTGTCTTGGTCATAAATATATAATTTCAATCTTTATGAATTTTAATATCAGTGATGTAATTAATATTTTAATTAAAAAATAATTCACATTTTCTGCTAATTTTGATTTTCATATGAAATAATTTTTTACCCATAATTTTGATAAAACTTACTTTTGTGAGTGGAGTTCATTTGTTTAGTTAGTTAGAAATGAAAGTTATTTTCTAAAAATAAAAATTTGATTTTGAAAAATAGTAGAAATCATAAATTTAAATTGTTTGAAAGCCAACAATTTTTTTTTTTTGAAGAAAAAACATTAAAATTTGGTCTAAACTGTGCCAAGTCTAAACTAATGTACTGGAGAATGTACATCTAAAAACTTTGAATTGCACATTTTTCACTCCTGTGTCTTATATTATTTGATGTTCGATATATCAATGACTGTTGCAGGTATTTTCTTAACTCTAAACACACGGATTTGCCACATGCAAGACGAAACGAAAAAGCGGAATGAGTAAGTAAAATTGTTTGTTTTTTTCAAGGAAATTTGTTTATGGAAGTGAAGCAGTATTAGTATTACCTTTATTGTAACTTTATCTTTAAGCCTTAAGTTATATGTTTGCATTTATTATTGTGTTATTATTTTAAGAATGGCATTTGTTCTGTTTGCATTTATTGTGATATTCTTTTAAGAATGGCAATCGTTCTGATTGCATTTATTGTGTTATTATTTTAAGAATGGCATTTGTCCTGTTTGAATTTATTATGTTATTATTCTAAGAATTTCATTTGTTCTGTTTGCATTTATTGTGTTATTATTTTAAGAATTGTATTTGTTCTGTTTGCAATTAAATTGTGTTTTTTTTCTGTTTCAGAATAATTAAAGTTAGTCAGAGGTATCGCTCTGTACTTGTACTGTGCACCAATGATTTGCATTCTGCTAAAGGTAAGACTTTTGAATTGAAATATGAAGTACCATTTAAATGTATTCCATTCTCCAACAAAACAATATTTCATTATATTTATTTTTAGCATGCTTTTTAGTTGATGGTAACTGACAATAATTTGTACTGTGCATTAGCAACACCAACATTCTATATTTTTTAATTTTAGCTCAGTGTTTATCTTATAAATATATAATTAAATTTATATTACAATAAATATAATGATAATTTTAAGTGATATTGACAATTTGTGTTATTAACAATTGCCATATTTTTTAGATGAATATGATGATGAAGAACTGACTGATCTTGTAAGAAATACTTAATTTTGTATTTAACTGCATAATTTGTTGTAGTTGACAGTTATCAAATTTTAGCCAATTTAGTGATTTGTAACTCAATAAGAAGGGTTTAGTTGCATAACTCATTTTGCACTCTCAAGCATAACTAAGATATTGATATAGGGTCTGACCCAATTGAATATTTGATTATCAAGTATCACCAATGAATCCATCAGATCCCATATCTGATTTATACTTTGGAGGATATAAGTTTTGCAATTACACACTTTATACATTTTGTCCAAAAAGAATGTCCAAGTTTTAATGGTATATTACAGTTAATTTTATACTAAATATAACAAATCATACATGAAATTGAAAGAAAACTAACCTAGTTTTTCCTATAAGTGCTGAATCTGTGCGTTTTTAGTGATAGGGCACACATCCAAGCGAAAATGCAATTCTTCCCATACTGTCTGCAGCAAGTTCGGAATAATGGAAGCAACAGCCTGTGCAACTGTGAAAACGATGTAGCGGTACAAGGGCATGCTCTTATCTGAAACTGTTGGAGTTATTCTTTATACGTCACCTTCAACGACAACTGTCGAATGATTACAGCTGATACTATTACAATTTGAAACTTGGACATTCTTTTACGGACACCATGTATTATAAAATTTAGTTAGTATTGGAAAAATCTTATTTTGAGCCAAATGGATTTTTCCCAATGAATTTTTTGAAATAACTGAAGCATTAATGATTCGATAAATTTTATTGCATGTCATATTTTATAATTTCTTGACCAAAAATATTCTCAATTAAGAAAGTAACATTATAATGAAGCATCTTTTTACTTTCAATGTTAAAATTTTCATTTATTTTGATCTATTTATAGATGAGTATTGTCTTTTTCAGATCGAAATGTTTTCAGACATTGAACTTTTATGGCATCTACTTCAATCGTTGATAGTTGATACTCACTCGGGTAAATTCCTTTAACTAGTTATTTATGCTTTATAAAAAATATATGAGTTTGTATTCACTTCTTGATAGTATAATTCCAAATCCTTTGCTAACTATAACTTATTCAATTGTCTTTCGATTTCCCTTTTTTTTTAAATTCTTTTGGACTACATTATTATCTATTGATTTGTTATGGTTGTTAATTTATTTAAAAAGTGTTATTATGTAGTAAACTGTTTAAAGATACTTCAACATTTACAATTTGAAAAAGACTTTCCAATTATGTGTTTTGTTGAACAAACTTATTGTCCCAAATAAGCAGCCCAATAGACCATGTGTCTATTTTTTGATGATTAATATATATTTAAAATTTACATCAGGGAGCTGGCCCTATTGGACATTTCCCTTCTTGCAGCCCTATTAAGCACAGTCTTTTGTTTCAAGTTGTCATAAGGTAAAAAAAATTACTAAGTTTGGCCAGAAGGGACAATTTGTCAAATGATTAAAATCCATATAAGTTCCAGTTGATCATAGTGGGAAACACCAATACGGAAACACCCCTGAAGATAGTCATGACCAGTTATTGATCAGAAGTTAGCAGAAAAAGTCTGTCCGGTTTGGTTCAGGGGTTTTTAATAGGCTAGACCGCCATGGTTTCCCCGTGGCGTTACTAATCGTCTACTTGGTGTCTTGCATAGTTTTTTGCGGCTCTTGTAATGGATTATTTTTTTACATAATGGATATATCTGCTAACTAATCTAATTAATCTATTATTATATTTGTAATCTATTAACTTGTTGTTTAGCTTCTCGCGTCCTGTTCAAGCTTCTGACTTGGATCAAGTGCCACTTTGTTGGGGTGGAGAAGAAAAGAGAGGCCATACTGCAAGAAGATGAGCCCTATTTACATAAAGACTACTGGGACACTGTAAGTATTGCCAAGAAAACTTGCTGTTGTGGGGTTATCAGTTGCACATCCTGTGTACGCTGGTGTTTACTGGGGGTGCATGTTTAAATCTGTTGTGGTCACAAAGTCCTCTAGATTCTCATACCAAATCAATACCTCTGGGGGTGACAAGTCAATTCTGGAATTGTCTGCTTGGTCTATGTCTCTAAAATTAGAATTATCCACTTATACTTGGTAATTCTGCCTTTACCGAGTTGCTCTCGAACAGAAAACTTGTGTAGTAGACTTGAGCAAGGAACTTTCATAGTATACTTGGCAGGAGTTCTGGCGAAATCAGTTTCTGATAAGATCAGAAATATTTTTCAAATGCATGGTCTGCTTAAAAGAAATTCAAGATACCTATCCAAGATTTTTTGCAAAACTGACTGACAATTAAAACCTTATAAAAAAAATTTCATGTTAGTTTTTTTAGCACAAAAAGCTTTATTTACAAATATGTCTGCAATTGATTCGGATCCTTCACAAACTCAATTTTGGATATAAATACGTTGCATGTTTGAAAATATTAGCTCCTTTTAAAAGTACTAAATACTAAAACTGTTAATTGACACTTTGCCCTTGCATTATAAGAGCTAATAGTGATAGAGTTATCTGAAGATAAAAATTCATCAGTTCAAATTCTTTGCAAAAATCAAACCATTATTATTTCCTTATAACTTCAATTTATTATTTCCCAAATGTATTTTTTTACGGCAATGTTCCTTTAAACAATTAAAATTTATTAAATAACTAATGCTAAATTATTATTTTCCTTTCTTTCAGATTATTCAATTTCTTTTGCAAGGAAACGTCCCCTCTGCCCGATCTCTTCTTTCTCTACACAGGAAATCGAAGAGAGAAGACTTTTTGAGTCTTGATGATCTGCTGCGGAAAATGCCTTTGTATGGGGTGAGTTAGTCTTGTCTTGTATATTACATTTTGTATTTTAGTCTTTTAATCTTTAATCTCTAGCAACCTGGCGTCCCTGTTTGGGGACATTTTTTAAAACCACACCACAAGTAATAAACATGTTAATTAGTTCTGAAATTGACTTGGTCCAATAGAAAAAGATCCAAATATAGTTTTCAGCCTTTGATTATATGTATCAGTCATATATTTCTATTAAATAAGAAGTTGAACGAGGGTCAATACCATATTAGAGATCTAAAAAAATATTAATTTTTTTTCAAACTTTTCGAAAAGTTCTTTTAGTTGTTAATTTTAAGGGCATTTTGCATTAAAAGCAATGTTAAAACAACCTGTTAACTACAAATAAGTAATACAACCTTTTTTGTTGCATTGGTAGCACAAATAATGTGTATTTTTTTAGATTAGGCATGTCCTTAAGTACTACAGTAGACTCCGCTTAATGTGATCACATCGGGACGAACATGATTTGATAACAATAACCGATTGATTACAATACACGAAAAAAAGTTTTAAAAAAATGATTTTTTAACATACGCATTAAAATAAAAATTAATTTTAAATTAGGAGTTGTTGCTGTTAAACTCTATAGTATTTATTAGAAATTAATAAACCCTAAAGAAAAATAATTAAGAGTGAGTATGCTTGAGCATTCAATGATGAACTGCAGAAAACAATGCAGAATGCAAAAGGTTAATTATTAACAGAAAAATAAGGCATAAATTATCGATTGTTTAGCATTCTTTCGAAGCAAGTCATTCACGAATCGCTTATAATCATAATGTTTGTGAAAGTGTTCCGCGTCGGCTTTGTTTTGCACACCTAGATATAAGATTCGAAGTGCCTCCCTCATCTGAGCAGGCGTCGGAATTTTGTCCCCGATATAGCACTTTTGGGTTTATCATTGGCATTAGAATCTTGTGTCGACGCTTGATCTTTGACACACACGGCTTTGCAAATGTCCTCATCAGTTACCGAAGTAGAAGTCGCAACCTTCTCGTCGATCTCCACCCATGCTTCAAAATCCTCAGCATTCATATCGGGCTTTTTCGGAAAATTTACATATAAACTGATAACAATAAACGAACATTTGATTACAATAAACGAACATTTGATTACAATAAACGAACATTTGATTACAATAAACGATGATTTTTCAATGTATTTTGATATAAGAGGACGGGACTAAGCGATTTTGATAACATTAAACGATTGATAACATTAACCGTGATCACATTAAGCGGCGTCTACTGTATTAAACATATTTTTTTTAAAAAAATTCTTTGCAAAACATACTTTTTAGCATATATTTGTATGAAAAGTATGTTTAGATTAAGAATATGCATGTAGGATTTTGCTTGGGTCCTAAAAGGTTATGGTCTCTCTGATTACATGTAAAAGGACTAAGCCACCTTGGGAAACATCTGCTGCAATGCATAGCATTGCCTTTGGCCTTATAAGTCGTATATTCCCAGCAGGCCGTGTCAAGTCGTTGAGGTTTTTTTAAAAAATATTATTTCACACTGTATGACAGCATGCTCATAGTTTATTCCAATCAAAATTAATAGTTAATATTTTTTGTCAATCTATGTAAATGTGCATGTGCAGATATACATATGTGAATGATTGAAATTTCAATTTTGAGAGGGAAATAACACCAATAATTAACATAAAAACATTTAAAACAAACTAAGTTTATATTGATTATTGTAGACCATAATGAACTATTTACAGTTTTTGAATTAATTTGTAATTGTAAGGCTCAGTGCTGGTTCACAGTACAGCCTAATTGCCTGAGATATACCCAGCAATATAGTTAACTCGTGTTGACACATTTGGGAGTCCCCATTTTATAAACCAGCTGAAAAGTGATTTAGCTCACCATCAAAATACATGCAATAAATGTTATTATGTAATGCAAATTATGTACGCAAATAAAGAAGGATATAAAAATGATGACAGATCTAAATATCCAGATTGTATTCCAGTGGAAACCTTCACATGTCGGTATATTTGGAAATGAAGAGGTAGACCTCTTAGCAAAACTAGGAAATCAAGAAACAAGTGATCAAACTTTAATTTCCCCCTAATTCAATTAAAAAGTATATTCATAGAAATATAGAAAAATCCTGCAGAGACAACTTAAAAGTCGCAAGTAACAACAAGAAATGGCAAAACATCCGTAACACCTGGAACATATATAGTTTAAGACCAAGAAAAGAAGCAGTCGCCCATTTTAGATTAACTACAGGCCACGACTGCATGGGAGAACATCTCCACAAGATTGGGATCATGAGCACCAATGTGTGCACAATCTGCAACTCTGGAGTTATGAACTCTGACCATCTACTAGACTGTGCAAGACTAAATAAAACTTCACAATAACAGAGAGACTTTGTCACGCGGTACTGGGAGGCAAGGGATATCATGGACAAATGAGAGGCGACTTTTTTTTCCTCTCTTCTTCCGCATCTTCGTCCACACTTATTCCTTAGGATTTGTTTGTTATTTTTGTTCTCTTGTTGTCGTCCTTTGTCATCATCTGTTGTTTATAATATATGTGATGTGATCCTGTATACTTTGTGGATTAAATTCCAATAAATTTGCCATATGAAAAAAAAATGTTATTATGACCAACAATATAAGCAACCATCTTATGCAAATTTATATCTCAGAAATTTGAAATCTTGTATTTGGGTTAGTCCTGCATCTTCTTGAAAAATACTTTAAAGATATTATCCATTGATCTGTAAATTTTGGTTTTACATTTTGAAAAACTTTAATTTGATACGTACCCTGCGAAGAGATGCTCCACTTTTATCAATTTATTAGTAACCATTCTTAGCAGGTCTTGAAACATGTCTGTAAATTTTATATAATTTTTGTAGTACATGTTTTGGCTTTGTTGTTCTTTTAGTTTTATTTATTTTGAACTTAAAGTGTTGTCAATTCTTAATTGTAACCGTATGTCTTCAACTATGTTTCATTGATATGTTTGGATATCACAGGCAGGTAGTGGAATCACCTTGAACGAATTCCGAATCCGGTGGAAGCATTGGCAAGAGGAGTGTAAAACCAGGCTAGGTAGAGGAGAATTTTCCTCAGACATTAATTTAGAAACAGTTTGTAAGGTAAACTTGTTTTTTTTTTTTATCATTCTAGTAATATATTCCTTGACTATCTGTGTTTCAGTAACATTTATCTACATTAAGGTATCTTTCTGTCTTGAAAACGGCCAATTTTGACTATTTTCAAAAATTTAATGTTTTCAAACGAAGACCCTTTTCTTAAGTTTAAAAAAACTGTTGAGATTTTTATTCTATGATAATTTCAGTGAAGCAAAGTGTGTCTGTCAAATTTTGCACTAACCAAACTGGAAGTGGAAGATAAAACTTAGTACTTTAAATGTGTTTTCTGAAAAACGTTTTTTTTCCCAAGTTTTTTTTAAAACCTGATATCTCAAAAACTACTTTTTATGATGTAATAAAATTTTCATAGCATGTTTATTATAAGTTCATGTGTGTTTTGAAATGAGATCTAATTAAAATAACTTATAAAATTTATTTTATGGACTTTTTAATATTAAAATTTTCTTGATTTTTGAAATTTTTTATAAACATGGCTTATACTACATAATTCCTAAAATATTAAGAGTTTTGCTTAAATCTCATATTAAAGAACAAATTAATTATTTTTTTTTTTTACTTATGATGCTTTGTGTAAGGCTTATATTTGAAGCAAATTTCATCAACATTTCCATTTATATAAAAAAAATAAAAGTTTATTTCAATATTTTTTTGTAATATATTCCATCTAACATTATTATTCATCATTACTACTAAAAATATTCAGTTAATTTTAAAGTATTAAAAAATAGGACCCCTCAAGATAGGGAGCTTCATTAAAGTAAGATATTTTTTTAGTTAATAGTTTTAGCAAAAGCAATCTTTGAAGCATTTGATCCCTATTTTTTGCTGCATAAATTGTAGTTAAACATATTTTTTTTGTTTTATTTATTTGTACTCTTTAATAATTGTTTCTTTTATTTCAGATTTTATGTGGAGATCATGAAACCTTGAGTGAGAAGAGGTAATTATGGTTGTTCCCTAAATTTAAATATCTAATAAAAACTTACCTTAACACTTTGGATTTCCCCTTGTTTCCCTCTTAAAATCGAAATAACAAGCAATGTTACAGATCCCATATATGTTCTTTTGTTTAATAAAGTTTTTTATTTTTGAATAAATTTGTAATTTTTTTAAATTCTTAGTTACAAGTGCTGAAATAAAAATTGTATATTTTAAGGAGCACATAGCAGATTTTTTTCTAACAATACTTTTATGTTTAAATTTTCTTATAATTTACTCTATCCCCTTTTGTCGTAGCTTAGATGTAAAATATAATGAGTTATTAGTGCTTTGATCATGATATTAAACATTATCTCTGTTAATAAGCTATTTAAAAACTACAAATGTTTCTTTATTATATTTTATAATAATCCATTAATTGAACTCATTCAAACTTTTACTTAAAACTCTATCATTTCTTCTAAAAACATTTTTCAGTTACCTTGTCCTATTCAGTGTTTATTGTGTGTTTCAGTATTTTATGTGAAAACTGGTACCACCTCATGATTTCAGTGTTACTGTATACTGATCCTTGCATCAGTATTTCTGCTTTAGGAGACATTGCTCGAGTAAGTTAATATAATTTCCAAGTGCTGTAATGGGTATTGGTTGGAAAATTTGGGAGACATTTTTTTGTGTGAGTTCTTAAACAATTGAAGAAAATCTTCAAAATTGCCTCTTATCTGCAATAAAGGGGCAGATCTGTGATTAATACTATGTAGACTAAGTTGTACCATAATGATTGCTATAAGAATTGTATGTGTCAGTAGATCATAAAATGTTGTATGATTTTAGTATTTTTACTCAAGCTCTGCATTTTGATATTTTCCTATATTCTATGCAGTAATGCTTTTAATTGATTATTTTGATTTTTCTTTATTATTTTTTTAAGCTTTTTCAATTTTATTTGAACCTTCCAGTTACATTTGATTTATCTAAATCCATCAATAAAAAGTTTTTAGAAAAAAAATTTACGATTGTTTTGATCCCACCAGTCCTTTTAAATGTGATTATAAAAATTAAAATTTTAAATAGCTTTCAATTTAAAATAAATAAATGCCTCAATCATATATTTGTCTACAAATGTTATTTAATTAAAATATTAAAAACAAAATAATAAGATTGGTGTTTTTTACAGACATATTACAAAAATGTAAGTTATCCATCAAAGAATAAGTCAAACTTAGTGGACTCTATAATCCTTGCTGCAATGGAGTTAGATGTTATCAATGTTATCAAATTAGCTTGGTAAATATTTGTTCCAACTGTTATAATTATATATTATTTTTAAAGATAGCTCAGCGGTAAAGAAGTCTCAGCAGTAGTGATTTTAATAATAATAATTCCTCTCTAGTTACTCTTGTGCCGCAATTTAATGTTACAAAGTGTTATTAACTTATTAGTGTGCTTAGTGTTTTGTTATTAACTTATAATGTGACTTAATTATAATTATGATTATTTTAGTCCCATATACTGGGTTCTTGTTTTACCCTCTTGGGACAAACAAAAATGTTCTGTAATGTTTGAAAAAAAAAAGTTAAATAACCAGGAATTAAAGTAATCTTACTTGTAAACGCTTTTTTTAAAATTTCAAACAGTTTTTCTTTTCTGTTACTTTCCAAAGGCTGTCAAATGCCATTTTTGAAATTCAATGCTTTAAAAATTAAATCAAAATGGTTTTTTATTTATTTTAATTGCGGTGTTTATTTTGTTTATGCTTGTGTTTCTTTAATCTGGGTTCTCCCTGAAAAACGGTAACATGGTTAAATTGCAGTTTTCTTACAACATGAAAATTATAAAAGCAACTGTAATTTGTTACTTTTCACATTAAGTTACCATAAATGGTTGTTTTTCATATTATGTATCTGTAACATAGTTACTTTTCAAAAGTTACTTTCCAATCCCTGAAAATCACTGCAGTAGAGTCTCGGTTCCGAATCCCGGTTATCCAAAATTCTGCTTAACTGAAAGGCTCCGGAATATTTTTTGTATTAAAATATGAAGTGTGTACACTACGCATAAATAAATAAACAGAAAATAAATACATACTTACAAAGTTGGATTTATTTCTCAAAATTTGCAATAATTTTTTTTACTGCTCAATTTTGGTTTGTTTTAAAGCAGCCTTGTCCCACCTTCTCTTAAACAAGAGAACCTCTGAATGCTGGCATCATTTTGCGCTTCTATGTGTCTAATGGCCTTATCTAAGATTTTGTAATGGGGCGAACACTCTGCGATGTCATATTTTCTCTTCGCCAGCGTTTTTCTAGGTGTGAAGTGGATGATTCTCGATTATCCTAAAAATTCCTATGGAATCTCGATTATCCTAAAAATTCCTATGGAATCTCGATTAACCGCAAGTGCTCCGGTCCTGTACCTTTCGGATAAGCGGAACTCTACTGTATTTGTTTCTTTATTGGAATTCTATTGCAAACATTTGTTGTTTTATTACCCATGTAAGTAGCTTTTACACAACCTTTATTTTGAGGGTCATTTAATGTTTTTTTTTTTCCAGTTCCTTTAATGATGGGTGGTGGTTTGCTTCACACATTATGGATCTGTTCATGCATGGGAACTTCCTTGACAATGACTCCAAAGATAAGTGAGTATAACAACTGTGAAACTGTTTTAGTGTAATAACTGATAAAGCATAGTAGGAAAATAAAATTCAGTAATTAAATCTTCGGAACAGCATGAGCATGATATGGTTGTTTTCTCTGCAATTTAATTTTTTAATGCCAATTATTTGTATAAAATAAGGATGAGTTTTATTAAGAGATTATCTTAAAATTATTTCCAGATACACAAAAAATGTCAATAAAAGTTCATTATTTAATAAATTTCGACATTTACGTTCATTGTTAGAACGACTGGTACATTACATAAAATATTTAAAAAAAAAAAAAACAGATCTAATGCGCAGAAGGTTAAAATAAGGTTTAAGTTAGTTGGTAAAACAATGAGGAATAGAATTAAAAATTTGTTTTTAAAAGAGACTGGTTGCTAAACCCATATAACTTTATTTTTAAAGGTTCCTTACAATCTGTAGAAAACTTTTTTGTTAGTGTTTCAAATTCTTTATTGTAAATAATGTAACAAAACAAGTTTAGATATTCTGTGCTTCAAATATAAAGCATTTGCAAAACTTGATTGCAGATGCTTTGTTATTAAAAAAATATTTCTCCTGTTTTTAAAATGTATATATTGACGGTTCATATGTGATGCAAAACATTATCAATAATTTTGACTGTGTTGATACTGCTCATATTGTTATCAGGAGCACATTGGCTTCTGTTGACTTTTTAGACCCCTCCCCATGTTACACTGCGTCATGTTTGATCGAACCCTTTCCTCTAAAATTATGTTGCGTAGTTGCATCCCCCCCCCCCCCCCCCCCTTATTGAAAAAGTTAGTTTAAATATTTCCTTTGTTTCTAAAATTTGAAAAAAATGCATATTCTTAACTTAAAAAAAACTAATTTGGATTTTTTTTTATTTATCTTCATTAAATAATTTATTCATAGGAATATGCCAACATTGTATTTACATTTCCGTTGTCCAAGGTATAACTAGCCATTCGCTAATGTCTTCTAATAAAGGGGGTCTGGGAGTAATCAGATCTGTCTAGTCTAGTTCTGGGTCTCTTGGTGTTCGTCCAGGTTGCTGCCAGTCCTCTTATCTATAATAATAAAAGAAAGAGTCTGTCTGTGTGTATGTCTGTGGATCGCCAAAGACCTACTTAGACTGCTCTAAAAAATTCAAAATTTTTAATATAGATTCCTTTTAATACCTACGTGAGCACCTGAAGTTTAGTTTCTTCATATTTGATTGTGATTTTTAATTAATATAATTAGTTTAAAAAAAAACGTCATCCACGAGGGATTGCGGGACCATAACAGGGCTTGAAAATACATGGACCGGGCCGAAACGGGGGCTTAACACCATCCTCTAAAAGTTTGATTGATTGAGTTTGGTTGAGATATGCGCTCGCCCGAAGGCTGCTTCATCCTCTATTAGTGTTTGCTTTTTTAAGTGCGCATGCGCCAACACGAATTTAATTTTGTTTTGATTTTGAGTGTATTTTCACATGTAAGCATGCCTCTAAAAGGAAGCAATGCGAAGTTAACGGGTTCCCAGTAAGGCGGGACCATACTGCTAGTTGGTCAATATAGTGTCAAAATTTTGCATGCTACGAAGTACTGTCACGAAAAGGTCTGTAAAATATTGGAGACTTGAAATGCTGACGTTGTTGCATATATTCTCGCCATCCTCTTTCTCAAATGAAGTCTCTTTTAAAAAAAGATTTCAAATTATTTTTTCTTAAAAACTGTTTCATGTAAAACAGATTTTCCTAGTAAAATTAGAAATGTTCAAATCGTTACTTCACACAAGCGATTACCCCTCCTCCCTCCATGTTGCGATCTGTCACATTGGCGCATACCCTTCTCTCCCCCTCTGAAAGTGACATAATTTATGTACGTCCCCTATCCAGTTTATTTTATTTTTGTAATATTTAGGAAACTGATTGTTAAAAATTTCACTAATTTAACTAAAGTGAAATGCTTGTAGCCAATTATTGCAAAACTTGAACTGTGTTTTATTTTCACAGCTTTGCAAGACGATACAGAACATTCCTCTTGAATAATTATGCAGACTCACTTTTTTCTCATAGAAGGTAAGATATTCTTATTACTATTTACTGGTTTTTATAGGTTTTAAATATTTTCTACACACTTTCTAAATAATGACACTATGTTAGTTTGCCTCATGAAAAACTTATAGATTTACCGTAACATAGTAGTAAATATCTTGATTTTTACTAAATATGGACCTCATTCAAAATTTTAAGTGCTTGCTTTTGTTTGCCCTTTAACTTCAATTCAATGTTGGTTACAATTTAGTTGTTAGGTATTTTGGGATAATTCCCACGACAATTTTTGCCAAACCCAATACTATCGTCTGGCACTAATATATGTACAGTTGAACCTTATTATGAAATTTCTTATGAATGGAAAGCATTTCCTCAGCCAAAAAAGCTGTGAGCTTAAAATATATCTTAACAAGAATAAGCTTGTGGCAAAATCCCGCCTAACCCGAACAGAAAATTCAGAATTTGACCCTTTTTTTCAAAGAACGAATGAACAAACCATTGAAAAATATTTTAAATAAGCCTAACTTTGCTATAGTATGTACTTCTTCTATATGAATTTTATTAATTAAGTTACTTTTGTATGCATGTTCATTATTAGTGTATTACATTATATAATTCGAATACTTTTTTAAATATATATTTTTTATATTAACTTTTGCAAAATTAACTCTTTTACTTAACAAAGCAATTCCTGAGGGATAACATGAAATGTTTCGCCGGCCCCTTCGATTTTGCATTAACTGGGTTCGACTGTGTAGTTATTTTTATTTATGATTTGATGCATTTTATTTTGTTTACAAAGTTAATATTGAAATTTCAATGTTTAATTTGAAAAAACCAGCGTGAAAGGATTTGTCGAGAGTTGGCTGGTCGATGGGATAGTCCCAAAGTACCGATTGTTTTTCGGGGAGCCCAGTTGGTTAAGGTGTTTTCCTTGCATGTGGAAGGTCCCATGTTCACGTACGTGCATCGCCAAAATAAATGCTGACTTATAAACGGCCTGTGCAGCCAAAAGTCCATTGAATAATACCTCGTGTAGAGAGAGTGCACGCTAAATATGCCTCAATATCTCAATGATGCATGTGATGTCGCCCTCAATGATTTTGGTGGATACTCAGGTGTCAGCTTGTCACTTGACTGTGGTTCTAGATTATGACGCCTGCACCAATAGCCCTTGTGTAGCTCTAGTTCAATGATATTTCAAATTTACCTAACTGTATTTGTAATTTTTTTCAGCATGTGGCAAATTGGAATCGGTTACCTGGATCATTGTGAAGTTAAGCGGTAGGTGTATTTATTATTCAAATACAAAGTTATATCTTTTTTAGTACCTTAATTATATTTCCAAGAAACTCTAAATATATATTTGATTTGATTTTTAGTGAAACACTAGAAGTATACCTGGAAAGAATACCTCTGAAAACTGAGGCCACTGCTAGAAAACTTATATTTTTAGCAAAGAGTAGAAACTTGGAAAGTTTAGGTATGTGTTTTATTTATTTAAAAATAAAATTACACTGTCAAAAAAATTGAGAAATGTTAATTTAAACTTTTGAAGTATTCAATGAACAATTATATTGGTATTTAAACGTTTTGAATGGAGTGTATAAAAAATTGCATATTATCTTTTTGTTAATTTTATTTTATTTTAATATTTATTAAAATAATCCAATTTCCTCCTAAATCTGAAATTTCTTCCAACGATAACTTCATTTTAAAATTTTGTATAAAATTTCATAAAATGTTAAGTAGTGTTTAAAAAAAAACTCACTAGATTCTAGTAATGTTTTTTTTTTTTGACAGACATAATTTAGTATTATATATTGATAGTTTTAATTTTCTTTGACTTAGTTAAATCCATTGCAAATGTGATGACTAAAAAGGCCCTCTCTAGTGGAAAACTTGGCACTGCTTTGACATGGGTTCAGCACTCTAAGGTTCGTATCAATTATTTGTGTATTAATTTTTTTAAAATTATCTATCGATTAAGTAAAATAATTTCATCCTCTCCACTAAAATTTCACATCCAGTCCTCCGTAGTTTTTACTCTGTTCATATTTAATAGCTACTCAATAATGTCAACTAAATTCTCTTATAGCTACATAATTATTTTATCAATTTTATTAAGTAATGACTTTGATTTGTATTGCTTCACATGACTTTTCAAGGACAGGGCAATCAAGCATCAGGGGCAATTCCATAAAAATTTCAACTTTTTTTAATTGTCAACTTAAAAAAATATATATATTTACCAATTAAGTTTAAAAATAGATTACAAGCTTTCAAATCTTTTTCTTAAGAAAGCAGTTACTATACTTTTCAATGATTTTGTTAGAATAAAATTTGTTTCAATAAAGTGTTTGGACATCCAGTCTTCCTTACTTTCTACAAAATCAATATCCCCGTATATTTATACCATTAGTTACTCAATATTACCCCACTGATTACTCGGTTTTGTTATTAATCCACATTCTTAGTACTTACCTACTTTATTACTACTTGTGGTGCATTCTTTTTCTATGTATCTCCCATCTGTTGTAAAATATCTATATTTATTAAATTTGCTCATTTAATTTCAAGGAAGTCCGCTTTGCTGATGAAATTGCTGACAGGCAAGTCATTGTTATTGATTTTTCATTACAATAAAAACTTACTAATAATTTTTTGTAACTCACCCAATTTACTTAGTATAAGAATTTCTTATTTTAAAATTGTTTCAATATTTTAATGGTTCTATTGATTAAAAATAATTTCCTTCAATCTGATTTAATATAACACATTTTTATTCTCTTTTATTAGTACTTAGTGTTTTGTATCTTTTTGGTTTAATAATTTAGGTGGATGAGGGACTATGCAAAACACCGAGAAATGAAAGGACTGGAAATATTTAAAAATATGGGTTCTTGTATGCTGATTAGTGATAAACTTACTTTCATTGGTAAATTTAGCTTTTTTTTAAAAAAATACTTTTTTGCATGTGTATTAGTTGTGTATTAGTTTTTTGTAGGTGTATTATTTTATTTTGGCTTAGTTTCAATGTTATATCTTATTTTATTGCAAAAAATCATCATGTTATATTTTTTCTCTTAATTCACAGCACTGTAAATATTTTTATTTTTAAACATAAAATCAAGAACTTTTTGCTAAATTATTGTGCTTATTTATCATAAAATAATTGTTTGTATTTATAGACATGAAGCACTAAGGATATTATAATAGTGTAATAAAATAAATTGTAATGTTTATTTATTAGGTTTCATTATGAGTACAGTTAGTGAAACAAATTCTATATATTATAACTTGTATTCATGTGGCATGGTGTTTCGGCACATTCTCCAAAGTACAACAAAGATATAGGGTTTCGTCCGTTTATTGGCGCCTTCATTCTGTTGAATTAACATTTGACAAAAGTCACTAATGAACATGTCGGACCCTACATGTAAGTCATGCTTTAGAGATTGAGTTCGCAACTACACTCTTCATATGAAATTTGTTAACTACTCTCTATTAATAAAATCTTTACAAATTTTGTCTTTCTTTATTAGGAAAGTACTGTGAATTTCATAAGTTACACTCTCAACAAGAACTGAAATCTGCTGCCGCACTGTTGGTTTCTTTAATATCGTCTAAAATTGCACCACCAAAGTAAGTACTTTTTTGTGGTAATACACATGGCTTGTGATTCTACTTTGTCTATCCAGAATGTGAGCCTCGAAAGCATTTTCCCCGCTTGTGGTTTTCTTTGAAAAAGGCGTGATCCTGTTTTTCCCCACTCTACTTGAGTTTGAACTGTTTAGATTGTTAACCTCACAACAGAACCTCAAACGCATTAGGTTTAGAAAAGTGATGCTCAGCCTGTTTTCTAAAAAGCCAAGCGAAGGGATTGGGGATTGATTCTAAAGTTGGGGGGCTAATACGAAAGTTGGTGTAATTTAAATTAGAATAATTAAAAATCTAATAATTACATATAGTTAGGTAAATGTACATTTAAATTTATAAATGTATTGGCTTGAACCAAGTGATTGTTTGTGTATGTGTAAAACAATATGAATCAGGATATTGTAACTATAGAAATTTAAATTGGAATTTTAAAAAAGGTATTAGTTATATTTAATTATATAATTAGTATAAATTTATGTTTGTTAATATATTTTAAAAATTGAAGTTACAAAAATTTAAAAGTATATTAAGAACACCACTAAAATGTTAATTAAAAATATGAATTGTATATTTTTTGGTTGTATAAAAAGTTTTAACATTTTTTAATTTTCAGTAAAGGTAATTTTAAGTTTAATTGCCCACTTGGATTTTTAAAAAAATTTCAAGAGTTTTTTTAGTCAAGTTAAATCATGAAAAACCCGTTTAAAATGAACTGAGATAAATATTAAAAAAATTTCAGGTTCCAGGCTCTTCTCCTGTTGGATGCTTTACCCTTGTTGGAATCCTCTGAGCTGATCCTGGGCCGACAAGATACCTATGCACTTATGGGATGCTTGGAAGATGCATTGCAACATGCAAAGGTACGTAATGAGGATGAACCATTTCACAGTTTTGTTAATTTTCTCAATTCTTTTTTTAAAAATAATTTCAAGCAATGCGTCTGGTAGGGTGGCGAATTTTGTAGGGTGGTTTATTTCAAAAACAAATGTAAGTCATCACTTATACACACATCAAAAGTTGTATGTATTTTGATGATATCTGGTCTGTAACTAATCTAAATAATTTATTGGTACTAATTCAATTGGTACAATAGCCCTGTAAGCAGTTTATTAAGAATTGTTCATTGTTGTTAGTTACTTCACTTCTGCACAAATAAAACTTTTGTTGTTGGATCACCTGAAACTAATATATAATACTGGCCATGCATTACATTGTTATACATCCCATATTGATGTTACAAGCAGTTGCTATATTCTGAAATAATGATTCTTGTAGGACAAGTTTTTGATTGAAATATGAATTATATAAATTCCTTTTTGTATTTTGTTTTCTTCATTTAATATGATTTAAACAAAGTAATGTTATTTGTATTAAGGGGGTTCGGTATGTTGTATATCGGTAATGTTAAATTGGCCAATTGCAATATACCTTTTCACAATAACTACTGATCAGACAATTTGAAAATTTTCTGTGTGTGTTATATACCAACCTTATATATTAATCTGAGGTTAAAAGTTTTTTTTAATAACTGTTAGATTTTTTAGTCCCCAAAAATATCATGAAAATTTTCACTTTTTTGCCCCATAAAATTTTTTTCACTTTAGTTTTATTAAAATTTATAACCTCAGATTAATCTATACTATGTATTACATCATATAAAAAATAGTTTACGAGATAACATAGCATAGTTTTTGAGAAAAGGTACATCGAAGTTCAAAAAATCAAGTTCTGAGAAAAACGCTCTTAAAGTTTTTATTCTTAACCGTTCAGTAAGGAAAGGGTTAAATAAAATGGCTTTTAATGTCAAAAATATTTTTCTAATCGTCTTAATAATTTGTGAGATTATTAATAAAAGTTGTAATAGTATTTTAAGCCAATAATTTTTATTTTTTCACCGATTTTGGGGTACTGAACCCCCTTAATTGGTTAATGACGACTAAATGAATACCATTGACACCTTCATAAAACATGGAAATGTATTGATATATTTCAAAGACAAACTCTTCCTTTGAGAATCACCATTGGAGCTAAGCCATAACAAATGTTTGTTTAAATGTAGCAAGACAAAGTTGCTAGCAAGTATGTCATACGTGACGACAACTTAATATGATTTCCAAATGGATTCTTCCACTACTGCTTGTTGTCACTTGATATGATATCTGAGTTGCACTACAATAATTTTTAGCTTTTAGATTTAGATGATTATTCCATTAATGTAATGATAACTTTAATTTTAATACTTAGATTAATTTCAATGAAAATTCAAGAACAATTATTATCCTATCTTCTGTCCTTTAAAATTCAAAGTCATAGTGTCACTTATTTTAATGCCATGATATATGAAGAGTGCATGGGAAGAACCACTTGATTTATTAGGAGTCTTCTCGTAATCGTGTCTGCTTGGCGAACATTGCCGACAGGAAACCAGTTTTTCTTTTGGTTCTTCATTTGTAGTATAAACATGTGACTCGTGTCCACTGATCTCTGGCTTGAATCAGGGTTGCGGCGAAAGAAAAACAAAGCGAGTAACCGGTTTCTTTCCACTAGTTTAGGCGATTTCTCGCTATCATTGCCAAAGAGGCCTATTGAGGAAAGCCTTTTACGAAATGAAGCGGTTTTTCCTGTGTACTCTTCATATATTTATTAGTCCTTGAATGTACTCGTACTGCAACAGAAGTATTAATTTTAATAAAATGGTGCTCTTAGCTTTATATTTCTGATCTAAATATTTGATTTTATTTCCCAGGATATTTTTACTAATGCTGACCATGAGAGCATAATCCGGCTGGCCTTGGTGCGAAATCTGGCCCGAGCTTTTGTTTTACAAACCAGTGACTCGGACTCTGAGGAAGAAATGTAACTTCTACATCAAGAATATTTTGTACATAGTTCAACGTTTTGTACTTTTTTTTGAATAAATTATTTGTTTGTATACATAAGTGTTTCCTTTAAAATTTTATTACATCCTGATATTGTTAATTTTATGATAACAACCAGCAGTGACACCAGTTTTATGATAACGACCAGCAGTAACACCAATTTTATGATAATAACCTTGCAGTGTCTATTAGTTAAGAAGATGCTTTGGATAATTCAATAAAATGATAAAATATTTGTGATATAGCTTGAAGTCAAATGGTTGTTTTGAAAATAACTGGGAAAATATACTATCAGCTTTAATAAAATCTTGTAATAATGTTCAGTTAACTGTTAGAAGTCCATTTTCTTTTCCATATTTCCCAATATATTCAGCTTTTGCGTGGATGCAAAGGTTGCTTAGTTAAGGAACTACTTTAAGTGCACAATTATTTGGTTGCAAGTGTCACAGAAGTATGCTGTTTTTTCTTGTATATCTGTAAATATCTAATCTATTTTAGGTGTAAATTTATTTTTGAAATATTGCTACCAGCATATAGTAGAAGTGTGACGTTCTTTGTCTGTATGATGGGCTATATTATTATGTGTAATGTGGTTTCAGTAACTATTGATTTAGGAACAACTTTCTAAAGTGCAGAGTTAGTTAGTTGAAGTTGTCATAATTGAAGAGTTGAGTGGAAGAAATAGCTAAGTGACATTTTTGAAAAAAAAAAATGTTTGATTTTTGGGCCAATGAATATATTACTAACTTCTTTAACAATAACAAGTTTCTACTTTTTTATAAACTTATATTTAAGTATATTTTTTACCGTTTGCAAGTACCGGATTTTAATGGACTTGAAAGCAAATTAAAAACTTTAAAACTCATTTACTTGTTTTCGGCTTTTTGTCACTTAAGCATGTTCTTACACTAAACTCATCAATTGTGCTGTTATTTGGTTGAAATCGTCGCAATTCTGCTGCTATTTGGTTGAAATTGTCACAATTGTGCTGTTATTTCTTGAATGGATGCGAACATGCTTTTTAAGAGTACTTTTAGCATTAAACTTTTTATAGCATATGTCACAAGCATGAGGTTTTTCACCAGTATGAATTAAAAGATGCCTTTTCAGGTGACCCTTCAAGGCAAACTGTTTTTGGCAAATATCACAAACGTGTCGTTTTTCACAGGTATGAACAAGAAAATGCCTGTAGAGGTGACTCTTCTGAGAAAACTGTTTATGGCATTCGTAACATTCATGTGGTTTTTCTCCTGTGTGAAAGAGATTGTGAGTGACGAGGTCTCTTTTCCTACTAAATTTTTTATTGCAGATGTCGCAAACGTGAGGTTTTACGCCGGAATGGACACTGAGGTGTTCAGTTAGGAGATTTTTCTTACTATACTGCTTGTTGCAGATTTCACAAACAAAGGGCTTTTCATTTGAGTGGACGAACTGGTGTTTGGTTAGGTCACATTTATTGAAGAAAAGCTTGCTGCAAACATCACAAACATGAGACTTGCCGCCAGAGTGGGTGAGGAGATGCTCAGTTAGGCGAGATTTTCTCCTAAACTGCTTGTTACATGATTCACAAGCATAATTCTTTTCGCCAGAGTGGATTAAGAGGTGTTGGGTTAGGTTTCCTTTTCTTAGGAACCGCTTGTTGCAAATCTCGCAAACGTAGGGTTTCCCAGCAGAGTGGCCGAGGAGATGTTCATTTAGGCAAGTTTTCCTTCTAAACTGCTTGTTACAAAGTTCACACACATAAGCTTTTTCACTCGAGTGGATTAAGAAATGTTGGTTTAGGTCTGCTTTTCGTGTGAATCGTTTGCTACAAATCTCGCAAATGTGAGGTTTTTCATCAGAGTGCGTAAGGAGATGCCTAGTGAGATAAGGTTTTCTGCTAAACCGCCTGCTACAAATGCCACAAACATGAGGATTTTCACTACTGAGATGGTCATTAAGCGGTTCTTCACAAGCGATCATTTCCCCCGATTTCGTACAAGAAAATAAGAGAATACAGAATAGAATATGAATATTGCCGCTGTGTAAGTTTCGTTTTCTATTATTTATTTATGCTTCTGGTTTGAAGCATTTGTATCCTTGGACTTCTTATGTTCTAGTTTTTTTTTAGGTTTTAACTCAGCTAAACGCATTTTTTGGGAAATCCACCATTTGTTTGCGCAATTGAATATAAAATTGTAACTAACATTACTTTCGCATTCAATCCTGATGTTTGATTGTTGAATTAAAAAAGCAAGGTAATTAATTATTCTTTAAAATAATTATAGCTATAAATCAGCCAGTTTTTATAGTTTCTTTTCTTCAGTTCATTTCTGCAAGTCACCAAGACAAAAACTCAAATCGGGTTTGGCAATAGTGTCAAACACACACAAAAATGGCTGCTGTTCTGAGTGTAAATCCTAAGGCTGAAATCGCCCGAAATGCTCAAGCCCTTGCTGTAAATATTACAGCAGCTAGAGGCCTGCAAGATGTCTTAAAAACAAATTTAGGCCCTAAGGGTACTATGAAAATGTAAGTTTAGTCAGAAAAATGTCATAATTCAGTGTTACCAAGCTAACTTTTCGCACGTGTTTGATGCCGGTATTTGAAACATGTTTTTATAGTTCAGAAGTAATGCCTCTGAAAATAATTAATTTTGAAATCTATAAGCCCTTTATTTCCCAAACTATTTAAATTTTCAATCTTGGAGATTTGAGTGTAGGTGTGTAATCTGTAATTGCTATATTTGTATAACTCCTACTTGTTCATTCACAAACTTTAATATTTAGTGGATATTGATATTGTTTTTCAGTTTAAAATTTAGTTAAGTAAGAAATATTTCGTCTATATATTGAAATAACTAACCGTATATTTGTAGCACCCATTTTAATGTTTCCAAATTAATGTAATTGAGAACTTGTCATACTACATAACGATGTGTGAAAAAGATGCAATATCTAGCTTGGACAGCAAGTGTATTTAAATTAGTATTTCTTGTAAAGGTGTTTAGGAAAACATTGATGGAACAAATGTTAAGTTTTTAATGATTTTTATTGACGAAGCTAAAAGCATAAAGGAGTTTTTGGTAAGGAATAATGGGCCATCACTAAGCAAAATAATTCAATACAGATGTGAAAAAGGGGACAGTTTTTTTTACTGTTGACTTTAAAAGAAATTAATTTTAATACGGGCGACATGTCGTCAGCCTCAAAGGTTGAAACCGTAGATCGCAATTTTATGACAGTGTCTTCTGACCTAGGTGCAACATCATTTTTAACACACTTATTACAAAGCATTTTTCAGAGCTAGTTACTATGTGAAATATTTATGAGGGTGTTTCTCTTAAAACTGAAGATATTGATTGTTTTAAAAACCTGTCAAAATAACTTATTCCTGAAGAAGCTTAGATTTCTAGGATAATATCTGGATTGTATTAAATTAAAAGTAAATGGTCACTATCAATGCTAGCATTGAATGCTTTTTTCTCTCTAATGGGGCTGCAATATTGGTGGTTAAGCCTTTGCAGACTCGGCATATTCCCCAGAACTGAAAGCCACTTTTTGCGGCACCATCTAGGCGACTCTGGATACCAATTTCGATGCACAAATTACAATGAATCTGAGCTCTCTGGATGTTAAAGTATGCTGAGATTTAATTTTGCCGAGGGAACCCAAGCAAAATAGGCCCTCCAGGGATCTTTTACATGCCACACAATCGTATTACATGCGTGCCCAAGATTTTCCCATCCAAAAAATCCGACTGCTCAATGCTTTTCTGATGTCGAGCATTTTAAAATTGAGCCTGTAAGCAAGATTATTCTGTGATGATGAACTATAAATAATGTTCCTTAATTATTGATGTCCCTTTAGTCAAATTTGAGTTTTTTTTTTAAAGTGTTACATTTCAAACTGTATTAAAAAAATATTTTTTTTATCTTAGGTTGGTCTCTGGGGCAGGGGATATCAAAATAACTAAGGATGGCAATGTACTGCTCCATGAAATGGTAATATATTTAGTTATTTTTAAAACTGTTACTGTATTCATTCTATGTAAATTGCACATAACTGTATATTAATAAATGCTCCTCAAGTTAACTTTAACAAGGCTTGATAGTGCATATTCAGTGTTTTATATTTGATCAGCTTGTAACATGTTCATTAAATTAAGCTGCAACAATAGATTATATAGATGTATTCATTTAATTTTAGTCTGGCCAAAAAGCTTTATTACGAA
This sequence comes from Hylyphantes graminicola, assembly GCA_023701765.1. Lineage (NCBI taxonomy): Eukaryota > Metazoa > Arthropoda > Arachnida > Araneae > Linyphiidae > Hylyphantes > Hylyphantes graminicola. The sequence continues at coordinate 60,450,227 of CM043117.1, forward strand.
TTAGTTTACTTTCTTAGTAATCATCTGTATTTATCTACTTATATTCATGTTTATTGTATCATAAGTTAGTGTAGAATCTACATAATTTCTCTTTCGGATTGAAATAAGTTCTATTTAACTTTGGTTATCAATAGTAATTTCTTGAAACCTTTATGAATAAAAATCTCTATGAACAGTGTTCCATATAGTGTTATTTCCAAATTTTTATATTTTCCCTGTCCTGCAGCAAATCAAACATCCGACTGCAACTTTAATTGCACGCGCGTCCACTGCTCAAAATGATGAAGCTGGTGATGGGACTACTTCAACTGTGCTACTCATTGGAGAGTTACTGAAACAGGCAGACATACAGTTAGCAGAGGTATGGTTTGTTTAGAGTTATTGAGTTAGGAATTTCTCTTGGCATATTATACCTTGTCTGTTTACTATGCAAGCCTCGAAAAGACTTTCTTCCCTCATCCCTTCGCTTGGTTTTCTAGGAAACAGGGGGGAGCATCGCTTTTCTAAACCTAGCTCATTTGGGGTTCTATTGTGAGGTTAACAATCCGAAAAGTTCAAATCCTATCCTAGTAAGGTGGGGAAAAACCATGCTCGCAATGTTTCGAATAAAACCACAGCATAGGGGAGGAAAATGCTTTTGAGGCTCGCATTCTGGATAAACAAGGTATAGTGATTTATATGATTGAATAGTTTTTGTGTCAGGACGCTTGTGATTATTCTTCAGCTATATAGTTAAAGAAAGTGTAATCTCAAATATTTATTTCACAGGTCTTAGTGTAATTTTTGTAATTAAACATAAACCATTGGGATAAAACTTATTCTGATTTATTGTTTTGCTTCAACTAATTAATGCAGATCTTGAAACGCTTTTTTAATATGCCATCCTCGTTTGGTTTAATGCAGAGTGTGTGTAAGCGTTAAAATTTTGTGCTCTTCACTATGTAGCTGTAAGAAGTAGTGCGTAACAGAAATAACTCAAAATTGTCATTTTTGAAGACAAACGAAAAGAGGGTTCATGTTTATGTTCCTTCACCTAAACCGACCTTAAGTTTGCAGTATACAAATGTTCTACGAGAAAAAGGGTAAAAAGTTCTCTTTTTTGAGTGTGAGAATCGAATACAAAAAGGTATTTCACATTCAATAAACAAATTTATTTGTTATTTCAAGACATAAATTTATTGTTTTTATTAGTTTAGCTTCAGTTAGTGTTATTTTAATTATTTTTTTCCTTCGATTTGGAGCAGCCAATAGAAGCAGGCGAAATTTCGGCGCCAGCAGCGTTGTTTACGAAAATTCCTCCGCCCAGTACATTTCTCTGCTGCAAACTTAACTCGTTAAACTTAAGCTCGGTTTTGGTGTCACGTTGATTTCTAATATTGCCCTGATTTATTAATAAGCAACCATATTTTTTAACTTGGTATCGCTTTCTGTATACCCCTACTTTACCAATCACTGGCTACTTGTTTTCACCCTCGTTAAATAATAAAATACACTTTAATACAAGTACACTTTATTACCATTTCGTACTTTTTCACATAATCATGCACTTAACTCTTTTGCTAGGGTGTTCACCCCAGGCTCCTGTATGAAGGCTTTGAGTATGCAAGGGACAAGGCTTTGGAAGTTCTGGAGAGCGTCAAGATTGCTGGAGAGATGGATCGTGACCGACTCATTAGTATTGCCAACACGTCACTCAAAACGAAGGTCAATGCAAAGCTGGCAGACTGTTTGACAGAGGTAGGCTGTTTGTGACATTGGGTCTTGAGAAGGAGCCGTTACTCTTTGCTTTAGAAATTTTATTGAGTCTTTAATTTTTTTTTGTGCCTGATAGATTTTTTTTTATGAAACAATAAATTTATTTGTATTGTAAAATGTATTGATTGTTAAAAATGTATTGATTTTGTGTTCCAAATCTTCTTAGAAAAAAAATCGAAATTACTTAGTACTACTAATTAACTAAATTTACTTAAACTATTTTTCCCCTTAAAAATAGTTTGTTATAAGTCCTACTTGAGTCTTCTGTTCATCGCTGTTACAACAGCATTTAGGCCTAGAGCTTTTTAAAAAAATTGTTTTGGCAAAAGTAGGTTTTATAAAAATTTATTGTCCATGTGTGTGTGGGAGATGGCTAGGGGGTGGTTCATAGGGGGTTGATTCTACTATAGCCCACCTCTTAACAAATATCGCCAAGCAATCGGCGATAACGTTGCTAAGGTGACAATTTCTAACGTTGCTAAGGTGACAATTTCTTTAAGGGGGTTCAGTACCCCAAAATCGGTGAAAAAATCAAAGAAATTATTGGCTTAAAATACTATTGCAACCTTTATTAATAATGTCACAAAGTATCAAGACGATTGGAAAAATATTTTTGACATTTATTACGAGGAAGAAAAAATTCTTCGTAAGGAAATGGGGCAACAATAAAAACTTTAAACGCGTTTTTCTCAGAACTTGATTTTTTGAACTGCGATGTACCTTGTATTAAAAACTATCGTATGTTTTCTCTTAAACTTTTTTATATGATGTAATACATAGTATAGATTAATCTGAGGTTATAAATTTTAATAAAACTAAAGTGAAAAAAAATTATGGGGCAAAAAAGTGAGAAATTTCATGATTTTTTGGGTACTTTAAAACTTATTTTATTTTAAAAAAATCTAACAGTTATTTAAAGAAATTTTTTAACCTCAGATTAATATATAAGGTTGGTATAACACACAGAGAAAATTTTAAGAAGATCTGATCAGTAGTTATTGTGAAAAGGTACATTGTAATTGGCTGATTTAACATTACCGATATACAACATACTGAACCCCCATAAGGAATTTCTTAAAAGGACAGATAAAAAAAGTGGAACCCCTTGCTGTCTGGCACCATATTGACTTTTGGTTGGCAGCTTGACTTAAATTTAAAAAATTCTAAAAATAATTTTAGCCTGCTTTTACTGCTCCTTTTAATTCATAATAGAAAAACAGTAAGTTTGGTATTGAAACATGTAGATTTTGTCCATCGGTACTTTTGTTCCTATTTTGTTCTGACCATCAGATTTAAAAATTATACTATTTGTCTATAATATTTATAATGCAATCAATGCTCTTCCATTTTGCTTGCTCAAGCTGTAATGTTCAACAGTCACCAAACACAACATTTCTGGTTACATATAACTATATACGTAGTCTTTTAACTAGTTCCCAGTGATTAAGTTGTTAAAATAATAGTAAAGCTGCTGGCTATTTTAGTGTCGGTTTAGAACTTGTTTCAATGTGCTCTTACATGAAATATTCTTTTTATAAAACTGCATGAAAAAAATCCAACTTTTACATTACAATTTCAATATCAAACGCGTGCAAAGTGTCAAACTTTTTGAAACAGTGACACAAAGTACTTTTTTTCACCCAAAACCAGTGAAAAAAAGTACTTTGTGTCACTCTTTTCAAAAGATGCCAGCATTTCAAGTAAAATTTCGATTTGATAATACTCATAAAATCCAAAGATTTATCGATCTGCTTTATTTGAAAATATTATGCGCGTGAATTATTTTTGAATCAACGAAATTTTTTTCTCGCGATGGGAATATTTCTTAAGTCACGCCCTTCGAACTGCGAATTCATTGGTTGCTTTCTTTGACAAAATGTTGAAACACGCTTATTGGTTTTTTATAGCGTCACGCGCTCCGATCTGCGATATCATTGGTTGTTTTCTTTGACATCTCTAATGGAAGCTCAAAATTCAATTTAGTCTAATTAGCACGTGAACTATTTTTGAACCAATGAGATTTGATTTTTTTCACGCAATTATAAAAAATAGTGTATGAAACGCGTGCGAAAAGTAAGCTTTTTAAAACGTGTCATTATTTCACTCGCTCGTGAAATAAAATACACTAGTTTTAAAAAGCATTACTTTTCGCACTAGTTGCATAAATATCTATTGTGCTCTCCAGATCTGTGTGGATGCTGTAAACGCAATCCGTCGCCCCGGTGCCCCAATCGATCTCCACATGGTCGAAATAATGCAGATGAAGCACAAGACAGAGACTGACACCCAGTTGGTAAGGGGGTTGGTTCTTGACCACGGAGCGCGGCACCCGGACATGAAGAAGCGTGTGGATGATGCCTACATTCTCACCTGCAATGTGTCCTTGGAGTACGAGAAGAGGTAAAGGGGGTATTTTTAGTTTCAGATAAAACTTAAAATAGATTCTTCAGAGAGACTTAATGTTAATTTCTGAGCTACAATAATTTTTTGTAAAAGAAAGGTGTTTTTTTGTTTGCTTGTCTTACATTTCCCATGGTTTTATAGTTACACGAATTAGTTTGAATTTATTACTTGAATTTAATATTGATGTCACACTGATTTCAAATTTTAATGATTGATTATGTAACTAGCAGTATGGCCCCGCCTTACTTGGAACCCGTTAACTTCGCATTGCTTCCTTTTAGAGGCATGCTTACTTGCGAAAATTCACTCAAAATCAAAACAAAATTAAATTTGTGTTGGCGCATGAGCACTTAAAAAAGCAAACACTAAAAGAGGATGAAGCAGCCTTAGGGCGAGCGCATATCTCAACCAAACTCAATCAATCAAACTAATAGTGGATGGCGTCAAGCCCCCGTTTTGGCCCGGTCCATGTATTTTCAAGCCCTGTTATGGTCCCGCAATCCCACGTGGATGTCGTTTTTTCAAAACTAATTATATTAATTAAAAATCACAATCAAATATGAAGAAACTAAGCCTCAGGTGCACACGTAGGTATTAGAAGGAATCTATATTAAAAATTTCAAATTTTTTAGAGCAGTCTAAGTAGGTCTTTTGCGATCCACAGACAGACACTCTTTCTTTTATTATTATATATTAAACTAGTACTTTTCTTTAATTTTTTTTTCTTGTTTATGTTTCGTATAATATATTTATGATTGGTTTTACAGAAACTTATTTATAATTTTTCTCATAATTTTTTTAATTGCTTAAGTTATAGGCTTAAACTTCTTTAATACTTGGAGTTACTTAGTATCAGAAACATTCTCTTATTTGAAAACATAGTGTTTTTCTCCTGTTATTATTAACTTATTACACAGTTGTTGCTTTTCAAACACATATTTTTAGCTTATATTTACCATTATATGTATGGCTTGCTACAATAAGTTTTCCATTTCAGTGAAGTAAATGCCGGATTTTTCTACAAAACTGCGGAGGAGCGGGAGAAGCTAGTGAGTGCTGAGCGAGCATTCATCACCGAACGAGTCAAGAAAATCATTGACCTCAAAAAGACGGTGTGTGATGGCACCAAGAAGGGATTTGTGGTTATCAACCAGAAAGTGAGTGGTCAAACATTTTTAGGTTTTAAACAAAGGTTATTTTAGAGTATTGGAAAAAGATAAGTTAACCTATTCAACTGCATATTTTTATAAATTTTTCTGTTCTAGAATTTAGCGAATGACTTGTTAACATCTAAGTAGAAATCCAGTTTCATATTTTATAAATTTAAAGCAGTTGTTCAAAGAACTTTTCTTTTTACAAAGATAAATGAAAGCATTTTTTAAAAAATGTAATCTATTAGCACATTTATATAGTCTGATCTTCACCTAAGCATTTGTCTTGATGAGATCTGGTACTTAAGGGAGCTGTCCAACAAATATTAATAGTTTCATTACCATATTAATTTCTATTGGTAAAATATATGGTAATATACATTTGATTGCAAGGATTTAATAATCGAGAAATTTCTCAGTGTAGTGTAGAGCACCAGTTTATTGTTAACCCACTGAGTGATAAGCAAATCGGCTGAAATGTAAACTTGTTGGTAACTCACTGGTGTTAGTTTTTAATTAAAATTTTAATATATATATATTTCAGTAGTAGATAAATGGCTCATCCATGCTTTAAAATTTAATAGAATTTTTATATTTATAATAAATTAAGTGTGTTGCTGGAAAACCTGACAGTCAGGTAACAGGTTTGTATGACTGTATACCTCAGATGGTTTTATGTCCTGTCTTTTTGATATTTTTTTGAATGAGTTAAATATTTTTCTTCATATTTCTGTAGGGAATCGATCCTATGTCTCTTGACTTGTTGTGCAAGGAAGGAATTGTTGCTCTGAGAAGAGCCAAAAGGAGGAACATGGAGAGGTAAATTGTTTTTCTTTATGATTGAAAATGTCTTGAATATAAATTATTAATTGAAAGTATTTGTATATAATTTTGCAGTGTGTGCATTGGTTTTCCCACTTTTCTTTCATTTCTCTAATTTATTTAAGTTGTTATGCTTTTAATTGTCACTTAAAATAAATTTATCTGCCTTGCTGTATAATATCAATCTAACTTTATTGTTTTTACACTATTCTAAATTTAAGTTTTAACTAAAAAAGGGTGCTGCACTTGTTTTTGCTATCAAGTATCCATACAAAAAAAATCTGTCTTCAAGTGATATACCCTTACCAGAACAAAGTTAAATTTAACTCTCGCAGGACTGGCCCTGAATAAATTCTTATTTTAACTTTATCTTTGAATTAAATATAAAAAAAAAGCCACTGCTTGACCATGCTTGAAATTGACACTTATTTTCCGTATTGCTACTAACTGTTACTTGTTAATCAATACAATAACTGCAAGCTTCAGTTTTCTTAACAATTATTATAAGCAAGCATTTTAGTACCATTTTCTGCGCTAGAAACACAAACCAACAACTAATAACTTATCTTCCAGACTAACCTTAGCCTGTGGTGGTGAGGCAATGAACTCAGTTGATGACATGACCCCTGAATGTCTTGGCGAGGCTGGCGTCGTTTATGAGCATGTTCTTGGCGAGGATAAATTCACATTTGTGGAAGACCTGCGAAACCCCTTGTCTGTTACTATACTGATCAAGGGACCCAACCAACACACCTTGGCCCTTATTAAGGATGCCATACATGATGGTCTGAGGGCTGTTAAGAATGCTATTGAAGATGGTAAGTGGTTCTTATTGTCTTTTGTTGGGGTTTGAGATTTTACTGTGGAACTCTGTTTAAGAGAAGTGGAACGGAGCACCAAAATATTTTGTGTGAATTTCATGTTTACCGTCAGGATTTTTTTAAAATGTGATTTAAAACATTCAGAGTTTATTAACTTATGGAATCTTAACAAACCTATCTCATTAAATATTATATACTTCCCCCACTAATGCGATAATTAGTCTTATTTCTAAAAGTGTCCCCCCATTCCCCTGTGTATTTTATACCTACTGTATGCTTAAAATTGATTTCCGTTCAGCTGATCTTATTGTATACTTATTTTCTTAGGTGCCACATATGGTTAAAACAATGAAATATCTGACATTTTCATTACATTCCTTTTTGCAGGCTGCTTAGTTCCCGGTGCAGGAGCTTTCGAAATTGCCGCCCACTCCGCCCTGGTCAAAGCCAAGGGCCAGGTGAAAGGCCGCGCTCAACTTGGCGTACAAGCTTTTGCGGACGCTCTGCTTGTCATCCCCAAGACACTGGCTGTGAATGCTGGGTACGACCCCATCGATGTTGTGCTGAAGCTCATGCAAGAGTATGAGGGATCACAGGGGCAGCTTGTGGGGCTGGATATTGATTCAGGTATTTAATCTTTCAGACTTTGAAAAGAGTTACTTATGGCTGGTGTGTGTTAAATATAGGGTTGGTTTTTTTCCAATCAAAACTAATATTTCCCATCCCAGTTGGAAAAACTAGGAAATATTTTTTTTTTTCAGATAAAAACATTAAAATACCATTTTTCTTAGATATACCTTATTTAGGAAATTCCTTTTAATTAAAATGTTTTATAAAAGTAAACCTTGGTTTTCTGTTTACATCATAATTTTAGTATTCTTACTACCTCTGTCTTGGTGGGGGATCCTTTGTTAAGCTCATGCTTTTTGTTCCCTATCATCTCCACTGTAGCCATTGTAGTTTGCTAAAGCCTAGTTAAGTCATTAGATTTTTTTTAAGATTTAGTAGACAAACCTCAAATAATAATTTACCCTATACAATATTGTAATGAATATTAACCACATACAATATTCTAATAATCAATCCTAGATAGACAAAAAATATGCTATTTACCAACATTTCGCTTATTGGGCATGTTTCACGTCACAAGTGGTTACATTACAAACTGTATTGTTTTCACTCTTGGTCCAACTGGAATTACATTCGTTTTGGGAAAGTTCGATCTAATTATTTAAATTAAAGAAATGTATTGGTAATTCTAAATAATTTTGCACATTGCATGCTTTTATAGCAATTTCTTTTTATTTCCTCTTGCTGTTTGTTTTGTCCTCTTTGTTCTCCGGTTGTTTGTTTTACTTTGTGTAATTTATTGGACTATAAAGTCTATAATAGGCCTTTAAATATTTTTATACAATAGATTAACTTATCAATATATTGTTAAAGAATAGTAATGTTTAAGAACTAGAAATAATTGTAAATTCTTGTCTTTTAAAACAGGTGAAGTAATAGTACCTGAAGTATCAGGCATAATGGACAACTATCGAGTGAAGAAACAACTATTATGTTCATGGTAAGCATTCTTAAGTTTATTTTCAATTTATATAGATTTACTAACAAAATGGCAGAGTAATTAAAACTGAAAGAAAGATTAACTTATGTTTAAAGAAGATGGTAAATCAATGCTACTTATAACAGATTTCTAATTTTAATGGTTATGGAAAAATTGCAACAAAATCCATTTTTCCCTTGTAGTTTTTTATTACTACCCACTAAATTTCTTTGTTTTAATAAAATATTTTGTACTAATGTAGTCAATTTCTTGGGTAATGATATGTTTAAACTAACCCCCTACTTTTTTTAGCTCTGCTATCGCTGGAAACCTATTGCTAGTGGATGAAATCGTACGAGCAGGGCTCACTTCCACTAAAGGCCAAGGATAAAATTCAAGAATGAACAAATTTTGTATTTAAACAAGGACTAATGCTTTTGCCTCAAGGGAAAAATAATTCACTCACTATTAAAATATGGTTTACTGTTATGCTTAAAAAAATTGACATCAGCTGTGCTTATGTATGTCAAATACAAAAAATATTCTTGGCACTGTTCCTTAAGAAATTTTTCAGAATTCGCTTGTTCATGTTTGTTCTCATTCTTCATCTTTCTTTGTATTAAGATTCTGTTTCTGTAATAAAAAAATATTTTAACACCAAGTAATCTTATTTTTAATAAAATTTTTTTCTGTGCAAATTGAATCTTACTTTGTAAAAGTATTGATGTTTTGAAAGTCACACTTCCACTTGTGATGATTTTAACTCCATACTTGGATAGCTGAGCATCCTAAATAAAAATCAAATGGTCTTTCACAGTGCATATTAAATCAGGGTTCGTACGCCTCCTGAATTTTCCTGAAAACTCCTGAATTTTACTTTTTTTGTATAAGGGCCCTTAAAACTCCTGAAATTAAGTTAATTTTCCTGAATTTTTGCATATTTCTATCTCTTACTCCTTGAAATTTGTATATCTGATTTTCTGTAAGTTTGCTGCACAACGAATGACTTTTCCTAAGGTCTCTTAACAGCTGTTTACAGTAACATCACGGGAACCATTCACGAGAAAACAAGTTTTAGTGTGCATGTTTTTAGTCAAGTACTTTTTTTTTTACAAGCTGAAAGTCGTACGAGTTTTCTTGTTGGATATTTAGATGGTGATTATACCTGAAATCTACATTGAATTGCAGTGTTTTTAACAATATAATTTTTTTTGTTGAAATCTGCCGTAAGCATTTTCCCGCGTTAGATAAATTTAGCCTCCTGAATTTTTGGAAGACTCCTCCTGAAAAAACTCCTGAATTTCTGTTTCTCAAATCGAGTATGAACCCTGTTAAATGTTTACTAAACAAATTTTACAAGCAATGAGCCATAACCAAAGATTTGATAATTGAAATAGGTTAAATAACTCCCTTTTACCAAAAAAAATATAATTGATATAGGCTAAAGATTAATTCTTGTATTTTGAAGGCGATTTTGGAAACTGATCACTTTGTCATAAACTTGTGTATTGTTTTAAAATAATTTAGCAATTTTGTTATACAGGGTGAGGCAAACAAAAGTGGCCCCGGTCTAGAGATAAGTATACAACAGAAATGTTGCCAAGTCTAAAACCAATACAAAACCAGGTTTGCTAACTTAAGCTATTGATCGCTTCAATATTAAGCCCAAACAAACGCTTGGCGCCTTATTTGCCGGCAACTACACCACAGTTTTAGAAGCTAGTTGAAATGAAATATAAACAAGGTTTGTAGAGCTGTTTAAGAAAAGTTCCTACTCATGATTATTTGATTGTTTCGGTCGTATTTATCCTAGAAAATCGGATCTTTTAGTTTTTGGTAATACAAAACATTCTAAAATGATTGCAAGACACAAAATCTGCATTATGAGACGTCTTCATACAATACGAACTAAGGTCTAAACTTGCCACTAGTCTATGAGTAGCTCTAATGTGAAGCTAATCCGATCCAACAAATGCAAAAACAGGTTTCAGGCGGCTACAAGAGTTCTTCTCGCCAAGCATTTCAACGTATTCATTCCTATCTCTAGACCGGGGCCACTTTTGTTTGCCTCGCCCTGTATAACAGGGTTTCCCACTTAACACACCCTAATTTAGAGGCTTTTAAGGGTTTGTCAAGGCCATGTAAAATTTACGAGTATATTTAGAAAACATTTAGTGCAAATCCTGATTTATGATTGGTTTCCGGATCCTACAAGTTGACTACATAATAAAATCCAGTTTAAAGTGGAATTAGTATTCTTTAAAAAAAAAAAAACTAGTGACTTGTAATTCTTCAATGTGAATGAGAACTTAATCTATTCAGTAAAAAAAGTTCATGTTAACTGTTAACCAATCTGGCGTTAACCTAAACTTATCCTATTATTTAAGTTTCTTGGCTGGAAGGAAAATTTAACAGTTACTCAACTCACTAAAAGACATTTACAAATAATAGCAAACACATATACTTTTATTTCTTTGGGATTAATGATGTAGGAGAGATCCTCCAGGTGTGGCATTCCTCCAATGAAGAAATTTTGTAACCGGTGCTCCAGGGTCCGTGGCTCAAGCTTCCAAGTGTGGGATTTGTGCACCTGAGCTTCTAAATAGAACAAAACATTTAGTCGCATTAGCATTGTTCAATATTGATCAATTCTGTTAGTTAAAGTCAATAATACATTTAATTTTGTTCCAATTTATTGCTTCATTGATCTGAAAATTTCTTGAATACTTTATATCCTTAACCCTAAATAGAAATGTTTCTTGCCCAGAAGTTACCATATCGTTTTGAATTTGCTTATGTAAAAATTGTATAAACTTGACAAAAGTTTTTTCTTCTGACTATTTAAAAATCTTCCCAGGGCCAGATTTAAAGATTTGTCACCTGTAGGCTATGATCGATTTGCCGCCCGTCACAATACTCTCCCCCTTCGAGGAAAGATAGCTGGTTAGCTGCCAAATAGGGTGGTGTGTGATGTTTAAAATAATCCAAATATCCCAGATATAGTTTTCTTGACAATATTTTCTGTTAACACATTAGAATCACCTATGTATCTTTGCATTCGAAATCGAAATAATTTTTACTGTTTATGCATTAATGTATATTATTTGTTTTCTTTCTTTAAAATATGAATATTTTAATAATTTCTTTATGACGAATGCCGCTTTAATTAGTCGTAAAATTTGCCGACCCAAAAAATTCAAAGCTCTTAGGCTACAGCCTACTTAGCCAATTTAGAAATCCAGCCCTGAGTTTTCCTTAACATCAGCAATGTTTTATAGCTTCTGTGAACAAATCAGATGCTTGTCAGTTCAAAAATTTGAATATCTAGAGCCAATTTTTAAAAACATTTTTTTTAAATTTTTTCTTATAAACAAGAATTTCTAAACAGCAAACCTGACACTCACTTGAGTTTAATGACACCTCTAAGTAACCATAGCCTTCATTCCGGAAATTTCCCCAGAAATCCACTGAAGTTGTTTCAAACACAATTTTAAAAGGCTCGTCTTTATAATCTAAAAGGGATAAGGATATTAAATTCTAATCCAAACAAAATTCCTGCTATATGCTGATAAAATAATTACATTAAAAAAACCCTTACTTTCTATATGTGTCAATACATCAACAGAGAATGTGTATCCATAATAAGAAATTTTAACCTGGAAACAAAAATTTGCATTTTATGATGGAAATCTATTCATTTGGCAAAAGCTTAATTTCTTAAGTTATTCAAATATTTTTTTCCAACTAACTTAAACTGTTAAACGCTTTGGATTACATTTGACTTAGTGTGGAATAGAAGGCGCGTTTACATGAGCCATCAAATCCATGGAATGTCAAAACCTCCATATGGGGAAAAAGTGCTCAAGCAGGATTTCTAACCCAAAAGGTAGTGTGTGGCTGAATCCATGGAATGAAACATTAAACCCTTCCTCATTGGAGGGTTTGCCAAACCCCGCAATGAAACCCTGCAATGCTGGTTCTGCCTGGGCAAAAAACAGCAAGAGGGAAAAATTGCGAAGTTTGCTCTATATTCCAAGGATTGGATGGCTCATGTAAACCCGCCTAGAGAGACATATCTACAACTGCAGCCCACAAATTGTTATTGCTTTAGAAATTTTACTAATTGACCGATATCCTAATATTATATTGTATTGATTTCAACTTAAAAAAGTTATCATTTGTTATGTCTCTTTCCACATATAGTGCGAAAATAGATTAAATGGACCTATGAGAGTTTTAGTTACTAAAGAAATGACTTGCTTACATCATTTTTTAGTTTACTTCTGCATGTTTCAGTAACTCCTTCTAAACTGCTTTCTGACGTCCAATCTGTGTTGATTAAAATAAATGAAAAACAAATTGGCATAACTATGAAATACAACTTTTAAACCCCTGCCACTATTTTTATATTTGATAAGTATCCCGAACTTAAAATGTTTTTTTTATTATAAAAATAGTTGTACCAATGGTTTGAAATTGAAAATAACACATAGTTAAGCAAGCTTCAATAGGGTGATCCTTTCAATTACAACGTCTTTTCAACTGCCATTATCTCTTGTAAAAATTATTGGGACTTCTGAAAGCATTTTTCATTCTTTAGATATTAAATATTTATGTAGTTCTCTTATTGAGTGTCAAGATAATATTGCAATAAAAGATTACTTCTGCATGACTTATGAATTGAGGGGCAAGTTCGCCAAGCACTGGGACCTCAAGACTACTCAACCCTCTAAACGACACAAGCACAAGACAGAGACACATAGAAACGACACAAACATATAGACAAATAATAACATTTATTGACAGACACAAACATCCATGCCTTACAGGGATTCGAACCCGAACCCTTAAGCTCTAAAGGCTAACTCCCTAATGGTTGTGCTACCAGGTCGGCCTAAAGATTATTAAGTGTGTGAACAAAATCAATTTGACCAAAAATGCTACTTGAAATCGAACACAATGCAAACTCGAATAATGTTAAAATGATCTATTCTTAAATGAAAAGAGTTACAAAAGACGTAACTGACAATTTTATTTCTTTAGCTTAAAAAATAAGAGGATCTGTAATGTATTGTGAAAAGTAATTGTTAGCTTAAAAATATAACGTAAAATATATTATTTAGAAAACAAAGACAAAACATTTAAAGCACTTAAAAAAAGTATTTTTACCTTTAGCTATAACAACTAAATAGTGAACAAATATATCTGGTGCTGAAAAGTTTTCCGCAGAAACTGAAAGAAAAGTTTTATCTATAATTTATTATTTCTTAAAACATTATGTTCTGAAAGCATTTAATTTTTATGGAAGAACATTAAACTTTTAAACATTACATAGGTGATAGTTTTAAAGCTTGTAACGAATAAAAAATATTCTTCCTATCAATGTTTGCCATCAATAGACATAGTACGAAACATTTTCGTTAAAAAAAATTGCCCAAATATATCAGCCATCTTGTAAACAACATTTTAATCATAAGCAACCCTATAAAATCCAGTCAGCAAACTAATGTCATGGTTTTTTTTGTAAAACCTCAATACAATCATACACTATTCTAATAAAAATATGCAATATAATTTAAATATTTAACAATATTTAAAAAATATCAGTGGAAAAACAAATTAGTTTCGGGCTTGAATAGAACACAGTTCACTGAATATTGTGCTTACCTATTTCACAATTCAAGCTGAAAGACATTGTGCCAGGATCATTCTAAAATAAAAAAAAATAAACAGTTGAGGTTTACATTTAAGAATGAAAAGAGAAACTTAATTAAACAACTACAACGGTAAATAAAATACCTTTATAAACTCTGTTCCTATAACTTCATCTTTCAATTTTCTTTTATACATTTCAATCTAGTTGATAAAAATACAAAGCTTTTTTTTAAAAATATATATATTTGTTAACAACAAAATATGAAAAAAAAAATGTTATTCTTTGAAGAATATTAAAAAGAAGCTTGTCTGAATTTCATTACAATTTTATATCATTTTTGCTGATAAATCTAGCAATAATTGAAAGGGTTTAAAGGTTTATAAATGATTCTACTTATACAAAATTTTAAGAAAAAAGTATAGCAGAATAATAATATGGTTTATGCACTGCATAAAAAAAATTGCACTTTAACTAATATAATCATGTTCATGTGCATGGCATAATATTTTGCTGTTAATTAAAAAAATCTTGAAAAATTAATATTGTGGAAACAATGCATATGACATTACCTTTTTCATTAAAATCTTTTCATCTTGACACATGGAGCTTCCAAGTTATATTAAAAAAGAAAACATTTAAATTAATTTAAATTAAAAAAATATTTATAACCTCAGGGTAGATGCATTGAGGCAGATACATTGAGGAAACAGATTTAACTTTGATAATTTATCTATACACAAATTGATTGTAAACTATTAAAAAATATTTCAAAAGGTGTAATAGTAAAAGTTAACATTTCACTTGTAAAAAATTCCCGAATATTGCATAATTTTTCATTAACTTACATAAAACTCATACAATGCGTAGCAAATTAATCTGAGCAAAGCAAAAAAATTATATCTGCTACATTAATATTATATTTCAATCAATCAATAATATTATTTTTTTTATAATGCCATTTTCAAAATATAAAATTACCTTTTAAGTACAGTTGAGGCATTTTCTAATTCATATTCAAAAGTTTCTAAAACGCAAAATACAGTTTTGTTCAAAACAATTTAAACTCACTGAATATAATTTTTTACCTACAAATTGTGGAATAAATTATACCTGATCTGCTATTTACAAATGTGAATGATTTTCTTTTTGTGAAATCAGGCATGACAGTTAATGTTCCATGATCATCAGCTTTCAGATAGCATAATTCAATTTCTTCACTGGGTGAACTAAAATAATATAAGTGAAAAATTCGCTCAACTAAGTTCTAAAAAAGTATCACAAATCAGTGATACTTTTAATAACATATCATTGATATTTTTTCTGTAATATTATTTAAATAACAAGTAACAATAAAAAAAAAGCAAAAACTAAATGCCAGTTCATTTATAAGAGTTGAAAAATTAGTTTTTAGGAGCCATAATACAAAGCAAGAGGTTAGAGGATGAACTTTTTTTTTCATTTACAAAGACACTGTAAAAGAAATTTGGCATGTTTATTAAAATAAAACTAACTGCATATAAATTTTAAAGCAGCCGAAAACTTATGAATAGAAGTTTTAAAAATCAATAATAACAGAGGAATACATCCATGGGAAAAAATGTAATTTATATTTTTTATATGATTTTCAATAAAATTTAATAAGAGGTACTACTCAGGATCCATTACATTAGATAATTTTAATAAAGAACTGAGTGAATTTTTTTAACATAAAAAATAGTTGCTGATTTTAACAAAAATAAAACCTCACTTAAAAGTAACAACTTTTCAAAACATATACCTGTCATCAAAGAACAAAGCAGCCATGATGACCATTGATTGGTTGGTGGGCAAGTTGCTACCTCCCCCCACCCCACACTTGTCACGTACAATATGCCTCACATTGGAAAACAATGGTTTCTGCCTGAAACAACATGTCATTAACAACAAAAATGTAAAAAAAAAAGTATAATTAACAATAAGAAGTATATGATGCAATTGTATAATGACAATTGGTACAACTTTAACTAGTAGTCTAGAGGTCTGCTTCAGAAGTTTTACAGATATGTTTGAGATAACTTTAACCTGTAGTCTAGAGGTAAGTTCTAGATGTTTTACATACATATTTGAGACAACTTTAGCTAGTAGTCTATAGGTATTCTGCCGTGGGCAGGTAAACTGCAGTAACTTCCATGATAACTTGGACCATTTTTGCAAGCACTCAATTACTCTAACAATTAAGAAAACACACTGGACAAAAATTTATTTTAGATCAAAAATGGTACATTTCATTGTTGCGATTACTGCGGTTTACCTGCCCACGGCAGTATTTTCTATTGGTATTACAAATATGTTTGTAAAATAATTAAAAGCTTCAAAATAATTAAAATCTTTAAATTAAAAGCTTTAAAATAATTAAAAGCAACTAGTTACCAGCTCTCAGTATTAGGGAAGAAGGTTTTAGACTGGTGTTTCCCATTGCTTTTTCTGCTCTCAAGTAGGCTAGAATGAGATGCTGGATAAGTGCAGGAAGCCTTGGTCTAGGATAAAATAAATGCATGCTGTATGCATTTAATTTGCAAGTTAAAAAAATATGTGAATTTACTTTTAAGTTAATAATAAAATATGTTTTCAAATTAAATATTGGAGAAGGTATGGAAAAATAAAGAGTAAGTGTCACAAACTATCTATATTTATTTGTAAAAAATTGTGTTTGTAGACCAGTAATATTTTACAAGAACAACGATAAATAAAGAAGACATTTGTAAATCAACTGTATGTATGAATAAGAAAAGTACAATTTAAAAGTTAAATTCTAGAAAATTATTAAATTGAAGAGGTTTTGAAGTCCCACAAATTAAGAGAAAAAGTAATAAAGAGGAAAAACCCAATTTACCTTCCACTTTGAAGAAACTAGATCATCATCTGTGTAGGAGAAGATTGAAATATGAAGAGACTCATTTGCGTCAGAATTTTCTTTTTTGTTTGCCTAAATAATAAAAAAATATATAAAAAATTATGTAGTAAAACATCTCCAAATTAATAATACCATTTAATTATAATAACTAATCAACATGCATTTTTTCAATGAGAACTTAAAAGTGTTCAGGATAAAAAATGGTTTGGTACCTAGAAAAGTAATGTAATTAATTAAAAACTAAATCAACTTTTTGAGATATCTTTTATGATTTCATAATGTTCACGTTTTTCATATTTTAGTAATTCTATCAGTAAAACTGTTGGAAAACCGTAACAAAATTGGTCATTCTTTTAACAAAAGAAATGCAAATATGCACACAAATTTTCAGACAATTCTCCGGAAGAATCACAATTATTTTTGCTGCATGGTGCAATTCATCCACCATTCAGTCAAAATGTTTTTAGTACAATATTTAGACAAAACTTATTAAATGATCTGCAAGTTAAAAATTCTGTACATTATAAGTGCATGCATAATGTATATTAAACAATATGTTTACTGTATAGTGAAAGTAAACAGTGTTACACCAATTGCAATTGTCAATGCACTGGCATAGTGATATATTTTAATACTTCTATGAAATCAACAGACATCTGTTTAATAAACTGTTGTTAACTTGTTTAATAAACTGTTATTAAATTATAAGGGTTGATATATGTGACCCAGGTTTTGTAGTATCTGTTGTCGAATCTAAACAATCTCCTTCTAAACAAATTCATCCTCTACATATATACATGCTAAGAAGAAAACTCTTAAAAGAGTAAGTAAAGTATAAAATACTGTAAGATCCAAAGATTTATAGTAGAAAATTCGATAAAAATATAATACATTAAAATGATGAATCCTTTATAATAATATAATATGTTTCGATACATTAAAGAGAAGGGAACAATACTTAAGAGGGATTGTTTGTTATTTGTCTATGTGTTTGTGGCGTCCTTCTTTGTGTGTCTCTCATGACTGTCTCTTCTGGCGAGCAGGTAAATGAGCTAAAAAGCCTACACTCTTCTCTTCTAGAGAGCGCAATCACTTTCATTTGTCATAAGAGAATTGTCAGTTCCATATTGAGCTGAGTTATTGGATCACAACTTCCGCAGAAGTATTGGTTTGGCATGTTATCCCCTTTTCACCAGGTATGGGAATCATCATAACATCAACTTAAAACAAAATTGAAAAGAGAATAACATCCGGTTATTTAATTATTAGTTGATCAAGTTTTCAAATAGTGTCGCCATCTGCTGTACATATTTGGCATTTTAAGATTTCAACAATGTATAATTAAATAATTAGATGTCCTTTTCGTTTCAAACTTGTTTCATTTTGATATTATGTTAATTCTCATACCTAAGGAAAAAATTGGTAACATAACAAAGCAACACTTCTGCAGAATGATTCCAAAACTAATGCAATTAGCACTATGGGACTGACAATCCCTCTTAATCAGGAAACGTACAGTTTTTTCAGCCTTTTCCTGCCAACCAAGAACTCTTTCAGCAGATACGGTGGATGCTTGCATCAAGTTCACCGGCTCTGCCTCATTGGAGTCACCAAACCCAAGGAAATCTTTTTCAGCAAAGCAGGCATTGGCGCTTTTCCTCACTTTTACCCTGGAAGTAACATACATTATGTAATTTTATTTAAAACTGATAGAAGGTTGTTAAGTTCGAGATACAGTGGTGGCCAAAAGTGTGGACACTTTTTGAAAGTTTCATGTGTTTCAACTGTTAATTGTGTTCTTGCATCTATTAAATTTTGCTTAAATACAAACATTTAAATATTAAATTGAAGGTAATTTAATGTAGAATTTCACTAAAAAAACAGAATTAAAGTATCTTTATTACAAATAAAGTTTTGCTCATTTTAGTTGAACAAGCAAGCACAATCAATGGATTCTCTTATGCTGAAATTGCAATACAAGTTGGTGGTTTAATGGCCTTCAAAACTAAGACAGATCATACTATTAGTTGCTTATTAACTTATTCGTAAAACGTATATCGTAATACTGTATTTATTTTTAATTCTACATGAAATTACTTTGATGATGATAATGGTGTGTCCATGGATATAGATTATATGGGACCAAAGGTCTCATAGACGGCTTCAGCGATCTGAACACAGTGGTCCTCATAAAGATTAAATTACTTTTAATTTGATATACAATTGCTTAATTTGATATACAATTGCTTAATTTGATATACAATTAATATATTTTGTAATCACACTTGAGATTGATTCACTTGCAATATTTTATTAATTAGAATTTGTATAATTGGAATTAGTATATTGTTTATTAATTGGAACTAGTATTTTATTAATTGGCTGATAGAAGACACAACTGCTGTTTGAAGATTAATTCACTTGTATTATTTTATTAATTGGAATTTTAAGCAAAAGTCAATCAAGCTTAATCATTGGCTTATTTCATTTTAAAGTAAAGTTTACAAAGGTTAAATGAATGTAAGCATCTTGTTTTTAAATAGTTTAATCAAGTTCATAAAGAAAGTTTTATCAAATTCAAGAGTCATTTATCAAATTCAAGGCTTTGATAAGCCATCAGGTCATCTGGTTCGGTCGATCTGATAGACGCAACTTTTTGCCATATGCTTGAGCAAAAGTGTTGCCACCAACAAAACCTACAGTCAAGTTTGGTTAAAACAATATTGTTTACAATGACACCTTATTTATGACACCATAAATGTTTGATCCCTTGAATTGGCCACAGACCTTCCTTTTATATATCTTGCTTATAAAGACAAATTTTAATTAACTCACGAGTTAAAGCAATGAGTAATTCAAAAGTAATTCATTCTACAATTTGTCATGCCTTGATAATACTTTTTGATTGGGTGTTTCACAATGAAAAAAAGAACTTGTCATTACAAGCTAATGATCTGTTATTCATTACTTTTGCTTCCAAAAAGGAATTATTCATTTTAAATCATTCTTTCTTTTACTGGTTGCTGTTAAAATGAAAGAAACATAGACTCTGTAAGTTAAGTTTACTATATTTATTTAGAATAGCTATTACAAATTATTTTGATTAAACAACTACTAATAGCACATAGAGTCAAAATTTGTGAAATAGATGTCATAATGAATCACAACAAAAATATACCAATGAATGTTTGTTCAAAAGACTGTACTGATTGCATCAATAAAATATATATCACTCAGATGATTTCCCAATTAATACAGATATAAATTATTTTTAAATACAGTTTTTCACTACTAAGTTTGATATCGGTTAAAATAAAAACATACCTTATTTTAAAATTTTGAATCTTATCATTTGTACGGTATATTCCAATTGGAATATCTTCTCCTAGAACATTTTCCATTTGAAATAAAAATTCTGTGTAGTTAAGGCTCACTAAATGTTCATACTGTGAAAGATAATTCTCACAATTAATAAGTTTGCTACAATAACAAAACAAAAATGTTACAGGACAAACAAACAAAATCGAGAATCGCCATTGTTATTTACTTTCTGGTTTCGAGTTACCATAGCAACGAGTGTTCCGTTGCCACTTCACATGATTTTCCTTTTTTCTACTAATAGGGAAAGCGCAGTCCTACGTCCCCAATAGAAACGTGCCTTCCAGAAAGGCAGAAAGAATCTAAACATTGCACAGATTTCAGTGCGTTTGAGCAGGACCATGGTTGGTTTTCTTTTAGAAAAGCTTATGTCTTGTGCTTAATTATGTTTTGTATTCTTTTTTTATGAAGTAGACGTTCTTAAGAATTAATAGAAAATTATTTTTTAAATATGGCAGCATAATTTTGATTTGAAACTGAACTGAAAATATATGTCTATCAACCATCACCATTTGATGTGTTTGCGAAAGGGATAAAAAAATTAAACAAACATTTTTTGGGATTATTTTATATTATATGACTGAACCCATGAATATAATACCGTAAAATATAATAATGAAAATATATGTTCCTTGATTTTTTTTTATCCTTAATTTTGGATATTGCATGTTTATTTTGCTATAAAGTAATTTTAAATTTACTAGGGATCAACCGATGGCGAATATCGGCCTGGCGGGCCGATGGAAAAACAAAATTCAAAATTCGCGAAACTCCGACAATCCAAAAGTCGCGACGGCGATCCGAAAGTCGCAAAACTCCGGTGATCTAAAAGTCGCGAAACTCCGGCAATCTGAAAGTCGAGAAAGTCTGTCGATTCGAAAGTCGCGAAACTCCGACGATCTGAAAGTCGTAAAACTCCGGTGATCCGAAAGTCGCAAAACTTCGCCGATCCGAAAGTCGCAAAACTCCGGCGACCCGAAAGTAGCGACGGCGATCCGATTCCGAAAGTCGCAAAACTACGATGATCCAAATTCCGAAAGTCGCAAAACAAAGGCAATTCGAAAGTCGTGAAACAACGGCAATCCGAAAGTCGCGAAACTCCACGGATCCGAAAGTCGTGAAACTCCGGCGATCCGAAAGTCGCAAAACTACGATGATCTGAAAGGCGCCCACTCTTTTGCCTTTCGATTGTCATCTGATCAATATTTTTTTGTAAACATGCCCTTCCCTATGGGTTGAAAAACTTTGCGTTTAATCTGCATTGTAGTGAAAAACAAAATCAAATTTAAAACTTCGTTTGAATGTAAAATATCACATCTTAAATCTAAAAGAGAGATTTTAAAAACATACTCTTCAAATTTACTTTATTTGCTTCTATGTTGATATTCATACCTAGTAGGGAAAAAAATACTTTTATGGCAAAGCAATCGGCATGTTTCAGGTCTTGAGGACCATCCGTGGTCAATAAGACATATGTTCACTGCTGAAAGTGGGGGTAGACGCGGTGTGACGCGTCACCCCACTTTTCAAGAAAAAGGCTATCCATCCCCCCACTTCTTATAACTCTCAAACCCATAATCCATAGAGGAGGGGACGGGGCATGGCATTCTAATTGAAGGCATCCCCCCACTCATTTTTTCCCACTTTCACCACTGCATATGTTTACTAAAAATGACGTCTTTATAATTAATGCTCGGCAAGTATGTACAAAAAATTCTATTAGTAAGTCACGCAGATTTAAAAAATTTCACGATTCAAAGTATTTTCGCAGTTATGGTTGTCTCCCCCCCCCCCCCCCCCCCAAAAAAAAAAAAGTATTAAGATGTCAAATCGACAAAAATGTGACACTTGTGGTGCAAGTTACACCCACATCCCGTCACAATTTTTCAACACGGCCGCCCTCTAGTCAAAAAGTTTGGAGGCTCATGCCTTAGAGCTCACTGCTCTAAATTGTCTGTTGAGTGTTGATATATGCTTAGATCCGGTTCTTGTTTTGAAAAAAGAAACAAGAGATTTCTTTTTGCCTGTCATGCTTGCTGTCCACGTGCATCAAAACAGAAAAGAGCTGTCCGAGTAAAAAGAGTCGCTTGTAAATAAAAGACGGGGAAATCATTACTTCAAGAGATAAAGCAATCATTGCATATCTGTGTTCTGTTATCTCATCTTCATGAGATAAGCGGAAATATGATACATTATAAGTAAAAGAAAATCTTTATTAAAAAAAATTGAGATTCTTGAGACTTTATTCTAGAGATTTCCATGGAATTAAGGAATCATTCTTTTTTTTGTTTGTAACATTGCTTTTTTATCGCTAAAATAACTGGTGAAAATAATGGCTGGTAGTTCGTACAATCGGAACATCTTATAATTACCTAGGCCTACTAGGCCAAGTCCATATAATTAGATAAAAGGTAATTAAGAATCAAGTAAAAAATTATTACTGGTGGGCCGTGGATTGTTAATACAAAAAAAAAAAAAACCTTTTAAGGCACCATCAACAGCAATCCTTAATTATTTGTCCCACATTTCCTTAAAACTGCCTCATACTTATTTCAATTGCCGCGATAATTATGAGGTCTAGTCCTAGTATGATGTGATATTAAGCAATTGCAATCCTAGTATGTTGTGATATTTAATTTAGTAATCCTAGTATGTTGTGATAATAAGCAATTTGTAATTTTTTTTAGAGATATTCTGACAATTACAAATTTTCGACCTTTTACTTTCAATTACCAAATAGGAAAAGCAAAGTGATGAAAGTATTGCGATGGGGTCGGTAATCCGGTATGGAGATTTTGTGTTTTGCACACGTTTTGCGGGGGGGGGGGGGGGGGGGGGGGGGGGATTCTGAACAAGTTTTTATTTTAAACATTGGTCCGTCTGTCTGTCTGAAACCACTCTACAGCTCAAAGTGAAAGAGTGGCTCTGACTTCAAATTTTGGTTAGGCACTCGCCTAGCAGGCGAAAGGTCACAGGTACGGGTCCGGGAATCGCCAAAATAACTGCCGACCTATAAACGACCATTGCAGCCAAAAAAGTCTGACAAATAATCCAGTGAGGACGTTAAATACGTTTTTGCACGTTAAATACCCTTCTAAGTCCGAACGCTGCGTACGATGTCGCCCTTAACGGTTGAGTTGGGTGCCTATTCAAGTATCGGCTCGTCACTTGACTGTGGCTCTAACATACGACGTCCGTCGCCAATAGCCCTTGTGTAGCTCTAGTGTGATGATAATTCGAATCTAACCTAACCCAGTACTTCTTTTATGCCATATATTAAGGGTTTATTGAAAAAAAATGCTCAAAGGGGGGTATTGCTGTCATAGAATATTTTAGAATTTAAATTCATTGCTGATGAAAAATCAATAAGATCTACAGACTTCGCGAATTTAGCTTGCGAGTTCCTAGAGTATACCTGAAAATCCAAGTTTTTGTGTGATTTTAAAGTTATTTAACCATTTCAGTCCCAAAAATTTACTACACTACAGAAACATCTGATATTCATAAAATAAGCTTATTTTTGGTCAAAAATTAGAATTCCATAAGAAAAAAAAAATTCATTTTAATTTTTTATATGGTTTTTGAAATACGTAATGCCAAAATTTTTTAACTGTGGAAAACAACAAAATAAAAATATATGTATTACCTAAAAACACTTCGAGTTACATATTTTAAGGTATCTGACCATATTATTAAAAAAATTTAGTAATTATTTTTAGCGAAACAGTAGTTTAAATTGTGTTTTAAATATGTGGAACTGAAGTGAACTTTTCAAAAATTAGGTGAAACGCTTGTTAGCTATTTTCTGAATAAAAAAAATAGTTGTTCTGACTTCTATTGAGATTAATGTAAAATATTGTCCAATAGAACAGAAGAATCGAATGATGTGTGCTTGGATGTCGTAACGGGACATAAACATTTTAAAAAATATATTGAAAGTGAAGATGCCAAATGGCATCACTGGGACTGAAAGGGTTAAAATAAATAAGTGAGTACATAAATTACATTTAAATGTGCTGATTTATTGAGAGCTAATTAAAATCGTGTAATGTTTACCTACACTCTTAAAACAAACGAGTGAAATCCACTCCAGTAGGAGAATTGCATTTTCGACACTGGAAGGGAGTGAATATTAAATCAGACTGAGTTAAAATCACTCGTTTGGAGTGATCCTGTCGAAGGTTCAACACACAAAGGATCCACTCCAAAAGGAGAAGCGCATTTTCCAGACTGGAGGAGTGAAAATTACTCAGAATGAGTTAAAATCGCTCGTTCGTTTTAAGAGTGTACACTGTTAGTTTTAATAAATATTTTCTTCCTTTTTTAATTACTCAGTACACAACCCAACCTATTATCTTAGTTTTATTTATGCGTCTCATTCAACTTTTTTAAAAAGTTATAATCAAATCCACAAACACTACTGCCGTGGGCAGGTAAACTCCTCAGTAGTTAGCTCAATGACATAGACCATTGTGGCAAAATCTCATATTACTCTAGCCCAGTGGTTCTCAACCGGTGGGTCGCGACCCCCTGGGGGGTCGCGAAGGGATCCTAGGGGGGTCGCAACAAGTTTTTTTTTTAAATAAAAACTTATATTTAAGTAACATTTTATTAAATAATTTTACAACTAGAATGGAAGAAAAAAAATCACCAACTTTTTTTTACATCTTGGTTAATTTACATTTCAACTTTTTTATGTTATTATTACATAATTTTAATTCTAGTGTGTAACGTTGCAACAAGCTACGTTGTCCTGGGTTTTGATTATTGTTATATTTCTACATTGTAGCTCGGCTCATTTAGGTGCACAAATATATCTGCTAAGTTTAAATAGCCAAGTTGGGGAGCTAAAAAAAATCCCCCCCCCCCCTCCCCCCAATCCGGGTTAGCATCTTGTAAAAATATCAGCAATTCAGATCGCAACTCAAATAACTCGCTCAAAACCTTCCCACGGGACAGCCATAGTAAAATAAAATAAAAATTGCCCAAATATAATAGTTAATAAAGAGTACAGCATGTGTAGGACAGGGGGGGGTCGCGAAGTTATTTTGTGGCATTAGGGGGTCGTCACCTACAAAAGGTTGAGAACCACTGCTCTAGCCTATAGTGAAACAACATTGGGGAAGACTAATTATTTCAAAGCAAAAATGGTCCGGTCCATTGTTGTGGTTACTTTGCAGTTTACCCGCCCACGGCATAATAGTTGTCCATCGGTATTCAGTATCTATTCAGCAAGGTAGAAGGGACCGTTTCTATAGTAACGCTATTTCCAGAAAAGAGTATTTCCCCATTTTTCATGAAACTCAAAATCAATAAGATTTCACGAGTGTTTCACGTGTGAGTCAGCCTGTCTCGACTGTTGGGGGAATTCCTCTACTATACAGAGGTAGGATGATTTATATTGGTATACTGGTGCAAAAAAAACAATATTTGCTGAAGAGGCAAGGATAAACTAAAATGTTTAAAACCTTATCAAATCTGAACAAAAGAATAAAATTTTCTCAAATTAATTCAATTATTTTCTACATTCAATTAATTAATTAACTAAATAATAATAATAATAATAATAATAATAATAATAATAATAATAATAATAATAATATAATAATAATAATAATAATAATAATAATAATAATAATAATAATAATAATAATAATAATAATAATAATAATAACAACAACAATGACAATGATAAAGAATAAAGATACATTAACGAGAGGGCTGCTGTAGCCGTTTAAGAACGGAAGAGTTTGTTTAGTTGGGTGACTTACGTGGTTTTTAGTCGAAAACCAAATTAAGAGTTGTCTGGTCTGTACTACATTAGACTGGATAACAATTTATTTTATGGAGATTTGTTTTTCTTTACAATTAAATAAAACAGGTTTTGAATTATGGTTCAAATTGTTTGTATAGAATATACAGATTTTGTTTGTAAATTATACGGTATTTTTCTGGTACACCAGCTGACAATTTTTTTTCGGTAAAAACAACAGAAATTTTTTGCAGTGTTTTCTTCTCAGACTACAGTTATTTTTTTAGTCATTCTTGATAGAGTGCGTCTTGTCGTATTATTGTTTGTTTTCAAGCCAATGGCGACTTAAAGATTTCATTAAAAAATATAAAGTCTTTAAACACATTAAGCATTATATAAGTTTGACACTTGATTTTCTGAACTTATCAGTTGTCTGTCAAACAATTTCGTTGTGGAAGGAAAATTTCTTACTGCGATTCCGATATTTTTTAAAGATGTTTGAGATGGAACGTTTCGAACTTTCAAGAACTATTTTTTTACTGCGCTGTCAAATCCGAAAACAACGTGAGCTGTTTTTGTAGAAAGTTTCATCAATGCTGCCAAACACAATCAATTTGATCTTACATAACTTATGAAGATGTTTAAGATAAGTGTGATGACACAAAAATGTAGTTTGTTTGTGATATAACATTTACCGATTAATTGTTTCACACATAAACATCACGCATGAGCGGCTAAAAAGTAAGGTTTAATCTTTAATGTCTTCTTATCTTCTTTTCTTATTTTTTCTTATGCATAAAGCAAGGTTATGATATATGAGGCCATAAAAGTTACATACAATTGAAGTATTGTGAATAAGGAAGAAACTGATATTTTAAACGAGATTTTGAAAATTAGCTGGGATATCTACCTCGGTAATGGGACAAAATATCGCGGCCGAAATATCGCGGGCCAAAATATCGCGGCCGAAATATCGCGGGCCAAAATATCGCGGCCGAAAGCGGCCGAAATATCGCCGGCCGCGGAGAGAAACAGAGCCACTTACTCAATATGCATACTCTGACCAGATTTTTGTTTTTATGAAAAACTTTTGAAATTATCAATACATATTAAAAAATCATATTTGATTTCAGATTTTTTTTTCTTTCCAAAACTATAAAAAAAAATAAAACTGAGAGGATATGCACAACTTTTCTAGCTAGATAGTTGAATAATAAACTAAATTGTACTGCGGAATGCAGTATACTTCTGGTCACCCTATGTATATGGGCAAATCTACCATAATTTTTAATTTCAGGTACAAAAAAACTTACGAAATTTATTTTTTCGAAATCACTTTATGTGCTTGTAAAAAGGTTAAAAAGGGGTCTATAGTGAAACAAAAAAGCTCAGCAAAGCTCATCTGAATTTTCAAAAAAGAA
Source organism: Hylyphantes graminicola (assembly GCA_023701765.1). NCBI lineage: Eukaryota > Metazoa > Arthropoda > Arachnida > Araneae > Linyphiidae > Hylyphantes > Hylyphantes graminicola. The sequence goes on from CM043117.1 coordinate 60,477,828, forward strand.
AAAAAAGGGATGGCAGTTAAAAAAAAAAAACGTTATTAAAAAAAAAACGGTTTAAACTGGCCTCATGAGAAAAACTAATTTTCAATGAAACTGAAGTCACAAACAAACCGGTTAGTCTTAAAACCAGTTTCGGTTTCCCATCCCTAGATCATTGCGATGGTAAGGAACGGAATTTGAGGAACGGACGGTTAAGAAATTTACGACGTTTTCCGGTCTTTTTTGCGTTGAAACTAACTCCAGTTTTATGAAAATTGATTTTTTACTCTTTCTACTCCACTTAATCATATTTATAGAAAAAAAATTCCAATTATCAAGCAAAAATTAACCTTAACCCTGGAGGAAAGTAAGGAAAGCAATAAAGCCTCGCAGTTCCTTTTACCGTTTTATTTTTTAATTTTTTTTTTCAGCTTTTGAGCTTATTAGTGAAGTAAAGCAAAACAAAAAAAAATGCTGTTACCAAAGGAAATGTGAGTTTTCTGCAATACAGTTTTCGCGATTGAAGAATCACTGTAGCTCCATCCAGTTCCTCTCTTCATCACTTTAGCAATGAGGTCAGCGGCCAAAACCCGGGGGACAAAGTTAGGGGAAGATAAATACACATTATAAATATTAAAAGCCCAAATTTTATGGAAGGAACTTGTTAAGATATAGTATTAATTCAATTTAAAATCCAAATGAATGTAATTTTTAGCTCAAAAGTGTGATAGTTTGAGCATTAAACTAAATATTTGACATTCGGGACACAGGACGGTAAGGAGTTTTCTGCATTATTTTGTGTCCTAAAATTTTTTTGGAGTTTCTTTGCTTTAAATTCCGTTTTGCAATTATATAAGGACCAGTCGATTAGTATTATAAGAAAAAATTGAAAATAAATATTAGTTTTTTCAAAAGTTATGCCCAAGGGACATTAAAATTAAAAATTATTGTAGAATTGCCCATATGCATATAAGAAAGTATGCCTAACTGTTCATGCTGTTGCGAGATATTTGTAAATGTTGTAGAAACTCATGTACAATCAATAGTCAGTCAAAAGTCACATTTGAAATTGAACCACAGTCACACTTAAGCTGTAAGAGAGGTTTTCTCTACCCAGCCTCATTTATCAGATAATGAGTACAAAATCTTTTTATGCACACTTCACTGTGTACCTTGTGCCTTATGGTAGCATCAAGTGTAAAAATAATAACGTTGCCCTTGACTTTGGAAAGCAAGGCAAACAGCCTTCTGACGTCAGTGTACCTTAGATAGACAAGTGCTAAGAGGTGTAAAAACAGAAAAACTTCTATTTATAACTGTGCTTTATGTGATATACATAAACATATTTATAATATTCATAAGATTAAATGACCTTGTTAGCATCTACTTATGTAAAAAGAGCTGATAATTAGATGGCGGACTTGTCAGGAAGATGATTCGAACTAGTGGTTTGTTTGTGGGTACAGTGGGTGTGTTTTACAGTTAAAAACTGTCAACTTTGACGCCAGTTAATAACTGTTTATTTTGCAGTTTAACTGTAATTTCTTACAGTTTAAAACTGTAATTTTTTACAGGAAAACTGTAATTTTAACAGAGAGAAACTGTTATTTTAGCAGGGAAAAACTGTTAAATTAGACGCGCAAAGAGTCACGAGATTGAGATCATCGTTAAGCCCAAATACTCAATACTAGCCCTCTTTACCGAGTAATTACTTTGTCGCAGACGGTTCAGTATTGGACTAGCACACCCGAGGTTCCTGGATCAAAACCGGGTTCGGTCTATACCTCTTGCCTGCGAGCCCAATACTGAACCGTCTGCCATAAAGTAATTACTTGGTCACGAGGGCTAGGGTATTTTATTTTAGAAGGGAGAAACTGTTAAATTAACAGTTTTTCCCTGCTAAATTAACAGTTTCTCCCTGTTAAATTACAGTTTTAAACTGTTAAAAAATTACAGTTTTAAACTGCAAAAGATGACAGTTTTAAACTGTGAAAAATTACAGCTTTATACTGTAAAATAAACAATTATTTACTGGCGTCAAAGTTGACAGTTTTTAACTGTAAAAACAACAGGTTTTTTTAACAGTGTAAAAGACAATCTTTAACACAACTGTGACGTTACCATTGGCTAGGCCGTTCCAATTGTCCATTAAGATTATCCCCTCCTAATTCCGTTGGGTGCCAGCTAAGGTGCCAGTCTCGTCACTTGACCGGGGTTCTAAATTAGGAAGCGTACTTGGTTTTGTTTAAGCTCCTCACGACTCGAAATTAACTGGCTTAAATGATTACCTTATCTACCACTCTAATTTATAGTTAATCTGCATACTATATAATTTTTAAGTTTCGAGATTAATTTTAACCAATTGAAAAGAAAACTATTGTTATCAGATTATCCTGGCAGTTACGACAAGCCTTTCTATGTACTTCAATAATTGTAAATAAGTCTAAAAGTATAACGTATACACTCCGTGTCAACCTAACTTGGGAAAAAACAAAGAGTAAATAAGGCAGAGGGAAAAAGCGCGATTGATCCGTTAGTTGAAAACTCTTGTAAGGTAATATTTACATAAAAAATGATCTGAATACGATTTAACCAAAACACATTTTTCATTCCCATAAAATGGCCAAATTTTCTCAAATACTATTCAAATCTGTTAGACTTTAAACGCAATTAATGTTTTAAACATGTTTTCTGGATGACTTCACAAATTATTTGGTAACTCTTTACATACGTGGAAGGATCTTCTCCATAGCATATTTCTATTCATACTCAACTAGGTTTTAAAAGGAGTGTAGTTGGTACCAAAAAAACATTCTTTTTACAAAGGTTAATGTTTTTGTTCAATGGAAACCTAACTCCTTGGATATGTATGGGTGCGTTACAAGCACCTAGCAACAAACTTTTGAAAGAGGAATTCGAAATTTCATAGTTATGAATCGATTTAGAACTTTTTTTTTTACCGAAAACAATCAAAAAGCTCTACTATTATTATTCCACATCAGTTTGCCTGTTACTATAATCAAGGAGAAAGCGTTGGGACGTAGTTTTCTCTTATATTTCATCGAAAATTGTCCAAATTGTCATCGCTGAATTCGTTCCAATAAAAAAAAAATTCGTTTCAACGAACGCGAAACTATGGCGACGTTATTGAACTATTCGATAAAGCAAACTATCAGTGAAACTAAACCAAACTCTTTGTACTAGTACACCCCATTATTTCGATATTGATCTGGTAACAAAGGCTTGCATTCCAATAATGGACATTTCTCCGAATCCGAAAGTGCATTTCCCAAGTCACGAAATATTAAAATGCGAACTGTTTCCCTCTTATTTCTCATGACGCTGATACAGTCAAATGCCTTACAAAAACCATATATTTTGTTGTTTAGAATTTGAAACTGGTTAATGTATCGTACAGAGACCCTACGAAAATATTTTTTCTCTTAAATTATATTTAATATTCTAATTTTTGACTTTTAAAGTCAAAGTTAAAGATTAGTGGTGCAACCTTCCCACCAGGCAGGAAATTGACAAGATTTTTGGATTTTCTTCATAACATATATTTTAAAAAAATAGATAATCATAATTTAGCATATTTCTGAAAATGTGACCAGAAAATCATTAGAATGAAAAAGAAAAGTAGTATAGAAACAAAATATTTATTTCTGAAATTTTAGAAATTTTGGATAATACGTAGAAAAGCAATTAAAGTAAGAAGTAAAAATTATATGGCATTTAAGAGAAATAACACTCTTAAAGGTAAAGCCCCCTTTCTTGTTTAGATACCGGCTTTGATGGTACTTTCATAATATTACTGAGGACATTTTGTAAAATATACTACTTACATAACGTAATACTGTTCGAAATTTTTTAGTCGTTCGGTGTTATCTGAGGAGTACGATTGACTTAAAAGTTTCTTTCTTAAAAGTTAAGGTAGGCGAATACCTAAAATTCTAAAATTTTTACTATTATTTTAATCTTTTCCAAATTTAGCATAGTGATTTCAAATATAATGAGCAATGCTATTTAGGCATTTTTTTTTTTTATTTAAATGTAATTAATTTATTTTAAACGGTGTTTTTCACCTAAAAAAAGGAGGTTACGCCAACAGTTCTAGTATAAAAAGTTTTACATTAATTTACCTGAAAATTTTTACAGATGCTATTTCAATCTATATCTGTGCAATCTATATCCATGAACCTCTAACATCTGATGTAAATATATAAGTTTTTTTTTAAAAAAAAATGTCCAACTGCAATTTAATCGAAAAAACTTCTTTTTTTGTGGTTAATTTATGACATTTTTCTTAATAACTTCTTTTCTTGTAATTTGTATGTAACTCTAGAGGGTCATTGCATGCATCAGTTCAAAACGAAGAATTTAACACATAATTAATGTTTATAGGATGAAAATTCAATGTGGTAGTCTTGTTAGCGTAAACCTCTTTTTTAGTAGAAAAACACTGTTTAAAATAAATAAATTTTATTTAAATTTTTAAAAAATGCCTAAATAGTAGTATTCATTATATTTGAAATCACTATACCAAATTCGGAAAAGATTAAAGTAATAGTAATAATTTTAGAATTTGGGAGAATATTGGGTATTCGCCTACCTAAGACAAATTCCATTGCTATTTTTATAGATAAATCAGATTAATGTCTAGAAAAAACTTCATATAGAAGATTTCTAAAGAAGCGATTCGATGCATGGATGTTTAATAACTGGTCAAAATTTAGAATGAAATATTAAAACCATTAAAACCCTAATTTATTAAAATTCAAACCATTAAAGTATATTTGCTTAACTTCTGATTATGTTCAACTTTATAAAAGTACAATAGTTAAAAAGAAAAATTTATGGGGGTAAACTTCAGTTCGATTTTAACCCTTTGAAGGGACTTAATATGCAATCAGGTGACGTGTAAATCCGTCTCCTGATTTGCAGGTTTTCCAGCAACACTTATAATTTTAAAAATATGTAAATTGAATAATTATATTAAATCTTAAAATTTAAAACCTTAACCTCTAGCGACGAGGCGTCGCCATTTGGGGACATAATCTAAAACCTTCTCACAAACAATTAACGTGTTAATTAAATCCGAAATTGACTTGGTCCTATAGAAAAAGATCCAAATATCAGTTTTTAGCCTTTGATTACAGGTATTAGTAATTTATTTCTTTTAAAAAAATGAAGTTGAAAGAGGGTCAATACGATAAGAGAGAAAAAAATTCTCAAAATTTTCAAAAAGTTCTTTTAGTAGTTAATTTTAAAGGCAGTTTGCATTAAAAACAATGTTAAAATAATCTGTTAACTACAAAAAAGTTATACGGCCTTTCTTTATGCATTTATAGCACAAAAAATGTGTATTTTTAGAGTTTAAGACGCGTCTCTCAGGAACTATTAAACACAGTTTTTTTTTTTTTTAAATTACTTTGAAATGTTACATTTTAGCATATACGTATTTGTATAAAAAGTATGTTAAGATTAATAATATAAGTGTAGGATTTTGTTCGGGTCTTAAAAGGTGGTATATCTAAGCTTATGAGGTTATATTTATAACCGCATCTACTAAAGAAATGCAGTTTTTAAAAAATATACAAAATTTAATTTTCAGTTAAAATTTTTAATTTAAATGTCATGCAGTGAAAATAAATTTACCGACGAAACAATTTGCTTATCCCTCAAAAGGTTAATTTAATTGGTTAATCCCGATTATGTTTCACTGTATACAAAGTACCCTTATGGAAAAGAAACATGTACAGGGAACTTAAAGTCGACATTGACTTTCGATTTTTTGTTTCACTGTACATAGAATATGATAGCAGAAAACTTACATTTGCAGGAACAATTTACAAAAAAAAAAAAAAAAAAAAAAAAACGCTTGGGGAAAAGAAAATTTTACAGGAGCTATTAAAAGTCAATGTTGACTTTCGATTATGTTTCACTGCACTGAGAAAAAAATTCTGTAAACATACAGAAATTTTTTTTTAGTAATGTTACAGAAATAACCAGTTTTACAAAAAAAGTTTTTGTAATTCTGAACAGAAATATTCATTTCTGCAGTTACAATTTTTTTTCTAGTATTTGCAATTTGTTTCAGCCAATCATGTTCTTCTACATGAAATGTCACGCGCATCGCCACTAAAGTTTGGTTAGGTTAGGTTTGAAATATCGTCGCACTAGAGCTACACGAACTAAAGTCTGACCTCGATCGCGATTCAAGACCAATCGCTTTTTTAAATTTATAACTTAGTTGATTGTTTCGAATGAATTTCACTTCTCATTTCCTGACTATCTGTGTGCCGGCATGGTACAGCTGCGGAAATAAAAAAAGTACCACCAGTGATTATTTCTGCCGTTAGTCACCCTATAGAATCGGACCTTTTTGAAATTGTAAACAATTAACATTCTGAGTTAATTGCATGACACAAATTTTGCATAAGGGGTCATCTTCATATTAAAAATGTTACTAACTTTAAAATTTCCAATAGTAACACCCCTTTTTGAGTCCATATTTCAAATCTATGACCTATGTTAATACGAAATGCCAAATTTTGTTAGTTTTTAAGCATTATTAGGGGAGTTAGAGACATGCAAAGTTTAGGTCCCATAATGTTAAATGAGTTGCACATAAAAAACTATCTCAATCTATAAATAATTAAGATAATGAAACGAATTTTTTACTGAAAAGAAATTATAATAACCCAAACAAAATGCATTCAATAGTGGGGTATTTAAAACAATTTTTATATTTTTTAATAATTATTACATTAATTTTTAAAAAAAAAATATGAATAGAAACCCCTCAATATTTTTACAGAAATGCATTTAAGACAGGAAGTTTAAGCGAAATCCCAAATTTTAAATTTTTTTATTCATAATTTGCTGAGTAAATCACAAAATACTTTTTAATTACCCTTTAGGGGACTGTGTATAACATTATGTGTAATTGATAAATAAAGACGGCCTTGCAAAAGGAAGAACTAGACTGCGCTTGTCATTTTAGTGATGATCCCCAAAAGGTCCACAAGAGATTCGATTGAATAACTCGTCAAATATTCATCCAAATGTAACAAAAACTTAGATTTAAGGGTTTTCAAGAGTGCTTAACATTTCTAAGTTATTAAAATTGGGTGTTGCCATTGGAAATTTCAAAGTTTGTAACATATTTAATATGAAGACGGCCCCTTATGCAAATTTTGTGTCATGCAATTAACTCAGAACGTTAATTGTTCACAATCTCAAAAAGGTCCGATTCTATAGGGTGACTAATGGCTGAAATAATCACTAGTGGTACTTTTTTTATTTCCGCAGCTGTACAGTTGGGAGAGCGTTCGATCGGACATCTAAGGGTTCCTGGTTCGATCCCGGGCTTCGGCAGTCTGCTATTCCTCGGTAGTGTAGTGGTCAGTACCCCCGTTTGTCACGCGGGAGACCGGGGTTTGATACCACACCGGAAAAGCAGACATTTTGTTTTTTCTTTACAATTGCACGGAAAATGCAGTATCCATAAAATTTTCTTGTATAGTTACAGAAACATTACTTGTGTGGGATACATAAAATAGTCCTGTAAATCTACATGATATAAACATGTAATGTTAACAAAAATATATTATGTGTTTTTACAGCACTATTTTTAGTAATTATTTACTAGAAATTTTCTAGGAAAAGTTTTTTACAATTTTTTTTTTTTGTAATGGTTACAGATTTTTTTTCACAGTGTGTACATAAAATACCCTGGACGGAAAGAAACATTTACAGGGGCAATTTCAGTCTGCTTGCACTTCCGATTATGTTTCACAGTATTTTAAGTACGCTAGTGAAAAGAAAAATTTACAGTTGCAATTCAAGATGAATACGTCCTTTGATTAGATGTTTTACTGTATATAAAGGGTAGGGTAGGTACATACATATTCCGGCTAGTGCTCTTGATCAGAGACCCGCTTATAAGCCTTCGTCAAGTAAGACAGACACCAGAAAGAGTTTTACTGTTACAGAGAAATGAAGTACACCCAGGGCGAAGGCGGGAATCGAACCCGCACCCGTTACAGCTCGCAGACTGCTGGCCAGCGATGCTAACCACTCCGCCATCCTGGCCCCTACTGTATATAAAGAACGGTAGACGAAAAGAAACATTTACGGGCTCAATCATGATTAGATTTTATAATACTTCCGATTACGATCGCTGAATATAAAGTGCGCTCGTTAAAAAGAAATATTGAAAAGAGCAATATTAAAGTCGAATTTGACTTTCGATTACATTTTACAGCACATTAAGTACGCTAGAGGAAAAGAAACATTTACAGGGACAATCTGGTCTTGCTTGCACTCCGATTATGTTCCACTGCATACAAATTACACTAGTGTAAAACAAACATATGTTGTTCCTAGGGGCAATTTACAGGAACAAACGACAATTTGTTTTTTAATTTATAATTTTGTTTTTACAATGCAAACAATGGAAAAAACAAATCTGTTGAGATCATCAATAACACAAATAATCCCCCCCCCATCCCCCCCCCCTTTGCATTAACTTGCATCAATCTATATCTATAATGAAGAAGTTCTGATTTTCTGACTGACAGACATATCAACGCCGAGCTACTCATATATATTGCCCATTTACAGAGGCAATATAAGACTGTTTTCACTTTCGATTTTGTTTCACTGTATTCAAAGTACACTTGTGTAAAAGAAACATTTACATTGGAGCTTGAAGTCGAATTCGACTATTTCAGGTACATTCTAAATTTTAGGAGCTTATTCCTTTCGTACAGGAGGCATCATTTAAAAACTTATTATTGTTTTTTTAAATTGGAACACAAATGGGTCTAAGAGAGCAAAACGGGAGTCGATTTCTCCATAGGCATTGTTGCAAGTTACAAGTTCAAGAATTTTTTTAAAAATGTCATTTTTTAAAATTAAGCATATGGATTAAAAAGCAAGTGAGTAAAATATGTTATATTGCAATTTCAACACTATTATTTGATTTTTTTTAAGTAGATTTTTTAAATCTTTGTCAAATTTACGCTACTGGATTTAAATAATATTTCCAAATTTGATTTGGTAATCATTTTATTCCAATCGATTGAACTCAAAACAACTATCCAATACTTTTTCCTTTTGTATGCTTGATATTATTGTATAATAAGTGGGGTAGGGGTAGATACATATATATTCCAGCTTGTGTGCTTGATCAGAGACCAGATTTATAAGCGTTCGTCATTGTCAAGTAAGCGAGACACTACACAGAAAGAATTTTTACTGTCATAGAGAAATTAAGTGCACCCAGGGCGAAGACGGGAATCGAACCCGCACCCGCTACAGCGTGCAGACTGCTAGCGTACTGGTCCAAACCACTCGGCCATCTGGGCCCCTATGGTAAGTGTTTTTAAAAAATAAACATTTTCATTTGAGTAAGATCCACTATAAAAAGTACGTCTTAGGTTTCAAGGGACCATGAAAATGTACGTTTATAATTCGAAATCCCAAAATGCGTATAAAATACTACTGCCAAAACATCGTAAAAGTAAAAGTAAGGTATTTCAATGTCAATGTCGGAACAAGTACGCATATATGCCCGTATATATGACGCAATGTAAAGGATTTGCCAAATGCGTCGCTGTATTGCTTTGACAAAATTTTAGTTGATATTTTATAAGTTGTTAGTAAAATTTTTTTGGGAATGACATGTAACAGTAACTACTGTCACTAGACCAGTTTTACTACACATATTCGTTCGGATAATTTCGGGCACATTTTTTTTTTATCAGGGAAACGGTTCTGTTGCAAATCCAAATTAGTAATATTTTGAATGTATTTAATACACATTTTCTAATTTGGATACTATTTAATAAAAATGTCAATAAAAATGTTGGTTACATGTTTGTAAAACTAACTTTTCTCCATAATGGCTTGCACCAGAGCGTTTCACAGACGTCAGCAAAGGAGCACCCATAAATAACGTGAACGTAAATCTAAGTCATAAAAATGCTAAATAAATCCCAGGTATTTGGTGTTGAATTGTCCATGGAAGGATTAATGGACGTTTTACTTAAATGAGGTGTTCTAGAAACAGCTGTCTAAGCGAAGGCAGCATTTGAATGCGTACTCCACTTAAGTATTTGTTTTCAAGATAGAAACGCAAAAGGTGTTTAACACGTTAATTGTGGCGAATTTTTATTGCTACGCTATTTTTTCCCTGTCTGTCACATAGAAATAGAGTTATTGTTATTGCATTCCTTTTGGTATGGATTGGATCACATCAATCCCTAAAACGTGATAACCATGAGTAACATGAAAATAGTTGAAATAGTCGAACCTGAACACATATTGACTTTTAAAAATATTTAACGTGCACTTCCACCACACGGGGTATTAATCGGGACACGGGACATTTTTGGCTGCATGAGAAATTTATTGGTCGTCATTTATTTTGACGATGCCCGGACCCGAATCTGGGACCTATCGCATGCAAGGCAAACGTCTGTGATTTAAACGGCCTTTAGGAAAAACCTTTAACTCCTAGAAGGGCCTGGATACAATCGGACTTCTTTTAAAAAATTAATTCTGATATTGGAATCGGAGTAAACTATAATATACTGATGGAGTGCTGACAAGTGGAGAGGGGATAAATTAGTATAAAATAAAAATTTACATAAAAAACAACAACGAAACAACAATTGTAACTTCGGGTTTATAAAGTTAGTAACCTATAATTATGTTTATTCCAACGACGAGCGTTTTTTGAAAGGTAAGAGATTTTCTATATATGTATATAAAACTCCATATATAATAGGGGCATACTTTCTTTAGCACCTTTTTAAAATTGAAATTACGACTTTAAAAAAATATCATTTTCTATCAGAAGTCAGTTCTCAATCTGTCGGTCTCAATAATTATCCAAATGCTGAATTGGAACAAACTTTATAAGATTCACTTTTTCTGGGTACTCGCCATCTGACAGTTTTCCAAAATTGCAAGTTTTATTAAAGTTCTCCAATTTGAGGTTAGAAATAAGTCGACACATTCATCACTAAACACCCCACCATATTTGTTTTGCCAAAAAATTCTGGACCAAGATATAGAATTTGAATCATTAGGGACCCAAAATAATTGAAATTTAGGGCACATTAAATTCTTTTTATAATGAATTCGTTTATGTTAAGAGTTGATGTGTGTCATATATATATATATATCCATTCCAGTTAAAACCAACCTTGATGACGTAGATTCGAGAGATACCCATAATCTACAACCGGCGTCATTCGGTAAGATGTGACAAAAACTTTACTTATCAGACAGACATCTTTTTTATCGAACTAATTGATTGATAAAAGTTTTGATCAGCGCAGTTATCTCTGGAAAGCAAAGGGTTAGCGAAGGTTTTTGGTTGAGTAAACAATCATTATGTTACCATCTTTGAGGGCTAAAACTGATCGTCTTGCGGTTTTTTGAAGTGAAGTAAGTCCGAGTGGAGAAATATAAGATAAATTTAATAAATCTAATATAAAAGGCAATTTGAAATTTTTCTGTTTAAATTATTAAAAATTATATTTCAATTTATTATTAATTATTAAAATATTATATTTCAAAATAGTTTATAGATAAGAACTTTTTTAATCAAGCTCGCTCCAAAAATTTCATTAAAAAATATTGAATTTATTAATCTCAGTTGCTTAGTAGTTTCGCCTTTCGTTTTCAAGCCACTATTCCGGGGGAAAATCCCCGATTGAGCAAGGTTCAATAAACCTTTTATCCCATTATTAGTGTGACGATAAAATGAGGGCCAAACTAGCTTGTAGACCAAGCAATGGATTTTTCGTTTGTCTTACCAACATAACCGAAACATTTTATTCTATTCGCACTCCTTCGTGTCGTAAGCAGAAATGGGCCCAGAAGACCTTGTGCCTTTGAATTTGGTTTAGTTCAATTGAATTTTATAGCAACTGAGTATCAGAGTATTTAAAATGGAAGAAATTATATAAAAGAGCAAATTTTGAAAAAGTCAATATTAAAATTAAAGGCAGATTATGACTATTTTTTGTTTTTGAGGTGTGCGAAGGCTCTCTCTCAGGCACTGTGAATTGTTATATATCTACTTAAGTTTATTTTTAATGCGATGGTACATTAAATTAGGCAGATCATCATATATCATTTGTCTAGACACGTGTTTCTATAAATATCCGTGATAGTGTCACGTGCCAATACAAAGGTTGAATTATATCGGACCTAGAGGTGAGACATGCTCATATTGACTAATTCTTTTATTTATTCTTGGAGTTAAATATTTAATCTCAAAGTTCTCTGGCGCAATATTAGAATACATTCGGCAACTAGAGCTATGGTTACGTCATATTCTGATAAAATTTCGATAATACTATAAGGTAGCAAGAAATGTTTGGTTTTTGAATTTTCAGGTGAGCGTCGCACTACTTTTCTATTTTATGCGCGATAAAATAAAAAGGATTTTTTTTTAAATAACAATCTACCATAACTACGAGCTACCAAGTACTAGCTACCAAGCAATAGTAACAAGTACTAGTTTAAAAATTTTACTATGGGTTTGTTTTTGGTAAGCTGCTATGAAAGAAAATATCGTAAATAAAAGCCAAAGTTATAAGTATAGGAACCCTTAAAATCTATTTAAATAAGTGATATTTTAGTATTTTAAGAATATTAAATAATTTTGTTTCTTTTACACTTTCACAGATTCTTGGAGCTATAATAAAAACAAGACTCCAGAATATAATTAAATATCACATTTATTTATTAGCATGGAATATATTTTTTAAAGATTTTATTTTTTTAAAGATAAGCGCTTTTATTAAGATGTATATATTTAACAATTTCTTTAGTACCTCGTGCAAATAAACGTGATACTTCTGAACTATTGAAACTGATCTGTTATTTATCGAAGTGTGTCAAAACAATTTAGTCCTGAAAATGGGCGACAATTTTCACCCTTTCTCACCCCCACTTTCTTTCAACCCGGCCTCAACCTAAATTCGAACGATCCGGACTGGCAACACACGTTTTATGGATTTCTTTCCTTACTCAGAACCTGGCATCACTCCCGTTTCGTCTTCTCAAACCAGAACTGTCCAGAAAAAGACACCTAAAAGATTTACCGGCGATTTATGTCCTCAACGTTAAGTTCCTTGTCTCTCAGGCGAACCGTAAGTATTTAATCTTATCTCTAAAGATCGCGAAAATAAGATAAGCTGCTGGAGTGGTGGTAAGGTTGCGTCAGATTTTTTCTTTTTTACGCGATATGTTTATTATCTCGGGGTAGGGGAAATTTACTTCATCCCTCTGAGTGGTATGACAAGTCCTGATCATACGATAGAGTGGACCAGTTATTGATTATACTTGAATGCTAATGTAGCGGTACTTTTCCGAATGCGACCGCTGTATAAAATTGTGTTGCTATGCAATACTCGTTCATTTCTCATATATCTCCCTCACCGAGCGGTAGTCTTCAAACGGTGTTTAGTGTTAACACTAAACCCAACCCTTCTACGCACGAAAGGTTCGTTTTTTAAATTTTATTTTGTGCATTTCAGATTTCTTAAAAGATTTTCCCATTTTCATTTTTTACTATTTAACATTGCTAATTGATAATTTGGTCTTGTTAATGAGTAATTGTTTTTTTTTCTTTCGCGATGTCATTGCCCTTTATTGCCGATCGTTTTCTATTAGTTAATGGTCATTGCGTGTAGTTAGAATGACTGATGGTGATGAAGATATTTTACAGTTCCTATTATTTTCAGATGTTTTTAACTATAGCATTTTTTTATTATGTTTTACAATCTGCAACTGTTCAATATCATAATTTTAAATTTAAAAAAAGCTATTTGCATTTCCTATATTGTTTTCCAAAAAGTTTGTTTGACACTGTGGCTTTCTAGGTTTTAGTATATTTAATGAGTTTATGGAATAGTTAGCTAAATTTCTATCTACTTTTTAATAATTAACAATGTATAATATTATGGACTGCTATCAAGTGACCGTGTACTTCAACTTATCACTTAACATGGTCCTATCTATGAATCATATTGTCATTTTGACTGCTGTTGAACTTGGAATTGACAGTCCCTCAAATCAAAATTTCAGGACGTATATTTAGTGTGTGTTAAGGTTTAACGAGGACTACTGACAGATATAACTTTAAATAGTCAAACATTCATCAAAAGCAATTTTCCAACTACAAATTAGGATTCTTTTATTGATATGTACTTTTGAAAGTAATAGAGTTTCTATCAAGATTTTCCTTCTGGATTCTTTCAAGAGTATAGTTAACTATTTCTTTTGACACTGTACTTGGATACTCAATGTACGTTGAACAGTATCTAGGTCTGTACTGTCACAGTTTAAAATGGGATAGTATTGTATATACTGACAAATAAAACTTTTTGAGTGATAATTACCAAAATAAAAAATGTTTATTTAGTGCAGGTGTTAAATTTATCAAAAATAAAAAATGAGCTATACACTAATTGAGCTATTATACTTAGCATATTCCTAATTTGGCATAATTTAACACTATCACTTTTACATAACAAATCTCTAATAGGTTATACTTCTTCTTTAAAATAAATATTAAAAATTTAAACTTAAAATGTGTCTTAATTTTTCAGGCAATTTGGGTGAAAGGAAACCTAAGATCTTTCATAACTACAATGGGCCGATTAGATGACCATGCACAGAAAATTTGGAGGACAGCCGATGCAGTTTGTTTCGACGTCGACTCAACAGTTTGCACGGATGAAGCGATTGACGAACTGGCCAAGTTCGTTGGAAGGGAAAAAGAAGTCGCTGAGATGTAAGTATAGTTAAAGTTTTAAGTTACTGTAATTTTGAAGTTTTGTAAAAAAGGATCTCTAGAGTAGTAGTTTCATGTTTTTTTTTTCGTTTGGCTTTGATTCAATGTTACCTGATCTCCAATAATGTAATTATTAAAGGAAACTCTTAGAAACCTTGACTATGGTTTTGGTCTAGTAACCAGAGTTTTGGAATAAACTACCTTTTAAAATTTGGTAACTGAACTACTGTTTCAATGGAGTAAGTTGCGTAAGTTTGTAACAGGTAACAAAATATTCATTGATTATCTGTTAAGATACTTTGTTGCGACACTGTTGATGTTATACAACAGAACCTCTTAATTTTTTAGTTTTTTTTTTAATTTAAAAAGAGTTCCACTCTCATTCAAATCTTTTTCATTTCTGTAAAGGTCCTGTTCAAGCCAATTACATAAAACTATAATTCTCTAAATACTTTAATTAATAATTTTTTAATTATATTCTTTGGTTATTAAATATAATTATTATTTCTTCCATAATTCTAATTATTATTAATTCTAATTTTAATTCTAATTATTTTGTCTATAATTCTAATTTCATCTATAATTCTAATTATTTTTCAGCATATAATTCTAATTATGTCCATAATTCGAATTATTATTGCATCTTTAATTCTAATTATTATTTCATCGATAATTCTAATTTTTTCAACTCTAATTTCAATTCGAATTATTATTTCATCTGTAATTCTAATTATTATTTCATCTATAATCTACTAATTAGTATTTTGTCTATAATTCTAATTATTATTTGGTCTATAATTCTAAAAAACTATTTATCTGTATTTTAGAACCCAGCGAGCGATGCGTGGAGGAGCATCCTTCCACGAGGCCCTCTCTAAACGTCTCAATATCATCCAGCCGTCCGTGTATGTTGTACAGCGGTACCTAGAGAACCACCCCCCTTCCCTGACGCCAGGGATTAGGTAAACCACAGCCCTGTATGTCGTGGACTGTCTCTCTTGTTTGTCTTTGGTTCCGTTTGTTATGTGTTATGTTTGTTAGACAATAAAATGTGTTTAGTACAATGACCCAGTGTTCGCAGTGCTTGGCCAGATGATGGGCTGTTCCATTCAATTCAATCTTTGTTTTGTTTGAGGACCTATATCATAAAATATAAAATAATGAACTAACTTAAATTAAATACATTGACCTTGTTATTTTACGAAAAGGGTCTTTAGCAACTTGATTTCCCAGTATCAATCATTATGAAAATAATTGATTCTTGGTTTTGTTAACTAGGTTTAACCACCTGAAAGATACAAACTTATATGTATACTGTCTGATTCTTTGGCTATGCATATAATAATAAAAATTAAATTTAAGATTTTAAAGTATTGAAAAGATTTATAAATCCTTTTATCACTTTAATAAAATTGAAAAAAAAAAAAAAAACTAACAGTGACTTTCAAATATAATTCTAATGCAAGGAATATATATAAGTTTTTACTCTGGCTGAAAGCTTATCCCAAACGGTTAAAACCTTTAATCTTAAGTGAAAAATCTGCACTTTTTATGGCTTTAATTATTTAAAACAAAAAGTTCTAAAATTGTATTTTTTCTGTTCTAGGGAACTGGTGCAAGCCCTGCACAAGCGTGACATCCCAGTGTACCTTGTTTCTGGAGGTTTTGACACCATCATCTACCCCATCGCAAAGGATCTCAACATTCCATACAATCACATCTTCGCTAACAAGATCAAGTATTTCTTCAATGGTATGTTTTATAATTAATTGCTTTTGGTTAAGTTTGCTAAACTCTGTCCGGACACTGTTTTCTTTTATTATATGTTTTTTTGGTTATGAGGATCTTAAGGATGAGAAGGCAATTTGTAAAAATTAAAACAATTAAATTGAAACAAATTCTACATATAAAAGCAATGAGACTAAGTATATTTTATATGCATGAAAAAATTGCAATAATTGATATTATTATAACTTTTTTTTACACTTAACCTCTGGTATTGTCTTTTCTTTATTTTTAATCATCACATAGCTATAACAAAGCTTATATTTCGGACTAAATTTTTTGTCGATTAAATAATCCTAAAGATCATTTTATTAAGAAGATAAATACTTGTTTGAAGTAAAAGGTTTTGCATAATAAAAGTAAAAATTGAAAAGTAGTTTTTTTGGATTCTGTATAATTGGGTCTATAAGTGATTATATTTCAAGCTGTAATTTGTAATGGTTGTAAATTTGACATTATTTATCTGAATAAGGCTAAACCACCAGTACTTATATCTATTCTGTAATGTAACTTACCATTGTAGTGATTAAGGTTAGATAATAATTTGGTTCATTAAATGAAACTATTCAACTTCAGCTAATATAACAGTTTTCCCCCCTCAAAATTGCAGGTGACTATGCAGGTTTTGATGAAGACCAGCCCACCTGTGAGCAAGATGGCAAAGCGCAAGTGGCCGCTTACCTCAAACACAGGCATGGGTACAAGAGGCTGGTCATGGTTGGAGATGGGGTCACTGACCTTGTGGCATCCCCACCAGCTGTAAGTTTAGCTTGACAAGATTTGTTTCAGTGACTAGATTTTAAATTGTGAAATAATTATAAAATGGAGGGATCAGAATGTAAGTGAACCAAGACCATAAAAATCTTCTTTGTGCTTACAGAGGTTAAAGTTAAAGCTTTATAACAAATGACCTAATTTTTTTTTTAATGTTGCTGCCTAGCGGATATTATCTGAACTGGGACTTTTTCAAGATTGCAATGAAATTGTACATAAGTTAGGACATGCACTTGCGCTGCTAACTCTAAAATGACAAAAGGTAGACTTGGCTCACTTGTATTCTGAACCCTCCAAAGGTCAAAAACTCAGATTTTATTTGTGTTGTTTCATTAAAAAGCCTATAACAAATGAAACAGATAGCTATTAGATAATTTTTATTAATAAATAATGGAAAAACAAACTAAACTGTAATGTGATATGCAGTATGTCTAGTCATTCTACGCAAGTCTCAACAGTTGTTCTTTGTGGAGCAGTTTTGATTATAATATGGGAAAACCCCGGAAAAGTGGTGAAGATAATGGGATATTCAAACAATTATTTTTGTTTTGGTTGCGTGTATCATTTTTGAATAAGGAACTAGGTCCCTTTAAAAAATTAAAATTCTTTTAAATTTTAGTTACTTTTGAATTCTAAAAACGGTTTTATAAGTTGCAAAATTAATTAAAAAAATTTCAAGACTGGCATACCTAATCAACACAGTATGATAAATTTTCTAAAAGAAAACCAGCACAATTTCGAATTTAATATTGGTTACACTAACTTATAATTAAAGCTGCTTCAAATCGATATTTTTTTGCTGTATCATGGAACCATAGTCAGAAAATTTGAATTTAACTCTACTATACTGTAGTTAGCCTATTTAAGACATGCTTCAAGTATCTCCATAGTTCATTATAAATATACATATTCTTACAGGATATGTTCATTGGATTCGGCGGAAACCAAGTGCGAGAAAAGGTCCAGAAGGAGGCGAAATGGTTCGTGAAAAGCTTCGACGAGCTCACCACCGAGCTTCAGAGGGATTGATGGATCCGCTGGTTGTTGCTGCATCCTACACCGGAACTGCTGCCATAGCTCTGAAGGGTTGCCACCACCAACTTGCACAATTCTCAAAAAGAGGCTGACATCGTGCCGAGTAAAGTGAGGGGCACGCGCTACAGCCTGCAAGAAATACCAACCAAACAAAGTGGACATGCTTTAGCTGTTCTAAAAACCTTTGTTTTTGGGTTCTGTGTCTAAGTAGGAAAAGGGCTGGTGTCTTTTGTGGACACTAGATCTTTTTCAACTGAGGTACAGAATTCATAGAATATCTTAGCTTTTTCAGTGAGATTATTAGGCTCATAATTTTTTTTTGTTCGATAATAGTTTATTTACGCTTTAAAAAAGTCTCTAAAACTTCTAGTATAGTTGTTTTGTTAGCATTTGGTATTGGCACAGCTTATATATAAATTATTATTTAAATAGAATTTTTCATTACAAATATTAATTGTTCAAAACGTGCTTTGTAGAGTTATTGGCTATAAAAAGTAGTAAAATAAAATTTTCACACTAGTTATTAGTGTAATAAATATATGCAAGCTGTGCCAAAAATAGACCAATGACTGAAATATTAATATTAAATTAAGCTTTTGCCTCATTTACCTCTTTCTATAGTATAATATGCATGTTTATGAAGTACAATACTTCATTTAAATATTTATAATCCTGTTTCTTAGTAGAAATATTCAAAATATTTTGTTGTAGTTGTTACAACCCATGTCAATCATTTTTTTTTAAAAATGAATAGTTTTTATTTATTTTAAAGAAATCTTTGATGTGGTTTTTGTATAATATACATAACTTATTTTTTTCTTGCTATCTTGTTAATCAATGGAAATAAAACCACTCTCCATGAAAATTAAAAATTGTTACAATAAATTTTCTCATTGTTAAATGGAATGCATTACTTCTTATTTTAAACATAACTGCCAATCTTTGTGTTTTGAATATCAAAGTCAAAAAGCTAAAATTTATGGAGGCAAATATTTAGCAATCATGCCACAAAAGAATCATAATCCTTTGCAGACTCTATCAGTTGTTAATCTTATTCTAAATTATCAATTTTGCTTTATTGTATTAAAAGTATTGAAAGCTCATAGCATTAAAAACTGTTTGCTACTAGTTTTTAAATTCTGTTGTCTTTGTTTAATTTTGTAAAAGTCTTTGTTTAATTTGTGAAAAAATATCCTTTTTACCTGTGCATCTTATACCTATGAAGATAGATTTACCATCTTCAGAGGGAGGATCCTATAAAATTTTACAAAATAATCTTTTTTTAAGGAATCACAATTCGTACTAATGTTTCTGTAGTACTTTTAATTTTTGCAAACAGGGTATGTTTGTAATACAGTTGTGTTTATAAGATAAAGTCTTATTGTATGTTCCTATAAAAGAGAAAACAATTTATAAAAATCTAAACGATTTTATGATCAAAACTCTTTTAAAAATTTAACAAAGGATGTGACACTTTGTGAACAATTCATTGACACATATTTTAATTTAAATATTTCCTATGGTTAGCCGTAAATGTTGTTATAACCATTTACGCTAACTTTCCACTTGTTCTATTTAAATAATGATAAAACTTATATTCTGATTAATAATTTGAAATTATTGATCATAAATTTTCCTTATGATACCATATATTGGCATTACTTGTAACTCGAGGTTTAACTCATATTAAAACCACTCAAAATGAGTTAAGTCTTCAAAACAATGAATATTATTCTTATTTAAAAAATGTCTCTATAAAATATTTCTGTTATTTATACAACTTTGTAAAAGAAGTTTTCATGCTGTTTACATTCAGTATGGAGGAAGTATACATCTCTTATAGAGCTAATACCAGCAGTTATTATTGAAGTAATTGGTTTCTATATTTATATCTTCAACTTGAAGGTATAGGAAAAAAAATTCGTGTGAGAAATGCAACATAATATGTTCAGTGTTTGATATTCAAACACTTTTGATATCAATGTATTCAATATCAATATTTCATATTGATGTATTTTACTATGCGTGTTAACAAGTGAACGTTGTAGTTTCAAAACTTGCATTCTCCAAAGTATAAACAAGGTATAGGGCCCGGAGCATTCATTGCAGACTTTTGATAATAGTAAATTCAATTGAACAAAATCACTTATGAAAGGGCCGGACCTTATATCTTAGTTATACATTAGAGAGCGCGGGTTTTTGCAACTAAAAACTTTAATTATGGAATCTGTCATTACATGCCATTTCTGATTACACTAAACGAACTGAAAAACAAAATTATATTAACATTATATTTTACCAAGGATCCTGTTATGAAAGTTTTTATTTCTTTCTCTAAGTTCAAAATGAATGACATGATTAAGAATATCAAATTTTCTGCAATTCATAACAAAATGCGAGATTTATTCTATCCCAAAAGTCTTATTATACACCTTAACTGACACAATCAGGCATTTATGTACTGACCGATTTCACAATTTGTCTCATAGATATATTCTCAAATATTGTAATTATTTTCAAGTATACACCATTAATATTTTATATTGATATTAATGCAACATGTCTGAAAATATTTACAATATTTGACTAATTTGTGCATTACTTCTAAGCAAATTTTTAATAGTGAAAAACTGTTAATATAATGGATGCAGTATTAAATCCCTTCCTTGTAGTGCCCTTACTATTTTCCTAAAAATTAGGAAAATGCTGTTATCTCATAGAGATAATTTCAATACAAACTCTGTGATGCAATTTGATTTGTTGCTAGCTATTTTCACTTTGTTAATATTTATTGTGTTTTAGTAGCTGCAATAAATTTTGTTTTTAACTAGGTGTGTGTTGCTTTTTTTACTCAAGGTACAATAGATTTGAGTATTTAAAGTTATCAGAAGAGTATTTACCTTTGGAATTTCGATTCTATATATTAAATAAGCTTACCATATTTGTTTCAGGGATTAACTTTTCAACTGTGAAATCATAATTACATTTTTCTAAATTATATTTTATTTTCGTTATTTTGTTTGAAAAAATATGAATAATTAAAACGGAGACACTATATCAGCACAATTTTTAAAGCTAGATAAATTAGTAACAAACTAAACTGTACTATGAAGTGCAGTACGTCTGATCACCTTAACATTTAATGCAGTCTACATCTATCGATGCCAAAAACCCGTCGTATTCCCGAAAGGATTCCTACGAATTAGAGTGTCAACCCTTACGAAATAGGCTCAAAACATTTAATGGTAATTACATCAGACGTTTTAGTTCACAAAAGGAGGATCAACCAATGCTATCGTTGCACATAGAAGGAGACGACGGATATGACAAATGGAAGTGAATGCGCCCTCTAGAAGGGAGAGTGTAGGCTTTATAGCACATTACCCAGCTCGCCAGAAGAGACAGTCACAAAGAAGGACGACACAAACACATAGACAAATAACAACATTTATTGACAAGCACAAACATCCATGCCTTTACCGGGATTCGAACCCGAGCCCAGCAGCTCCAAAGGCTAGTACACTAACCATTGTGCCAGTGGGCCGGCAGACGACGGATAAGCAAGAGTTAGATAAGAGAGGGTGAACTTTATTGGAGTCGGCATTTCACTAGCGTAGCCGTATACCTAGGAAGGAAACACAAAATGTGGCCGAATTTCACATTTTCCTGTTAAATTTAAAGAATGTGAATATTTCTTACGGATGTCACGCTCTCCATACTGCGATTTCACTGGTTGTTTTGTTTTCTTTGACAAAGTGTTGAAACAATTAGCCCATATAAATATCTTCCAGAGTCAGAGTAGAAGCGGAAGCAACATTCAACAGCATGGAAAAAGCATGCTTAAAGTAAACCGCGAGACTGACATGTTGAAGACTATCATCATCACACTTGGTAACTTAGCACCTGCTGGCGAAATAAAGCTGCCATTTAGAGAAAAAGAGTTAATATTGTTATTAGGTTCGTTCTACTGTTACATAAAATTATATTATCATGATATACTTTGAAATAAGAAACCTCTGAGATTAACAAATATCCTACTGAAAATTCTATCCTTCAAATGCATTAAAATCACTTGTATAATTTAAAAAAACAACTGGTTTATTTTTGGCTCTCGCGGGAATTTTGCCTGTACTTAGCCTCTACTTCTACATCTTCTCAATGGGTCGAGCAATTAATTGTTTGTAGAGATCCAAACTATCATCGCGTGACCAACTTCAAGTGAAAACAAAACATAAACATTCCAATAGTCTTTCCGAAGGTGCTCTTCATTGTTTTGTGTAGTTATGGTGACAATTCAATACTCTGGTTTGGTAAAACTCTAAGTTCAACTAAAATGATTTTAACCCTTTCAGTCCCAATGACAATTTGGCACAGGGCCAGTTCTAGGACATTTCAGAACTGGCCCTGTGACCTATTTGGGGCAACCTATTTTGGGGCCAATTTACGGAAAATTTTGTGTATGATTTCCAGTAATGATGATGCCATATGACCTATGTATCAAATTTTTGCTACAATTTTATAGGTTTCCTCATAAACATTGATCAAAACAATCACGCTAGGTCTATTCCTTAGTCAAAATTGAGCAAAAAACAAAGCGGAGTATCAGAAATTTTATTTGTTCACTTAGTTGTTCACTTATATGCTGGTTATTTACAGCATTTAGCATAATAGAAACTAAAATTTAGGGGCCCTAGGCCCGGGCCTAAAGGGCCTTTAAAGGAAGAACAGTCCCTGATTTGGCGTCATCATTTTAGAATTTTTTTCTGATCGTCTGTAGTCATTTATAATATTAAAAAGCACATCATTCTATTCTTCAAACTTTTTTCGATTAGAAAATATTTTTTAAAAATCTTAATAGATTCCAGCCCTATTATTTATTTTTTGTTTAAATTATGATCAGAAACACGATGATGCCAAATGGCATCACTGGGACCGAAAGAGGAAAGTAAATGTGGCTAGAAAGTAAAAGTTATAACGCAAGCCTACGCAATTTAAGTCACTTAAAGCTTTAAAAAAACATTATTATGTATTTTTTATGTTCTGTGGATGCATATAATGTTATGTGTTCGAAGATTTTTTATTCCATACCATCCATATTTATTTCACAGAGACTTTGTTCTGTTCCCTATAAATATTATTATAATTTAGCAATTTTCTTGCGCTTTAAAACAATTTTCTTTCTAAAAGGAAGAAAATATCTTTAATAAGAATTTAAAAAGAAAAAAGTTATTACGTACTTCATAAAACATAGAAAAAAAAACGCATTCCAAACGAGTAAAATTTGTCAGTCTGGTAGTTTAATAAGAGGGGTCAATATAAAGAATAATAAAAGGAACATTTAGCAAATATAGCAGGGGTTGGGGAGCCCAGTTGGTTAAGCACTCGCTTAGCATTCGGAAGGTCCCAGGTTCGGGCCCGGGCATCGCCAAAATAGCTGCGGACCTATAACCGGCCCGTGCAGCCAAAAATGCCCGACGAATAATACCCCGTATAAAAGCGTGCACGTTAAATATCCTTCAAAGTCCTATCGCTGCGTACGATGTCGCCTTTAACGGTTGCGTTGGGTGCCTATTCAGGTGTTGGCTCGTCACCTAAATGTTGTTCTAAAATACGACGCCCGTCGCCAGTAGCCTTCATGTAGCTCTAGTGCGACGATATTTCAAAACCTAACCTAACAAATATAGCAATTACAGAAGTGTCAAACCAGTGCGATGATTTTCCGACACGCCCACTCCGTCATCGCGACCATCGATTCTTACTGAAATCACACACTTTCAGCTTGATGTGAAACACAACCTGACTGGATTTAAGTTGATTAGTTGGATTAATTTTTTAATATTTTCAACTTTAACAATTTTGGGTGTTTTGTTCTATTGTCTTTCGTTCATCTAATCTTCTTTTTTTCTCTCTAATGGGGCAGCAACATTGGTGGTCAAGCCTTTGCAGACTCGGCACCTTCCCCAGAACTGAGAGCCATTTTTTGTGGCACCATCTAGGCGACTCTCGCTACCAATTTTGACGCACAGATTACAATGAATCTGAACTCTCTGTGGATTGTGGACGTTTAAGTATGCCGAGATTTAATTTTGCCGAGAGAACCCAGGCCAAATGGGCCCTCCAGTGATCTTTTACATGCCACATAATCATATGACATGCGTGCCCAGAATTTTCCCAACCAGAAAATACGACGACTCAGCCGGGGCTCGTACCCGCGATCTTGGGCTTAGGAGGCAGACTCGTTTGACCACTCAGCCACTGAGCCGCTTCACCTAATCCTCTATTTTCGTTTGATTGAAGTTTGTTATAAAGCAACTAGTGTCGACTCAAGGATCTCTTACAACATAATGAACATGGCTAAATTTTTTTTGCCATTATGAGGTGAAGAGGACAACACATGAGCTACCATTCAGTAATGCTACGCATCAGAGAGCCATAAGAACATTTGTATTGCTGCAATTTTCCTGTTTCATGGATTAAGTGGTAAAAGAAATGCTAAAAATGAAAATAAAATCGTTCTCGAGCTTATATTGGTGAATTCATGTCGTGTGGAAACAGATGATCAATTGGAGCACCAATGGCAGGAAGCACAAGAATGGAAGCTGGAAGGGATCAACTGAAAAGTTCTGTTTCTTATTACATCAGCATCGTCTACATCTCCAGAATTCCCTTAACTTGGTAGAATGTATACACTCTTAAAACAAAAGAGTGAAATCCACTCCTATTGGAGAAGAGCATTTTCAACACTCTAAAGCAGTGATATTAACTCCTAAATCGCCTTAAAATCTCTCGTTTGTTGTTAAGATTGTTGGAGGTTTAACAAAACAAGAGTGAAATCCACTCCTATAAGGGAAGTGCATTTTCGACCCCGAAAGGAGTGAAAATTAACTCAGACTGAATTAAAATCGCTCGTTTGTTTTAAGAGTGTACGTATTAGGATACTGGTTGAATTGTGGTATGTATTTTAAAAAGGATACTGTTGTGTAGATAGAAGATACTGTGGTATGTATAAGTTTCACATTACATATGCATTTTAGTAGCTAAAGCGTAACATTCACAATCTCATAGAAATAATATATACACTCTCCTTACACTTAAAAATGCATCGGAAAAAAAAACTAATTTCATTCAGTGAAAGTCAATAAAGTAAGTGATTTCAATATTAAAGGACAAATGTAAAATTCATCAAAAATTGTCGTTATAAGAAAATTTTTATAACATTAAGGAATGTATGCAAAGGAACCAAATATTTATGGCTTATAAACGCGTTGTTTTTGAAAACGATTTTGAATGTAGTAAGGGAGCCTGGTTAGCCTTCCTTGGCTATGTTTTTCGAATTTTATTTTTGAAATTTTATTTTTGCACATATACATTCATACGATAGCACAGATTCGAGGAAATTTTATTGGGGACAAGTGCATAATAGTGTAATATAAATAATGCATTTTTTCTTTGTTAATTTTTTTATTAAAATGACACCCGTATGGGCCAAGCCTCCCTTAATAAGGGAAGCTTGGTCCATACAAAAATGCATAATTTAACTGGTTTTTTTAACAGTGGGTCTTTGTAATTCCCATGTTTCTCTTTTACAGACGTTGTTGCACCAGGTTCAATTTCTCTTGCAGCTGCAAAACCTGTAGTCCATCAGCAAACCCACCACTGACTCTAGACTATATATAACCCTCCCAGTACCAAAGATTTATTGTTTGTCCAAAAAAAAAAAAAACTTTCTTATTAATATTGTTTTGATTCTAAGCTAAGAGCTCAAAAATATTTTTTTTTAATTAAAATTCAATGCGATTTTATTTTTCCTCCTTGAGAGTTCTGTAGAACAAAATTAAAAAATTTGATGTTATGTGAAACATTTTCACCCTTTCAATCCCAGGGATGTCATTTGGCATCATCATGTTTCTGATCATAATTTTAAAAAATAATAGGTGTGACACATATTGGGATTAATAAAAAATCTTTTCGTTTGAAAAAAGTTTGAAGAATCGATTTGATTTGATTTGGTTTGAATTATCGTCGCACTAGAGCTACACGAGGGCTATTGGCGACGGGCGTCGTATTTTAGAACCACAGTCAGGTGACGAGCCACACCTGAATAGGCACCCAACGCAACCGTTAAGGGCGACATCGTACGCAGCATTAGGACTTTGAAGGATATTTAACGTGCACTCCCTTACACGGGGTATTATTCGTCGGACATTTTTGGCTGCACGGGCCGTTTATAGGTCGGCAGCTATTTTGGCGATGCCCGGACCCGAACCTGGGACCTTCCGCATGCTAAGCGAGTGCTTAACCGACTGGGCTCCCCAGCCCCTTTGAAGAATCGAATAATGTGCGTTTTGATATCATAAATGGCTATAGACGATCAGATTTTTTTTCTAAAATGATAATGCCAAATTATCATTATGAGACTGAAAGGGAACCAACCAATCGCTTGATTATTCTAAGCTATCAACAAGACGTCTATATTTTTGCAGCAATTACTTCGGCTTAGCAAGTGGAGACTGTATATTATTTAACTTTTTAATTACAAGTTGAAATAGATATTTACCCCAGGTAAACTTTAAAAAAAAAAAAACGATTCTTAGCTGGTCGCAGTGACCTTATGGACTGATATTTAAATCCATTTTTCACAAACTAAACCTAATTAAAATTGAATATGATTCCTCAAAATTATCTTTGGCTAAAATTTTTTTAATGTAAATAAAGAGTCAAATCGTGCTTTCAGAATGTTTGCACAAGCAAAATATCCTAGGGGTAAATATTTACCCCAGTGTGGTTTAAACGTTAAAAAAAGTGTTTATTTAAGGTTAAGATGAACTTAAATGTAAATTTGATTGTATTGAATATTTAATTAAAAAAACAAAATATACAGGAAGATATATTAGAATATTGTAACAATAGGAATGGAGATTTGGTAATGCGTATTATTCATATATTTTGTATCACATATATTTATTTTATACGTAGAGATGTTACTAATATTACACATATATAATGCCACCTACTGTAAATTACGTAAGATAAATAATAGATTTTACTTTGTTATACATGTATAATGCCACATAATTTTTATTAACATAAGATATACAACTTACACACGAAGTACAATACAATTTCTCTAATTCAAGATTATTTATTAAAATAATCTGATATTTGTGTATATAATGAGTGAGTAAAGAAAAATATTGTTTGTGAATGTGTGAAAAAAATTATGATTGTTCAAAAAATGGATTGCATGTGCAAAAAAGTGAGTAAAGGAGTGAAAATGAGTGTGAGTGCGCAACAAAAGTTTTTGTGTGTGTTCTGAAAGTTATTTTTTATTGGTGTGAAAGAAGGAATATTAATAAGCAAAAAATTTATTTCTCTGTCTTTCTATTATACTTATGTCAATTTGAAATATATTTTAAAAGTTGGGGTGTAAAATACTGCTTTAACATGAATTTTAAATACTGTTTGAATTTTGTGGGTTTAACTGAAAAGAAGTTTTCTGTCGGTTATACAAGCAATTATTTGCAGTAAAATATCACGTAAGTTCGATTTTAATAAAATTGGAAGCAAAACTAGGCATTTTCGATACCAAGTTAAATTTTTCATATCAGACGATTTATGCATTGCTAGTCATTAAGTTCAAGCATATGAATTTTGAAATCAACCATATTTACAATTAACTATACATGCGATTTCGAATGTACACTGCTAAAACAATTAGGAGAGCACTTTGCGTACTTTTGTTATCTTTCAGTCCCAACTATTCAATTCTTATTCGAAAAAAACCAAAATTTTTGTGAAATACATTCATTATTCACCCAGAATGAAATGGTAAAAAACAACGGGGAAAATATTAATTTTTAAAACTAAATTTCAAGGGGGGGAAATTGGAATCACAGCTATTGAATAAATTATAACAATACTTTTTTTGAAATTCATGAATTGTTAAAAATAGTTTAAGGGGTCATAGGAGTCTTAAAAATGTGCAAAGAAGGTACTACAAAACATAGTTTGATCTTTCATGCCATTTTTGAACTACTCAATGTATAAGTATAATTTTTTTACATGTAATTCTACAAAATTTATTTATTATAAAACAAGTTTTAAAATTTATGAAACTTTAGCTAAAACTAAAATAAATGATATTAAACATGAAGCTATTTGAACACATTGTGATTAGGCTTGCGCGGCAAATTGTGAGGTCAAAATTGAAAAAATGACCAAGAAAATGACTTTATATTGTACAAATATGTACAAACAAAGACTTATACCTAAATTCTCAGCTCAATTTTAATTAGAAAATATTTAAAAAAAAATTTTTTAATCAAAATTTTTAAATTTTTATTAATTTTTTTAGAAAAAAGTTCTTAAAATAATTTCTAATTAAAATTGAGCTGAGAATTTAGGTATAAGTCTTTGTTTGTACATATTTGTACAATATAAAGTCATTTTCTTGGTCATTTTTTTAATTTTGACCTCGCAATTTGCCGCGCAAGCCTAATCACAATGTGTTCAAATAGCTTCATGTTTAATATCATTTATTTTAGCTTTGGCTAAAGTTTCATGAATTTTAAAACTTGGTTTATAATAAAAAAAATCCTGTAGAATTACGTATAAAAAATTATACTCATTTATTGAGTAGTTAAAAAATGACATGAAAGATCAAACTATGCTTTGTAGTATCTTCTTTGCACATTTTTAAGACTCCTGTGACCCCTTAAATTATTTTTTAAACATCTAAAAATGTATGCATGAAGAATTTAGGTTCAATTTATTTGCTAAAGTTGTTTCAGATTTAATTTTATTTTACCATGTTTTTCATACTTTCTTACAATTAAGATAAACAGCATTTGATACTTCAAAAGAGATGATTCTTCCATCTAACGACACATACACAGGGTGTCACAAAATGGTCTGATATAAAAAGAAATGGATAGAGATATTAACACAATTCTCTTGCAGAAAACGAATGAGTCACGTCAGGAACTTGATAAGGAACACTTTATTATAGGTAGTTCATTAACAGGTAGCCCATTTTGGGACACCCTGTAAGTGCAAGCTTAACCCTTTCAGTCCCAAAAATTTACTACACAACAGAAACATCTGATATTTACAAAATAAGCTTATTTTAGGTCAAATATACGAATTCCATAAGGAAAAAAAATCCATTAAAATTTTTTATAAGTTTTTTGAAACAATGTCAAAATTCTTTAACTGTGGAAAACAACAAAATAAAAATATATATATTACCTAAAAACCCTTCGAGTTATATATTTTAAGGTATCTGACCATATTATTAAAAAAATTTAGTAATTATTTTAACCGAAATAGTTTAAATTGTGTTTTAAATATGTGGAACTGAAGTGAACTTATCAAAAATCAGGAGAAACGCTTGTTGACTATTTTCTAAATAAAAAAAATAGTAGTTCTGACTTCTATTGAGATTAAAATAAAATTTTGTCTGATTGAACAAAGTGTGAAGAATCGAATGATGTGTGTTTGGATGTCATAGCGGGACATAAACATTTTGAAAAAAATATTGAAAGTGATGTTGCCAAATGGCATCACTGGGACTGAAAGGGTTAACTTAGTCAGAAAAAAAATGGAATCTGAGGATTGTTAATGGAATAATTGGGCGTTTAAGCCATGCGCTCTCTTAATTGTTGTGAGCAGTGCACTAAACTAGGCACTTTAAAAGTTGCTTGTTTTCAAAACTATTTCTTGTGAATACCTTATACATTTTTAATACTCTGAGGTTCTTAACCAGTTAGTGTTTGGAAAACTAACAAAATATAGACAATATATATTATTGCATACAGCTTTGTGTAAAAGCTATTATACATATTTCTGAACTCAGTAAGAGGTCGCTTTTTATAGGATGCGCGCTGTATTACGTTGTTGCATCAAGTATGACATCTGCCATTTTTCCTCTAAGGGTACCTATATACACTTGTTAATTAAAAAAAACCCTTAAAACTAATTTCGTTGATTTCTCGAAGAAACAGATGGTGAGGAGACTACGACAACTACAGAAGCTCCGACTACAACTACCACTGAAATGGCAACCACTACGACCACGGAAGCTCCGACCACTACGACTACTGAAGTTCCGACGACTACAACTACGGAAGTGATGACGACCACAACGGAAATGGCCACTACGACCACGACAGGTGAGTAGAATTCACGACATCCATTAATCCTTTCAGTCCCAAAAATTTACTACACTACAGAAACATCTGATATTCACAAAATAAGCTTATTTTAGGTCAAATATACGAATTCCATAAGAAAAAAATTTCATTAAAATTTTTATATGGTTTTTGAAACTATGCCAAATTTTTTTTAACTGTGGAAAACAACAAAATAAAAAAATATATATTACCTAAAAGCACTTCGAGTTATATATTTTAAGGTATCTGACCATATTATTTAAAAAAAATTTAGTAATTATTTTAACCGAAATAGTTTAAATTGTGTTTTAAATCTGTGGAACTGAAGTGAACATATCAAAAATCAGGAGAAACGCTTGTTGACTATTTTCTAAATAAAAAAAAATAGTAGTTCTGACTTCTATTGAGATTAATGAAAAATATTGTCTGATAGAACAAAATGTGAAGAATCGAATGGTGTGTGTTTGGATGTCATAACGGGACATAACAATTTTGAAAAAAATATTGAAAGTGATGATGCCAAATGGCATCACTGGGACTGAAAGGGTTAAATTAGTATGTAATTTGCATTATCTATTCGTTGCCTCGGACAAAAACGGCAATTTGCCACCCCGATAAAAAATAATTTAAAAAATGCGCATTAATTTTTATTGTAAGTAAATGTTAAATTATTTTTATTGTAAAAAAGGATATCAACACTCTTAAAACAAAAGAGTGATATCCACTCTAGTGGGAGAAGTGCATTTTCGACACTGGAAAGGATTGGATATTAACTCAGACTGAGTTAAAATCACTCGTTTGGAGTGATCCCGTCGGAGGCTTAACACACAAAGGATCCACTCCTTCCGGGAAAGTGCATTTTCCAGACTGGAGCAGTGAAATTAACTCAGACTGAGTTAAAATCGCTCGTTTGTTTTAAGAGTGCAGATAAAAATAGCTATTTTAAAGTTGTATTAACCAGGAATAGAAATATTAAAGTAATACATTTATATTTATAAGTTTAATATTGGGATTTAAAAATTAATTGGGAATTCTAGCCTTTTAACTGATGAATTGCGGCCTTTTAGATGTGCATCCCCGGATAAATGTCAGGTTTAGCCTAAAAAGAGGAGGTGGGTCTGTTGCATTTTGTAGGATTCATGCTTTAAAACTTAGGTGGGAGAAATGTTTTTTTTTTGATTGAATGAACTATACCTTGTCTATTTACTATGCGAGCCTCGAAAAGACTTTCTTCCCCCATACCTTCACTTGGTTTTCTAAGAAACGGAGAGAGCATCGCATTTTTAAACCAAGCGCATATGAGGTTCTGTTGTGAGTTTAACAATCCCAACAGTTCAAACCCAAGTAGGGTGGGTAAAAAACGCGATCACACCGTTTCGAAGAAAACCGCATGCGGGGATAGGGCAGGAATGCTTCCGAGACTTGCATTCTAGATAGACAAGGCATAGTATGGCCATAAGAGTTTCAGAAAACAAGAAAAAAAGTTGTACAGAATATTTCTTTTAATTCTAAAAAATTGATTTAACATAAAGCTCCCAAGAAACTTGTTTTTATAACGGAGTGCATATAAGAAATAGCCTAAAAAAATTGACACTTTGTTGAATTTTATAAATTAATTTATTAATATTGAAAAAATTTACTTGGGCAAAGTAATTGGTTCAAAACATTGAAAATCATTGCATATTTATGAACAGAAACATAAATTAACAACCAAATCTACTTCTATCACACGAATGATTTAAATGTAAATTAATATCAAAATATAAATGATAAATGAATCGTCAAAGTTTTATCTTACAAATTAGTTTTGATTAAGGAAATAGCAAAAAGGTTAAATACTAAATTGTTAAATATTATTATAATGATTAGATCATAGATTTTATCATTCTCTTCTACAGAAAGTGAAACAACGACCACAGAAATTCCAACGACAACTACAACGGAACAACCTACGACTACTACGGAAGTTGCTACAACGACTACCGAAGAACCGACTACAACGGAATTTCTCACTACGACTACCACTGAAGCGACTACGACTGAAGTCCAAACTACAACCGAAGGTACAAAAAAAAAAAAAAATCTTTGTTTAATTCTTTTTATTTGTGGAGGTATGAATAAAAGTTTGTGAAACTTTTTTAACATCAAGGGTGTTCAACTTTGAATGCTTATATTTCAGCAAATAAGTCAAATTAATTAATTTTCTTTTGGATCTGGGGTATTTTGAAGAAGATAAACAATTTTATATACATAACAAAAAAATTGTGTGTTGCTATTGGAGTTTTCAAAGTTGATACTCATTTCAATATGTAGAAGACCCCTTATGCAATTTTTGTTGCCAGTTCTTACTGTCTCCGGCCTCTTTCACGAAATTTCTTGATCAATAGCAGCCGAGAAACGAGGGGTAGATCGTTTTTCAACCCAGCTGATGTACAACTATATGTTGTACCTTTGACTTCAGTTTCATTATTTTTTTTAAAAAAGTTAAATAAAAATAGAATAAAATAACCATGAAGAAATTATGAACTTGAACCATGAAGAAATTATGTATGATAAACCGTGCGATACAGATTGGAATAAGATAAGATAATTGAGGTTAGCCTTAATATTCAAGTCAAGAAAATTGAAATTTGTGTAGTGGTCAAAGGAACAGCACCTTCCCGTAAGTATTTGAATTTTCCTCGTTGTAGGATTTATACAACTCTGAATTGAGAATCTGCTGTATCACACTGAGTATTATATATATTTTTTTATATTATTAGTATTTTATGGCTTGTAATTATTAATAAATCATTCTATAACATCAGAGCCTACAACTACCGAGCCAACTATTACGACGACAACAGAGCAACCCTCAACTTCAACCACCGCCGAACCGACTACAACGACAGAAGAACCAACTACAACAACAACTGAACAAACCACGACAACGACAGAACAGATTACGACTACAGAAGAACAACCTACGTCAACAACAACAATGGAACCATCGACGACGACAACAGCAGAGCCGACTACTACGACTACTGAACAGCCTACCACAACAACAGAGATTCCGACAACTACAACAACTGAACCTACTACGACAACTGCAGAGCCGACAACTACAACAACGGAACCAACTACTACTACGACAATGGAGCCGACTACCACAACGATGGAACCGACCACAACTACTACAGGTAAGAATGCAACGAAAAACCCAAAATGGGCTCGTCCTCTATCTTTTGGTTCTTAGATAAATCTTCGACAACACTCAATCCTTAACCCCTAAAAAATTTGCTCGAGTGGTCCGAGCAGGTACTTCTAAAATTTTTTATGATAATTGAAGAACGTGCTAGGTGATATAAAGGTTAAAAGAGAAAATGATCTTTTAGTATTTAGTTTTTTTTAAGTCCGTTAAAACATTACTTGCAAACGGTAAAATATGTACTTAATTTTAAGTTTATTGAAAAAGGGGAACTTTTATCTTTAAGGATAGAATAATACGTTCATGGGCACAAAAATATCACTTTTTCAAAAATGTTCCTTAGCACATTCTTCCACTAAGCTATTCAATTTAATTCTGCCCTGTTGACTAAACCCGCTTGTTACTACAGAGCCCACGACCACAACGGCAGAACCGACTACAACGACTTCCGAACCTACCACAACTACTACTGAACCAACAACGACTACCACGGAGGAACCAACTACCACAACGACCGAAGCCCCAACAACTACAACCACTGAAGAACCGACAACGACTACAACTACACTTGCTCCTACTACTACCACAACTGCGGAACCGACTACCACAACTACGGAACCGACTACGACAACGACCATAGCGCCAACAACTACTGAAGCTACGACTACACAGAGACCAGTAACATGTGAGTATCTAAGGCTAATTTCATGTAACTCTAGTGTAAGTCACAATTTAAGAGGAAATTACAAGGCTTTTAAAATTAAAAAATAAATAAATTAAAAAAGCAAGTTACACAGTATATAGTTTTAATAATTGTAAATCAGCTATTCCGATATTTTTTTTCCTTTTAAAGATAAAGTTGTAGAGATAATCGTTTTTTTTTCGCACATGACTTATACTACAGAAAGGATAATTTTGCATATAAACAGCCCTTAGTATTGTGATTATTAAAGTTTATTTTTAATTTTTAGCTAAAATTTCTGTTGTTGAACTCGAATGAATTCGTCAAAAAACGAAAGAGTAGGTGGGTCATTCTCTGTAAAAGGGACAAATTGATGTCCCGGATACTTTCCTCTTAATTTTTAAATTATATATGCATGTTTGGGATTTGTTAGTGTAAACTGGCCCACAACCTAACTAGTCCCACTTAAAAAATTAAAAATAATTATAATTTACTTACATAAAATTTCATTTAAATACCCGATTTGTCACTCCCTCACACTGTCCCTGCATGCTTTTACAACTTTTAACGTCCTAAAAAAAGCCATTTTAAATATATGATCCTTTTTGGCGGAACTAATTATGGTTAATTAGTTTCTGTAGTTTCCGAAAATGTGTCTGATGTTTTTCTACCATCAGTAGTTTTATGTAATTTTTTGAGTATGTATGTGTCCCTGGGTTATAGAGTTACTCCTACAACACTGCTTTAAAGTTCAATTTGAAACTTACTGGAAGACTAAGAAATCGAATTTAAATTGGCATATTATTCCTAAAGGATTGAGGCTTCTAAATCAGCCATCAGTTGCTTTAATTAATGAGTGATAACGTTTTTACAGCACTTTTAGTATTAAAAATATCATGGGAGTCTTTTACTGCCGTCACTCACTCAACCTCATTTACTGATTATATATAAGTGCGAGAATCTTTTTACTAGTCTCAAATTGTAGGCATTTAAATGTAGATCAACATACAGTCTCTTTATTTCATGAAAAATTCTAAGAAAATGATGTTATTTGACTTTTCCTACGGAATCGTCACTCACTCCCACGTCACTAACTCACAAATCAGCTTTGAAGGTCAGTCCAAATTGGATAACTTCATCTTAGATCATTTTTTCGAAGCGCATTCAATACCGATCGGTTGTTTCGCTTCAAGTGTAATTTTTTTTTAAAACGCATGCCCTTTAGATATTTTACGAGAGTGATTATTCGTTTCTTCTTCTACGTTATAATCAAGAGTTGGGGTCAAACTTGCCGACCAGGCGGCGCAATGGTTAAGGTGCTAGCCTTTGGTGCTGCTGGGTTCTTGTTCGAATTCCGGTATGGAAAGGATGTTTGTGTTTGTCAATAAATTTTGTTATTTGTCTATAGGTGTGTTTACATGAGGCATCGAATCCATAGATTGAAAAGCACACTCAGCAGTTTTTCCCTCTTGGGGATTTTCTCCCAGACAGAACCGGAATTGCAGGGTTCATTAGGGTAGGGGGGTTCTCAAACTCTCCAATGAAGGAGGGTTTGATGTTTCATGACATGGATTCGGCCACAGACTATCATTTGGGTTAGAAATCCTGCTCGTCCTCTTTTTCCCCTAATGGAGATTTTGGCATTCCATGAATTCGATGGCTCATGTAAACGCGCCTTATGTGTTTGTGTCGTCTTTCCTTGTGTGTCTCTTGTGACTGTCTCTTCTGGCTAGCGGGGTAAGGAGCTATTAAGCATATGTTCTTCATTTCTATAGGTCGCACTCACTGTCATTTGTTATAGGGTCAAACTGTTAATTAATTATTTTTACACTAGAGCTACAGTTAGGCTATTGATGACGGGTATCGTAATTTAGAACCACAGTCGCGTTATCATCAAGATATTTAAGACGAATAACTAAAATAAAATGCGGTGGCATTTTTTTTAACCTGCTCTTCTCGATCAGGAGTCGTTTCCTCTAAACACATTATACGCATATCAAACCCTTCTTAAACACAATTTATTCCTTTGAAATTATACAGGGTGGTTATAAAATAACGCTCCCTATTCGGAGTGGTCATGTAGCTTGAATGAATAATCCAAATGCAAAAAACTTTGAGACACTTACTAATCAAGAAGGGGGGAAAAGAATGGAATCATAAAAAACAAACTCGTCTCTTGACCAGGGTTCTAAATTACGAAGCGTAATCGGATGTGTTGGCCGTAATTAGCCATAATTGGCTACTCCTCGTAATTATAACCTTGGTCAAGAGACGAGTTTCTGTGTTATAATTGCATTCTTTTTCGTAATAAAGAAACTCGTCTCTTGACCAGGGTTCTAAATCACGAGGCGTAATTAGCTGTGTTGGCAGTAATTGATCATAATTGACGACGCCTCGTAATTTAGATTCTGGTCAAAAGACGAGTTCGTTTTTTACGATTATTCTTTTTTATTATTATTCTTTAGGATTCTGTCTTTTTTATGATTTCATTCTTTTTCCCCCATCTTGAATAGCAAGTGTCTCAATTTTTGATGCATTTGGATTATTCATTCAAGCTACAGACCACTCCGAATAGGGAGCGTTATTTTATAACCACCCTGTACTTGACCACTATTCAAGTATGGTCAGCGTCGGCTCGTAACTTGATTGCTGTTCTAAATTACGACGTCAATCGCCAAAAGCCCTCATGTATAGCTGTAGCGCGACGGTAATTCAAACTAACCTAACCTAACTTCCCCACAAACAAAAAAAAACCCCTCGCATTCCTATAGAGATGTATATCGTGTAATGTCTACTGTAGGTTTAGTTGCGTCTGTTATTCAACCAAACCTAATCGACATAGACTTGGATCACACGTTTTTGAACTAAAACACAATGCTTAGCACTTGGGGCAAGTCAAAGAGGCATGCAATGGTTTCGGGGCTGCATGAGCATACATTGTCTATTGCGCATGCTCAGCATCTAAAGAAGTTAACGATAGTTTTCAAATGTGGAAAAAATATATTTTTTATTAAAAAAAATCATTGAAGGGATCTGAACCAGTTTTTTTGCTTTTTATGAATATGTGAAACACATATAATAAAAATTATTCAATTGGAAAAATATTTTTTTCTCCAGTTTTTAAAAGTGCAATTTGTCCCATTTACAGAGAATGACCCAGGTATTGACATGCTGACGATGTCCGTCTGTCCGTGCCACCCCTCCAAAATCGGTTGTATCTGCTGGATCCTAAATTTTTTTTTGTTAGAAAGATACGAACGACCTCAGAAAATATCTTTCGTACATTTTTTCCATCTTGACTAACATCATTCTGCGATCTGTCGGCGAATTATCCATTGAATTAGCATTGAAATATAATTTTTAATTATTTCTTTATAGCTGTTGCCACATCAACAATGACATTCGAAACTTTATTTATTTAAAAATATTATTTAAAGCTAAATTTATTTTTGCCTTTAATTAGAAAATGCGATAAAATGAGGCCAATGTAATTTTTTTTGCATGTTCATTATTTTTTTTACTAAGAACGCGACAACGCATTACATTTTTTGTATAAAAATCAAACCAATTTAAAAGCTGACGTACAGAGTTAAATTCCTCTTTTTAAAATTGCTTCCAATACTTTTTGTAAAATTATTATTGAAAATTAACAAAAATATTTGAACCAATTTCGAAAAGTGGAACTGTCGATGACCTGTAAGTCAAAGACCATTTGTAAAAATATTCAATGAAGCCGCAGAAATGTGGCTTAGAATATATTTTCTTCTCCTTGGAGAGAGGCACTTTGGTTTTGAGACCCGCGGTCCAAAACGGCTCATTCCCCCCTTCAGATAGTATTTCTCTCTCACTATCCTATTTATAACAAAATGTTATCCACATGGCACAATAAAATAAAATTTAAATAATAAAAATTATTTTTTAAATTAAAAAAAAAGCAATTTTAAGTACCGCATATAGCCATTTTTTTTAGCTTCATAAGCAAGGAGTAAATTAAAAATTCTCTTTGTAAGCAAGATATTATAATAATAAAGTCTACAAGCAGTTCAAGGGACCGAACAGAAATGACCTTGTAACTAGTGTTTAAAATTCGATAAAGAAATTTAGGAGGTGTATGTGCGACTAACTTAAAAAAAAAACTAGGCACACATTAAACAGGAGCATTTTTTGATTAATTCAACTTTTGTAAACATTGCTTTGAAATTTTTGGAGTCTACAGTGTCCAATTGACGATTTTAAGATCACTGGACTTGCGTGCCAGTCACCGAAGTTTTAAAATTTTAGGACAATTTAAGAAATCACAACTTACTACAGCCTTTTTGCTAAATTTTCGCGATTATATGATCCCACCAATGCAATGGTTTGAAAAATGTAGTATCGATGAAGATTTCTGATCACATGGTAATTATTTTGTCTAGAGTCTTGGAAACAACGATATAAAAAAATATTATTAAATAGATTTTTTTGAAATACTGTAGTCGTGATAACTGCGACTAAATTTATTTTGTTGTCTCAAAACCGAAAAAAACTGGTAGCATTTTGAGACTAACGACTGTGAATTCGCACGCTGGTTTAACCCTTTCCGTCCTAGTGATGCCATTTGACATCTTCATGCTTTTGATCACAATTAAAAATCATAATTATTGGGCCGACATCTATTGGGATTAATAAAAATATGTTTTCTATTCTACAAAAAGGTTTGAGAAATCGAATGATGTGCTTTTTGATATCATAAATGGCTATAGACGATCAGAATTTTTTTTCTAAAATGATGATGCCAAATTGTCATTGGGACTGAAAAGGTTCAAACCGAGTTTTACTGTAATTCCAGCCAACTTCTACAACGAGACAGCCGACTACCACTACCCACGCATGGAACGAAATTCGTCATCGGACGAAGACCCGGAAATCGTCAACGGGCCCGTCGGATTCGGCCGGGCCGTGGCCCTGGAAAATCCGGACCAGTGCCTGCAGATTCGTGTCCAGCCCAGAAGCGACCGGGATCAGGACTGCTGGGAGAGCCCGGGAAAATGTCAGGACGGGTTCTCTGCCAGCATCTGGATTAAAGTGGCCTTCAGGAGAGATGATAACGCGACTAAGGTTATCTTTAGCACGGGTGAGTTGCGTTAAAAAAATTTCTGATGGGTTATTTCATGTCTTGAGTTGCATCAACTCCACAGGAGTGAAAATAAGGTCTCGATCGGTTAATCCATGTATTAGCCATAGCATACTATGTAAAACTACCAATGAAATCAAGAAAGGAAAGCAGGATTTACTCCACTTGAAACAAGCAAACTATCGGTTAATATTTGATTTTGGTTTGGTTTATTTAAGGTTGGTATTGTAGCTGCATAACCACTAGGCCCCAAACAGTCCTTAGCAATATTTGTTTCTCAGAAGGAAATCAATTAAGCTTTGGAGTTGGCCCTTTTCATGTGATTTACTTTAAGTACCCTCCCAAACCAGTAACAAAACACTAAATAATGATAAATGCAAAAAAAATCACAACCCACTGGAGTAGATAAAAAATGGGAGTTCAACGCCAGCGATGGATCAGTGTATCGATGACGTCACTGAACCACCACCACCACCATCACCATCCCCACCACCACAGATGAATCACCGGATATGACGTATTCCTTATGGAATGGATATAAGTCACCACTGATCCTTCACCACATATGCGTCAGACCCATAAGGAGTACGTCATATCCGGTGACTCATACCCATTACATAAGGAATACGTCATATCCGGTGACTCATCTGTGGTGGTGGGGGATCAGTGACGTCATCGATCACTGATCCGCCGCTGGCGTTGAACTCCCATTTTTTACCTACTCACGGGTCTGGCACAAAATAACTATATTTTAATTCCACTACTATCTAATTATCTTTGCAGGAGCGTGTGAAAAGGGAGGACCAGGCACGTGCCTGTCGTTCACGGGCATCTTCGTCCACGTCCTTCTGTCCACGGGGGAGCAGAAGTGGTACCTCAAGGTCCCTGGACCAGTTCAGAACAACACGTGGAACGAGATGGGGCTGAGGTGGTCCAAAGACGATGGCCTGCACGTGAGTCTTGGTTGTTGGTACTATATAAAGAGTACAGGGGAAAAGCAACTTCATTGCATAGGAATCTTCCCGTATTCTGGTGTGCTTGGCGGACATTGGCGATAGGAAACCAATTTCTTCTTTCGCGGTTCGAACAGTTGACTCGTGTCAATACCACCTAGATTAGAAGGCCGGCGAACTAAATGCTTGACGTCAAATTAGTGGACCGATTCTGTGGTTTTGACCAATGATCATTCGTGACTAGATCTTGTATTTGAATACATTTTTAAGATACGATGAATCAGGATGCGACGTCATCTTAAGATACGACGTTATTGGTCAGCAAATCAAAATTGGTCTACTAGTGTGACGTTGTGTTGCTTAGTTCTTCGGCCTTTTAATCTAGGTGGTATTGCTCTGTGCACTGATCTCTGGTGTGAATCAGGGTTACCGCGAGAGAAAAACAAAGCCAGTAACCGGTTCCCTTACTCTAGTTTAGGCGATGAATCGCTGTAGTTGCCAAAGAGGCCTGATGCAGACAGATGCCTATGCAATCAAGTTGTTTTTCCCTGTACTATTCATATTTGTTTACTTTAAGAAGTATTTCATGAGGTTCTCTACAGCACAGATTAGAACTAGCGGGTGCAGTTTTAGGGCAGGCGGATGGTTCTTTCTCGCCCATGTTAATTTTACTAACATTTTCTCATGAACTATATGAGATATCATTATGAATTTTTGTAGTTGTTCCTTTCATGTTTCCTCTTTGATTTACTGAAGATATTTCACAGAATAAAAAAATACTTTTAAAGTTATTATTTTAAAATATGTATTAAAAAACCCGATTTAAATGTATAAAACTTTTTTGAAGAAGAGATATTTAAAATTCCTCTGTTGAAATCAAATATCTATTAATGGAGAAAAAGTAATAAAGAAAACATGCTTATATCTTTGATAGTTCCTTGACAAAAAAAATCTAACTCTTTACACTCTTAAAACAAACGAGTGAATTTAACTCAGTCTGAGCTAATTTTCACTCTTTTCAGTGCACTTCTCCTATATATGAGTGGATTTCACTCTTTTGTTTTAAGAATGCACAAACCTTATTTTGGTTCGTTAAAACGTCAGATTTAGCCGGTAAGACGGACTTTGCCAGTTAATATCCGTCAATAGAAATACCGTTTATGTTTTACTTAGAAATTACGGATGGTGCTCCAACAACTTCGACATGAGAATGACCGTATCAAAAATAATTTTACGTCACTAAAAATATTAAAAAAAAATTTAGCATCAAAAATCCTCTACACATTTTCATTTTTTCCATCATACATCTGTGTGTTTGATCTGCAGAACATACTGAATACGTGTCCTATATCTCTGAAGGATACAGACGCACAAACAAGACACCTGATTGACAGGTATTAAAGCAACACACCATCTGTGACATAAGTTAAAATTTTGAAAAAAAAAGTATAATCTTCTCTCTTTAATCATGAAGTTTAAAGAAATAAATTTTTTAACCCTCTAATGGCATACTGTTGTTACGATCGTGCGGGTATAAAAGAGAATGTTCAAGCTCTTCAAAAATATCGATACCGAAGCAGCAGACTCGTACCATTCGTTATTGGTATAAAAAAGGATTTTGTTTTTAAGGAGTTGCTGGCATTGAAGCTGTTTAACGCATTTGTTTCGATAAATCTCCACATTTAGTCTCATAATTTTAAATCAGCTCCATCTGACTGCCGGTCTTCAAAGGTTAAAGCAACACAAATCTTTAAAAAAAATATAATCTAATCTCTTAAATCTTAATGTTTAAAGAAATAAAATGTTTAAGGGGGCGCATTACCTAAACTTTAGGGCTGCCCAGAAAATGATTAAACATTCTAGAACTCTGTGATATAAATATATTGCAAAAAAGGAGGTATCATTTATAATGATAGAGGTTTATTGAAAATAATATGGTGGTTTTGCATAAAATGTTTTGAAATTTTCTGTTGATTTTTTAAATATTAATTTTCTTAGCTTATGAATGGTTAAAAGCCCAAGGCTTTTAAGTTAATAAATGTAGAGCTCCAATTTTTTTTCCTGTATTAAGGCGAATACCATAAACAAAAGAATTGTGTCTAGTGTGATTAGAATTTTTTTTAAATAGTGATGAAGTTGAAAATTGAGAAAAAAAATCTTATTTTTTGGCTATTTTTATACATAAATCTGCATAACTATTTTTGTTTAACTGGTAGCTCAATATCCATACCAACTTTTATTAACAGTAGTTGTGTTGGAACATTTTGAAAAAAAATCCATTAAAAAATTCCTTAAATTGTAGGAGGAGGAGTATTTTGAAAAATCGTTATTATTTTTAATATTTTGGAAAAACTAACGTTTCAATATTAATGATTTTTTTGTATATGCTTATTGAATGCCAGTTCTTTATAAAAATAGTTTAATTTGAACGCTAGCTATAAAAATACTGGATTTAAATTTTTAGGTAATGTGTCCCCTTAATTAAAAATTAAAATTTTTAATATCAGCTGTTCGTCAACGGTGAGCTGGCTGGCAAAATGCTGCTACCAGAGGCCGTAAAACCGGCCCAGTCCCGAGAAGGCGAGTTCGCTGCTACGGTAGGATGCCGGATCAAACCGGACGGTGGCATGGCGGACTTTGCAGACGGCGAATACGACGAGCTCACGGCCTGGATGCGATTCTTGCCCGAGAACGACACGGACTATTTCCTCGGCGGACATGATCCCAACACGACGTGCGATGCGGAGACGCACCCCCTCAAATGCGAGACGAATACAGGGAAAATTCTAGAGAATATGGTAAGTAATACAGAATGAGGCAAACAAAAGTGGCCCCGGTCTAGAGATAGGAATACGTTGAAATGCTTGTCGAGAAAGACTCTTGAAGCCGCCTGATACCTGTTTCCGCATTGGTTGGATCGGATTAGCTTATCACATTAGAGCTACTCATAGACTAGTGGCGAATTCAGATCTTAGTTCGTATTGTATGAAGACGTCCCACAATGCAAATTTTGTGTCTTGCCATCAATTTAGAATATTTTCTATATATAAAAACAAAAAGGTCCGATTCCCTAGGATAAATAAGGACCGAAACAATCAAATAATCACTTGTGGGAACTTTTCCTAATTATCTCTACAAACCTTGTTTATATTTCATTTCAGCAAGCTTCTAAAACCATAGCGTAGTTGCCAGCAAATAAGTCGCCAAGCGTTTGTTTGAGTTTAATATTGAAGCGATCAATAGCTTCAGTTAGCAAACCTGTTTTTGTATTGGTTTTAGACTAGGCAACATTTCTGTCGTATTCTTATCTCTAGACCGGGGACACTTTTGTTTGCCTCACCATGATTTGATTATACTGTCTCTTAGTCACAAGAAGTTAAGTTTAGTTTGAATTATCGTCGCACTAGAGCAACACGAGGGCTATTATGGTGACGTCGTATTTTAGAACCACAGTAAAGTGTCGAACCGACAACCTGAGTAGGCACCCAACGCAACCGTTAAGGGCGACATCGTAAGCAGCGTTGGGACTTTGGAGGATATTTTAACGTGCACTTTCCTCCTCACGGGGTATTATTCGTCGGACATTTTGCCCGCACGGGCCATTTTACAAGTCGGCAGTTATTTTGGCGAAGATTACAACGCAAGCTTGGCTAACTTCACCACCTCGTATGGTTTTTCAGGAAGCTCTGTGAGCGTCGCTGTTCAAACTTTCCTTGTTTAATGCTCTGCCTTGAGGTTAATTACAACTGCTCTCCAAAACCAAGTATGGTGGTGGAAAGCCTAAAAGAGCACC
Organism: Hylyphantes graminicola; assembly: GCA_023701765.1. Taxonomy (NCBI): domain Eukaryota; kingdom Metazoa; phylum Arthropoda; class Arachnida; order Araneae; family Linyphiidae; genus Hylyphantes; species Hylyphantes graminicola. Next base: position 60,522,123 of record CM043117.1, read on the forward strand.
CCTCGTGCTATTTGGTAAAACCCACTATGATATAGGGTAGGAGAATCTGGCTTGCGTTGTAATCGTAAGGACAATAGCAATATAAAACACGTTTATATGCAAATTCTTACTTAATTTGAAGAGTTAATTAAATATCACAGAGCTTATGCCTTAAATTTCGTCTCCGTAGTATTTTGGGATTATTTGGGCCTTGAGTGAAAAGAATAACAGTTACCAGTAAAGCGTTTAAATCAAAAATCCGTTATTCGTTTCGAGACTTATATTAAAGGTGCCACTCAGTATATTCTTACATTTGGTTTCTATTTTTCAGAAGTTCTTAATTAACTTGGTGGTTTATATACTAGATTAGTATAAGCAATATATAACGACCGATATATTTACCGACATTGATCTTCATCAAGTTAACTATGCTCATCACCCGGTTCTCCATCGATCGGGCTTGCTAATGGTAAGTCTATGGGGAAAAAATGGTTTTTATTCCAAAAAAGAAATGAAATTATAGGAATATTTTGATGCGTTTTTTTTATTACATTCATAAAACTCCAATAAAATTGTGCTTTTAAAGGTTATCATTATAAAAACGATATTTCCTTTTTTTAATCGAAATTTTTTCTATCAAAAAAGTAAATAGCGCTTTTAAAAAATAACCTCTAAAAGCACACACAATTTAATTGCAGTTTTGTGAATTTAAAAACAAACGCATCAAAATATTCCTATCATTTCTTTGCTTTTTTTTGCGGCGGGAGGGGGGGAGGACCCATTTTTCCCCATAGACTTACCATTAGCAAGTCCGATCGAAGGAGGACCGGGTATAGGGGTGATGAGCAGCCTTAAGGCAGATTAGAAGTTGAAATTAAAAATTTTGGAATAAATATCGCGAAGATTTATCGAGGTTGATGATAGCAAAATAAAAAAAAAACCAGAGGGGATACGCAATGAAGATCAATTTGTTTTTCTATATTAAAATTATTAATTTCTAGCTATATTAATTTTAAAATGAAGAGTACACGGGAAGAAGCGATTGATTTATTAGGCGGACGCCCGCAATTGTCTGCTTGGCGACATAAAACCGGCTTCTCTCTTTCTTCTTCGCTTGGTCCAAGCGTCGGGATCGCCAATCGCCTGAACTTGGTAACTAGGAACCACAGAGATAGTAGTTAAAGTACTACAGTGGCGTATCACGTGACCTACAACACTGACCTCATTGGGGCTCTTCTGGGAGCTCCTTGCGCGTCCCGTCGTTAGCATTGGAAGTCACGTGATCTGCCACTCAATTACTTTAACTATTATATCTATAGTAATTAAACTTCTCTGAAAAATCTATCGGTTTTTCCCGTGTACTCTTCAAATATGCCTAAAAAATTCAGTTCATATTAGTATGTTATCATTTACGTCCAGGGAAACACACCAGTGGAAAGCGTTGAAGACCTTTGCCAAGCCCTCGAGCACCTGAACCAACTATCGGGAGGAAACGGCGAATCAGATGATGATGGTAACGATGGAAACGAGGAGGAAGAGCTTCGTATGTTCGTGTCCATCATCCGGAAACTCATCGCGATGACGTGGGACAAACCAAAAGATATCAGCGTCAAGGAACTGGAAGATCTCATGGTGGGTGTTCTAATTAGGAATATAGACATTAAGAGACCAGGGGAAAGAAACCTTGATTGACTAGAAATCTTCCCTCTGCTTGGCGGACATTGGCGACGGGAAACCGGTTTCTCCGTTGGTTCTTCTCTCTAGGTACAAACGTGGTGTTAATTTAATCGATTCCGGCTGTCTATCTAGCCTCCTTCAGGAGCTTTAACATAGCCAATTACGCTTCGTAGTTTAGAATCCTGGTCACGTGACGAAGTCGACACCTGAGAGGGCGTCAAACGGAACTTCGAGCGACATCGTACGCTAGCGCCAGCTGTGGCTGCAAATTTCTTTTTATCTAAACAATCCAAGAATTTTGCAAACTTTAATTTCTTTTTGACATGATTCCTCCATGTCAGTCTTTTCCAACCACACACAAGAAAAAAGTTGAGAATGGTTTATCAGTCAAATTTGCTTTGAAATTTTTATTCCACACAAATAATGAATAGTGAAATTGCTTACAGTTTAAAAAGTCGTAGGCCAAACTAAACATTGTATAAACAAAAATATACATTTTATCTTTCTCGCATTATCGTAATTTGTACATTGTTTGGCAGGTTGTTCAAGATATGGCAAGTAATTTACTTGATCCTAAGCACACGGATGGATGGCAGAAATTGCAAAGTGAAGGAACAACTTCCGTGGACTTTCTGAACCAAGTGACCGCTTACCAGATCCAGAAAACGAAGCAGACGGACAATGGGAAGGAGCCCATAGACCTTGTCAAAAACTCTTCCAACATCTGTAAGTTTCCTTTGGCTATTCCGGAGAGAAATAACTAGGACATTTGTAGACTTCTTTTAATGAAATTGGAATACTTTAGTAAATAGCGACACAATTTCGAATAGCTGCAAAGTATTCCTTTAATTAAAGCTTGGAAAATTATAAGCTTCATTATTGGGATGAACAACAACAATGGCCATTTTTACCGTACATGTCTGCTATTGTTTTTATATTGCAGCCCAGTAATCAGTTAACAGTGAGGAATGAGTTGGGGATTGAATTCGTATTTCTTAGCAGCTAAACTCATCCTGTAATTTTCTTACTGAAATGCGACACTTTCTAATTTTCACATATTCAATCCTTAGCTGCTTGTCCCGTTATCAAGTTTTAATCTACAGAGTACATTAAAAAAATTAAAAAAAATTAACTTAAGGGAAAAATAAAAAGAACAATTTTTTTCTTACAGTTTCGAACATTCGAAAATCAATGCTGTATTCGGTCCTGGCAGACGGCAAGCCTATTTCCTTCCCCGAAAAAGAAAATGACGACGGCCAGACGAGGAAGAAAAGAGAAGCCAACGAAAACGACGATGAGGACGATGCGAATAAAGTTCAGATATCGGTCACAAACAACCTCTACGGGGAAGTGGACAAACAGAAGAAAGTAATTTTTGCCGGTAGCTCTTACACCTACCTGGAAAGACTTGCACCTCTCTACAACGCCAAAACTGGGAATCAGACCTACCTTGTGTTCCTGGACAGTGAGATAATTTCTGCCTCGTGTGAGCCAAACGCCAGCTCGGCTGCTTTGGATCGGGAACCGGTGCTGGTTACTCTCAAACACAGGAGAAAGGTGAGTTTTACAAAAAACAATAATAAAAATGAAGTATTATTAAGCCGTTTAACTCGCGTGTCTGAAGCAGATGGCTCTAGTTTTTTCGGAACCATTAATCCATGCAGGTATCCCCAAAGACATTGCTTCATCAAGGCCCATTAGTTCCCCCAACCAATATCAACAGTAGTGTCTTTAGCTATTTATTGTAGCCTTAAAACAAAGAGTTCTATAGTAGGGTAGAGGAACGACTCGTACTGAGCTGCCATCGGCAGCCATGGCTCACTACGGAGCAGAGTGGCAGTTAAGCCTAATAAGTGCTAGTTAATTTATAATTTTGATACTGAGGAAGGAAGTACACCGAGGGCAAAGGTGAAAATCGAACCCACACCCGTTACAGCGCTCTGACTGCTAGCGTTATGGCCTGCGATCCAAACCACTCGGACATCGGGCCCCACATGCCACCTTATATTGTCTCCGTGTTGGTCTATGATGCTGTTGGTAGGTTCAGTCTCTACCCTACTATAGAACTCTTTGCCTTAAGCTCGTGATTAGGTTTTTGCTAAAAATTCTTTTGTATGGATTTTATTGGTTACATTATGGATTCTGGGGTCGAGTCCTGACCATAATAACAGAATTCCTTAAGTCCGTTTCCCTTAACTTTTTGTCTACAGCGCTAAATCTATCACCAGAATCATAAACGCAGATTGCAAGGATTAACAGACATACAACCCAGGTAGAGGTACAACTGTGTACGTCATACCCAACTGCTAACAATCGCCCCTGTCAAAGACGTTCGAACATCATTAGAAATTGGCAATCTTTAGAAAATTTATCGATTATCACCCCATCCACACAATCTTCTTTATACGATTCCCCACAGGTAAAAGCCACCGGCCGCAAACTCCTCGCCGACAGAGAACTGGAGGACACGGGCGAGATTCGCAGGCGGGACTGCATGCGATGGGATCCAGACCTCGAAGTCGCAGGCAACAAGGGCAAGGGCGGCTGGACCAGTGACGGCTGTACAGTGGCCAACACCTCCGCGGATGAGACGGTGTGCCAGTGCACTCAGCTTGGCACCTTCGCCGTGATGTCCAAGATCCGCAAGCCCTTTGACATCCCACCAGAGGAGGAGTGGGTCAAGCTGTGCAAGTGGATCTGCTTCTCGATTTCGGTTGCGCTACTTGTGTTCTACGTCGGCGTTATTCTCTTCAGGAAGTGAGTACTCACTAATATTGTACATCTAATTGAAGTCCTATACATTTTTAAAGGACTTAAGGGAGAATGGGCGCGCTGGATTGGGGGTATCTAAACTCAAGTGCCTCTAGTTAATCCAGTAGGAAAAAAACTATTTTCTCTGCCACATTTTTCCGGGTGTATTGATATTGTGTTTTACAAACGGTTTTTTTTAAATAATATACCTTGGTAACTTATAGGTCTCCCTTTTTTTTAAAATTGCTTCGAATACTTTTTTGAAAAATTATTTATTTAAATTTAAAATACTTAATTTTATTTTCCGGCTGGGGAGCCCAGTCGGTTAGGCCTCCGCCTAACATGTGAAAGGTCCCAGGTTTGGATCCAGGCACCGTCAAAATAGCTGCCGACCTATAAACGACCCGTGCAGCCAAAAATGTCTGACGAATAGTACCAGGTGTAGAGGGAGTGCACGTTAAATATCATTCAAAGTCCCGACGCAGCGTACGATATCGCCCTCAGCGGTTGTGTTGGGTGCCTACTTGTCACTTGACTGTGGTTCTAAAATACGACGTCCGTCGCCAATAGCCCTCGTGCAGCTCTAGTGGGACGCTAATTCAAGCTGAACTATACCAAACTAATTTTATTTTCCAACAGGCCCCTTCATGAGCAGTTCCACATCGTCCGGTTCAATATGGCGGTGGCCGCACTCGGAGCAATGGTATCCTTCGCTTTGTCTGGATTCTTCTACGAGGACGAGGTAAATTACTGATTTTATTTGAAAATCACTGAAAAGTGAATCTTTGATGTTGTGTTATTGAATATCTAGCCCCGTTAGCATTGTGATTGCGGAGGTGCAGTGGCAAGCGCGCTTGATCCAAATATTGTTGTTGCCCCCGTAGGTCAGCAGTGTTAGACTTGGTCCACGATGTAATACACCTATAAAAAATCCAAAACCATGGAAGGGTCGTCGTAAAAATCCTGCTTGGAAAGTCCCAGACACGCAAGTATATGGTCAGGCGAAACTGCTCCGAAGAACAGTTTGCACAAGTCTCAAAGATTCTGGAGCCCTCTGTAAATTTCAAAGTCGTTAGGTGGCCGCTTCGAAACGGGCAAGGATAGTTTGTTCCCGTCTATCAAAACATAAAGCTAGGGAGCCGCCAGGACGGGAACATTGATACCAAGGGTGTGAACTTTGCCTTCTATCTATCCAAATGTACTAGGCACGTTTACATGAGCCATCGAATTCCTGGAATGCCGAAATCCCCATTAGAGGAAAAAGATGTCGAGCAGGATTTCTAACCCAAATGGTGGTCTGTTGCCGATTCCATGGAATGAAACATCAAACCCTCCTCCATTGGAGGGTTTGCGAAACCAACCAATAATGAACCCTGCAATTCCGGTTCTGCCTGGGAAAAAATCCCAAAGAGGAAAAAATTGCTGAGTTTGCTCTTCAATCCATGGATTCAAGGGCTCATGTATTGAGTTACTACCCTACCCTCTTTCATCTCCAGGAGGTGTGTCGGGTGCTGTCTGTGCTGATCCACTTCTTCTACTGCGCCCTTGGACTGTGGCTAGCGTGCGTGGGGCATTCCCTCTTCGCCGCACTCGTCTGCGGTAGCTTCGGAGGAAAGACGACCTTGCACGTCATGATAGGATGGGGTGAGTTATCACTTTAAAATTACGAGGCCTGTCTTTAGTAGCCCATGTATCCAGGGATTGGCCAGTGTCATCTAGATTAGAAGGCCAACGAACTAAGATACCTGACGCCATATTACTAAAAAAAATATGTACAGGGTGGCTATAAAATAACGCTCCTTATTCGGAGTGGTCTGTAGCTTCAACAAATAATCCAAATGCAACGAACTTTGAGATACTTACTAATCAAGAAGGGGGGAAAAGAATGGAATCATAAAAAACAAACTCGTCTCTTGACCAGGGTTCTAAATTACGAGGCGTAATTGGATGTGCTGGCCGTAATTAGCCATAATTGGCTACTCCTCGTAATTATAACCTTAGTCAAGAGACGAGTTTCTGTGCTATAATTCCATTCTTTTTCGTAATAAAGAAACTCGTCTCTTGACCAGGGTTCTAAATTATGAGACGTAATTAGCTGTGTTGGCAGTAATTGGCCATAATTGACGACGCCTCGTAATTTAGATTCTGGTCAAAAGACGAGTTTGTTTTTTATGATAATTCTTTTTTATGATTATTCTTTAGGATTCTGTCTTTTTTATGATTCCATTCTTTTTTTCCCCTTCTTGAATAGCAAGTATCTCAATTTTTGATGCATTTGGATTATTCATTCAAGCTACAGACCACTCCGAATAGGGAGCGTTATTTTATAACCTCCCTGTATACAGGGATTGGCCAATGTCATCTAGATTAGAAGACCGACGAACTAAGACACCTGACGTCATATTACTAAAAAAAACATTATTTAATTTTGACTAATGATTGCTCGTAACTCGATTCCTCATAACCTTTAAGGGGTCACAGGAGTCTTAAAAATGTGCAAAGAAGGTACTGCAAAACATAGTTTGATCTTTCATGTCATTTTTGAACTACTCAATGTATAAGTATAATTTTTTTATATGTAATTCTACAAGATTTATTTATTATAAAACAAGTTTTAAAATTTATGAAACTTTAGCCAAAACTAAAATAAATTATATTAAACATGAAGCTATTTGAACACATTGTGATTAGGCTTGCGCGGCAAATTGTGAGGTCAAAATTGAAACAATGACAATGAAAATGACTTTATATTGTACAAATATGTACAAACAAGGACTTATACCTAAATTCTCAGTTCAATTTTAATTAGAAATTATTTAAAAAAAATTTTAAATCAAAATTTCAAAATTTTTAATAATTTTTTTAGAAAAAAGTTCTTAAAATAATTTCTAATTAAAATTGAGCTGAGAATTTAGGTATAAGTCCTTGTTTGTACATATTTGTACAATATAAAGTCATTTTCATTGTCATTGTTTCAATTTTGATCTCACAATTTGCCGCGCAAGCCTAATCACAATGTGTTCAAATGGCTTCATGTTTAATATAATTTATTTTAGTTTTGGCTAAAGTTTAATAAATTTTAAAACTTGTTTTATAATGAATAAATCTTGTAGAATTACATATAAAAAAATTATACTTGTACATTGAGTAGTTCAAAAATGACATGAAAGATCAAACTATGTTTTGCAGTACCTTCTTTGCACATTTTTAAGACTCCTGTGACCCCTTAAGATAAAAAAAATCAAGTCATTAGTGGTGTACAACTCAATGTCTACTAGTGAGATGTTTTGTTACATTGCTCTTCGAAATTCTAATTCAGGTGATATTGCCACATCTAGACCAACAGCTCCTTGATAGATTGCCCAACCTCGGAATTCCGTAAAGGAGCTAGGTAGACAATGTGTGTTTACAACTGGTCAATTTTGCGCCCAAGTGTGGCAAATAAATACATTTAATTAGACAAACTTGATGTAAGATGATGTAAGGCCCCCAATTTCGATTTACCTATTTTTCAAGATCATTGTGGAAACGCGTATGTAAGCTTCTTTAGATCTAGAAAGTATCGGCTCAATTCAAACTGCGGTAAAATCGAAGTCAACCGACTATACTGGAGTCTCCTTCTAAAAAGTTTTCGATTGAAATATTTCGAACTTCCATACATTAGCGTTTCTTAACCAATGGTGAATTAGTGTTTTGTAAGCATAAAAAATATTAACTTTCTTAGATCATATTAACTTTTACGAAATTTCTTTAAAATTATTAACTTTCTGAAACAAACATTTAATTTTCAGGCAAAAAACATCGGCTTATTAAAAAAACACTGATTTTGAAATTTTGATCATAATCTCAAAAAAAGTACAAATTTCGGACAAGTTCGTTGTATTGTGAAGCTTTCAAAGTCAACCGATTTCCTCTGACAATCTGAAGCCTATGGTCGTCCAAAGTGGTATTTTTTGCACCTAATACCACCGGTATATACAAACATTTATTTTACTAAATCAGAAGGGTGCATGTAGAAACCTTATGTCAAAAATTACATTGAGACAAAGTTGTTTGTCCCTTTAATTCATGCTGCGTATTTATCTTTTTCAGTTGTCCCTGCTTGCATGGTTGGAGGATGTTTCACTGTGTTTCAAAACTATGGATATGATTACAGGTAACGACAGAATTTAGTATGTTGCTTTAATATGTATTTACGATCTCGTGTTGAACGAATTTAGATAGTGCAGCATTCATTCAAGTAAAACAAAATTTTCCGCAGGTGCCTCGTAGGACCAACTGCAGCACGTAGGTGGCTCCTTGTCACGCCGATTCTTCTAGCGGCAATGGTAAGACCACAACCACCTAAACCAATAGAAGGCTTGTGTGGTGGTAAATCTTGCGTAACATTTTAATGGACGGATTTTGAGATAAGTTTAGTTGATATTTTGACCAGTGATCCAATCTACTTTTATAATCAAATCAATAGAAGGCTTGCATGTGTACTGGTAAATCTTGCGTAACAGTTTAATGAGATTAGTTTTTGTTGAGATTTTGGCCAGTGAAAGTTAAATCCTATCTACTTTTACAATCGAGATGAAGAAGAGATGGTCTTGGATAGAGAGCCTAAATAAAATAACGAATTGCTACTTCGTACAAGTATTTAACAGTGCCGCCAACTTCGAGAGACTGGCAACATGTTCTCCAAGCTTCTTCCCTGTTTGTGCCAAACAGTAATTGTTATCGTTCAATGGCTGTTTATCTAAGCTGGAAATGAGGCAAATGTTTGGCAGGGTCAAACGCCGGAGAAAAATTGTTTGTAAATATGTGTTGAAATACAAAATAAGATTTTAAAAAATGTTATTACATTGACCGTAACTGAGTAACTTAAAGCCATTTAGTTTTTATACCTGTCTTTAGAACGGTAACATTTAGCATCAACTAGCGAAAATCAGCTAAATATCGTAATAGGCTAATTCCTTTCGTGACAGACATGACATAAGGCAACTTTCTTGGCTGTTAAAAAGTACTAAATGTTTATTGAGTGTTAAAAAATTACCATGGGGTGATGCAAATAAAGGTCTTGATTATAAAAGGCGCTGAAATTTTCATTCAAGAGAAAATACTTAAAAATTAATTGTGTTAAAACATGCCGTGACTGACATGACAAAATTGAGACACAGATTTTGAGTGACCTTATATTATTACCATTTGCTCTTAACTGGTATGCATTTCAAGTCTAGAATTTTTTTGAAATTAATATAAGATTCTGATATGCCAACCAGAAAGAAAAAAAATTTAGATATTTATAAATAGTAAAATATTATAAATATTTATTATCGTGACTGACATGACAAATGTGACAGACATGACAAAGTTTTGATGCTCTATATCTCACTCAAATTTTAAATTTAATGTTCGAATTTCTTACGAAGAGTTTATTTTGAGGTATAAAAAGAGAAAATAAAGTGTCAAGAATTTTTGCCAAGTAGATTTTGTTTAAAATAAAAAAAGTTGAAATTTAAAAAACGATGTCCATTGCGCATTTTCGTGGAATCAACCAATAATGAGATATCTGGGGGACCGTTGGTCGGCCAATTAAATTGCAGGTGCTTTCCCCACCTGTCACCACCCTCTATCTAGAAGAGGAACCCCAGCCACTCGAGTGAAATTAAGGGGGTCCGGTACCTTCCCCAACTTTTTTTTATTTATGAAGCTATACTATTCAGATTTTATACACTGGTGCATCATGCATTAATAAAACCAATTAACAAAAAAAAATTGGAAATGACTCAATATTTTAAAAAAATTAATTTTTTGATCAATTTTTTCACAATTTTAAAATCCCTACTCCTCCCTAATTTTTCGACTTTTTTTGACCAAATTTTTTATATGAGTTCCCCAATAATATCTTAACAAAACTATGCCTCCAAGTTTTAATCAAGATACAACTTTTTTTTAAAAAAATAATTTTCGAAATTTTATTAAAAAAAATCACTAAAAACGTTAAATTTAAACTTTGAATTTTTTAAAAAAAATACTGACAACATAAATGAAGAGTTTTAATGCATAGTTTTGTTCATTATACTTTTAGGATGCTATAGAAATTTACACAAACTTTTTATGTATAATATTAAAAGAGGAGTAGTGTTTTTTACTAAACTAAAATTTACAAAACACGAACAGAGATACGAGCATTTAAAGTATAGATCCGTGATAGGATACTTGGAGAGTGAGTCTTATTCAAAAATTAATAACTCAAAGGAAAATTGAAAAAATAAATACTCATAAAATTTGAAGCGGTTTTTTACAAAATGTTAAGCAATGTTCAAATAATATTTTTAAAAAATAATAAAAAAAATTGCATTTTTCATGATTTTTGGGTACTGGACCCCCTTAAATCTTTATTTTACGGATTTTTACATTTTGACAAATGACAGTTAAACCGTAGCTATATTTATAATTGAGATGAAGATATGTTCTTGGAAGATCATTGTCTTCAGCGTAACGATACAGGTATTCTGGTTATAGTATTGCCAGAAAACACGAATTGTCTATTGAAAATAATGCAGGATTCAGTGTTCTAAATGTCTAGTATTTTAGAATTAAACGTGATTGTATATTTCAGTTGTCGTTCGTGTTTTCTATTCTCACGTGTATAAATTACGGGACGCCTGCTGTAAAGAAAACGGCCATCGTGAATGAACTAAGGTAAAAAGAGAAAAGGTTGAACAATTTTTAATTACTATTCTGAAAAATAAAAAATATATATTATTTTTCGTTTATCACCTTTATTCGAACTAAATTAAGCGGACATTAAAAAAAAAATGTTTTGAATGTGAGAAGGTTTATTCGAGAAGGGTAAAACTCATTTTGTTTAATAGGATTGTTATAAAAGGGAAATGGGAATAATAGTGAGAATAAAAATGTTGAGCAAAAATTTTATTAGTGAAAATGAAGTGCCACAATGCATAAAATAGGAAATTTAATTACGATCTGCCTTGCTTTCACCAGAATAATGGCCTTAGTGAATGCTGGTGTCCATTCCGCCAAGATTCTGCCAGGACTACTTCAGTAGGACACTATACACTGAAGAGCAAAAATAACAGATATAGGCATACATCTGCGAATAAAAGTGTATGCAGCCTAGTTTAGATGAACGCTGCCCAGTTTATAGTTCTTACGATTATAATGCGAGCCTGTTTCCCCTACTCCCTCGTTTGGTTTTCCAGGAAACGGTATGAGGGGCAAACTTTTCTTCCCCCTCCCCCACTCTACTTGGGGGTTCGGAGAGAAGTTGCGATGAACATCACAGCCTAGCCTTAAGCAAAGTAGGTATCGAACTCGAAGCTCGATTCGTTTCTTGGAAAATCTCACAAATATACTGCTGACCTATAAAATTATAAACGACCCATGCAGCCAAAAATGTCCGACGAATAATACCCACGTGAAGAGAGAGTGCACGTTAAATATACTCCAAAGTCCCACGTACGATGTCGCCCATCACGGTTTCTATATGGGTGCCTACTCGTTCGTCCGCTAGTCATTTGGCTGTGATTCTAAATTACGACGTCCGTCTCCAAATGCCCTCGAGGAGGTCTATACCTTGTCTACCTAGAATGCGAGCTTCGAAAGCATTTTCCACCCCCATCCCCGCATGTGGTTTTCTTCGAAACGGCGTGAGCATATTTTCCTCCCCACCCTACTCGGGTTTGAATTGTTCGAATTGTTACCCTCACAACAGAACCTCAAATGCGTTAGGTTTAGAAAAGCCATGCTCCCCCCGTGTCTTAAACGCGTTAGGTTTAGAAAAGCGATGCTCCCCCCGTTTCCTAGAAAACCAAGCGAAGGGATGGGGGAAGAAAGTCTTTTCGAGGCTGGCATAGTAAATAGACATATTATTGTGCGACGATAATTCAAACTAACCTAACTTTTGGAAAACCACATCATGTGGTGGGGGAAGCCAAGCTTGCGTTGCAATCGTACGGACAGGGCCTGCTCTAGAAAATATCAGAATAGGCATAATCTATTTTGGGGGCCCCTTTACGAAGAATTTTGAGTACAATTTCCAGTAATGATGATGCTATAGAGACCAATGTATAAAATTTTTGCTACAATTTTATAGGTATCCTTATAAACATCGATCAAAACAATCGTGTTAGGACAATTTCTTAGCCAAAATTGAGCGAAAAACAAAGTGGCGTATCAGAATATTTTTTTTTAGTTTTCCGATATTTCGGGGATTTACAGAAATTAGCATAATAGAACATGAAATTTAGGGGCACCTAGGCCCGGGCCCAACGGGCCTTATGGAGGAGCAGTCCCTGCGTACTGACTATAGTACGGGTTCTATTTTTGATAGTTCTGCCACGCGTGCCCACTTCGTGGTGTCCCTGCTGTTCCTGTGCACGTGGCTGTGCGGCGTGTTCGCCCTGGTGGACCTGGGCTTCGACGAAGGGGAGCTGCCCGCCTTCAACCCCATCTTCCAGATACTCAACGCGTGCACGGTAAGGACTGTACCAATACCACCTAGATTAGAAGGCCGGCGAACTAAATGCTTGACGTCGTATTAGTGGACCGATTCTGTGGTTTTGACCAATGATCATTCGTGACTAGATCTTGTATTTGAATAAATTTTTAAGATAAGATGAATGAAGATGCGACGTCATCTTAGGATACGACGTTATTGGTCAACAAATCGAGATTGGTCTACTAGTGTGACGTTGTGTTGCTTAGTTCTTCGGCCTTCTAATCTAGGTGGTATTGACTGTACTCGCCGCCAACCAAATAAGAAACGGTAGGGATGGCGGTTTTTGAGAAAAATAAACTGATTTCCGGTTTTCACCGCAGAAAACCGGTTTCCTGTTAATACCGGCCTCATGAAAAAAAAACTTTTTCGGTTAAAACCTAGTACAAAAAAAATCGGTTTCAGTTTTCCATCCCTAAAGTGTTTCAAATAAGGGGGGCGGGAACTATAGCACCTCAATTTCACCTTGTAAAAAGGGAATGGGCGCGCTGGGGGACCGCGGGTCTCCAAACTCAAGTGTCTCAGTGTTAATCTAATTGGAAAATAACTTTTTTGTCTGCCACATGTCTCCGGATGTATTGACTATTTTTTATAAACGTTTTTTTTTTTTAAATAATTAATGTAGATAAGTTACAAGTCTCTATCTTCCCACTTTTTGTAATGGTTTCGAATATTTTATGTCGAACCATTTATTGAAAATTAAAAAAAATATTCGAACCGATTTTAAAAAATGGGATTTTCGGTACTTGTTAGTCAGCTACATTTATGACATAAAAAATCCGTTTGTAAAAATATTCAATACAGCCGGAGAAATGAGGCAGAGGAAATAGTTTCTTTTCCTTTGGATTAACACTGATTGGAGACCCGTGAACCAGCGCGCCCATTCCCCCTTAAGAGGAACAGTCAGGCAGTCCCATAGAGCTAATGCATTGGTTTTGTAATCGCAAATCCCGCAGAAGTAATGCTGTCCCATGTGCTAGCCTTTTTCCCGCAGGTACGGGAATCAATGAAACAACGAAATGAAAAAAAATTTGAAACGAAAATGTTATGGTTATTTAATCATATATTTTTGAAGTTTTAAAATGCCAAAAATATGCAGCAGGTGGCTACACTGTTTGAAAAAGTTGTGACTTCAAAACTAATGCATTAGCTCCATAGGACTGACAGTCCCTCTTAACCAACATGAGAACATCAGGTTTTCTTTTTAGCAACGTCGAATTTGCAATTTCCTTCAAATGGAATTAGCCAACGAAGTAGATTTTTTAATGAAAGAATTAGCATTATAACAATATATTTATTAGTGTTACACTCGTTATTGAACTGCACAGAATGCTCAAACAATCTTCGATTGGATATATTAATTGAGTGGTTTTATCAGAAACTATATACGAAAACGCAACTTATTTTTACACTTTTATTAACACATTTCATATGAGATATTTAGCAAAACGCAGTAAATAAAAGAAACTCATTTTTTAAAAAATGATTTTCAACTGGCTTCCGTTGGGATTGAGTTGCGAGTCGGTAAAGATGATATTAGTTTCTTTTAAAGGTCTTTTAAACTTTTTTTTCCTATTGGGGCTGCAACAGTGGCGGTCAAGCCCTCAGCACATTCCCCAAAACTAAGAGCCATTTTTATGTGGCACCATCTAGGCGACTCTCGCTACCAATTTTGACGCACAGGCTACAATGAATCTGAGCTATCTGCGGATGTTAAAGTATGCCGAGATTTAATTTTGCCGAGAGAACACTGGCCAAATGGGCCCTCCTGGGATCTTTTACATGCCACATAATCATATATGCGTGCCCAGAATTTTCCCATCCAGAAAATCCGACGACTCAGCCGTGACTTGAACCCGCGATCTAAGCCTTACGAGGTGGACACGTTTAACCTCTCACCAACTGAGCCGCAGTACTTTTAAACTATAATAGAACCTTCTTGCATGAACTGGAAAGGTAGTTTAGAAGTAGAATTAAAACACTAGCTAGAATTGTTCACGTCCTACAATTTCATTAACCGTTAGGAAAATACTAGTTTAACTATTGTCATAAAATAGCTTTAACTACATTCTTAAAACAAAAGAGTGAATTCCACTCCATTTGGAGAAGTGCATTTTCGACACTGGAAAGGAGTGAATATTATCTCAGACTGAGTTAAAATGGAATGATCCTGTAGGAGGTTTAACACACAAAGGAACCACTCCAAAAAGAGAAGTGCATTTTCCAGACTGGAGGAGTGAAAATCAATCAGACTGAGTTAAAATCGCTCGTTCGTTTTAAGAGTGTAATTAATAACTAATTATTAACTAACCACTAAAAACTACTGATTGATTAAACAAGTAGCGTACAAATAAACTACTTTGAGCAGTCATTCGGTATCATTTACCTTTAAAATAACTCATGTTAAGGAGTTTATGTTAATGAGGTTTGACTATTTAATTTTTGTCAGAATTTAATCTTGCAACCTCTATTTTCATATCTGTAACTTTCTCATGTCGTTTTCAATCAAACTTTATCTCGTACTCTGCAGGGCATTTTCATCGTAATCCTCATCGGTCTGGGCTCGAAGCACTTCAGGTACAGCCTGTGCCACTCCGGAAAGAGCAAGACGCAAACAAAAGTAAGCTCTAGTATCTCTATGAATGAGTTGATTGCAAGATTATTTAAAAAAAAACAAGAAGTTCTAAAAAAAACTAAATGACCTACTTATAGCTACTTAAGGGGTCATAGAAGTCTTAAAAATGTGCAAAGAAGGTACTACAAAGTATAGTTTGATCTTTCATGTAATTTTTTTAACTACTCAATATATAAGTATAATTTTTATATGTAATTCTATAAGATTTATTTAATATAAAACAAATTTTAAAATTGATGAAACTTTAGCCAAAACTAAAATAAATGATAATAAAGTTATTTTAACACATTGGGATTAGGCTTGCACTTCAAATTTTAAGGTCAAAATTGAAAAAATGACCAAGAAAATGACTTTATATTGTACAAATATGTACAAACAAAGACTTATAGGGTCACATGGGGGAATTATGGATCACTCTCTTTCCGGGGTAAATAATGATCACTAAGTTTTAAGGAGTAAAAATGGTTTTTAGAAAGAAAAAAAATTATGCCAAGTCATCCTTATATATTCTATTTTCTTATATCAAGTTCAAAAACAATGTAACTCTGCAGCAAAAAATAGAAAAAAATTACTTTTTACACTACTATAAAAACATCTTCAAAAAAGATTGTCCTTGAAAAACATGATTTTTTTTAAGATCCATACTGGAGAAACATATTTGAACTAACTATTTTGTTGGTACTATTTTTCAATAGGAAAAGGTCTAAGCTTTTCAATCCGACAAAAAAAATTTCATAATAATTTTTTTTAATGATTTTAAAGGTATATCGATTTATCCCCCAGTTTACTGGGGTAATTCTGGATCACTGGGGTAATTCTGGATCAGTGATATTTTTTAATTTTTCATGTGCTTTTAGCCAAGTGGTATATGTCATTTTGAAGCATAAAATCAGATTAGGCTGCAATCCAAATTTCATTAAAAAATTCAAATTAGAAGTTTATTTAAAATTTAAATAACAAAAAAATTTAATCTACATTGAAATAACATGCAAATTCTATTTTTATTCAATATTTTCACTGTTGCCATTGCGTTAAACTTATTAGAAACTATATTTAAACTAAAAACTTCGAAAAGAATATTTATTTGTGCTATATAATTCAGTTTGGATTGCTGTAATAGAGTCCATTGAATTTTTTTTGTCAAAATAGAGTTCTTTTGATGGTTCTTTATACATGTATGAAGAAAGATGCGTAGAGAATTCTAACTTGGCGTAAAAAAATATGCCAAGTTTCGCCTTCATTACTTTTATGTGCTAAAACAATCTTTTTATGTGCTAAAAAATGATAATTTGAAGCATTAATTTACTTTTAATATGCATTTGTATTAAAAAACAAGGGTGATCCATAATTACCCCATGTGTGATCCATAATTGCCCAAACCCGGGGTAATTCCTGATCACTCAATAATTAAAATAAAACTAATAATAATTAAGTTTTAGGTTGAGTTATTATTTAAATAAATTCTAAATTATTTAAGCTTACTCCATGCAAAATTAAATCTTTCTATCTTTCATACTTTAGAAAAAAATAGGATGTTGTGATTTTTTGATCCATAATTCCCCCATATGACCCTACCTAAATTCTCATCTCAATTTTAATTAGAAATTATTTTTAAAAAAATTTAAAATCAAAATTTAAAATTTATTAATTTTTTTAGAAAAAAGTTCTTAAAATAATTTCTAATTAAAACAGTACTGGTCAATACCTACTTTTTCATTTTTTTCTATTTGAAAAAAAAAAGTAAACTAAAAATGCGTCTTTGAATTGGCGTCGCGAAATATTGACTTTTACTAATACGTACGAGGGAGTCACGCCAAGTTGTAGTTTTCGCGAGTTGTCGCATGCTTAAATTCATCGCCAGAGACAACTTATTATAGTTCCTACTAGACCAGGGGCTGGGGAGCCCAGTACTCGCTTAGCATGCGGAAGGTCCCAGGTTCGGGTCCGGGCATCGCCAAAATAGCTGCCGACCTATAAACGGCCCGTGCAGCCAAAAATGTCCGCTGAATAATACCCCGTGTATGGAAGTGCACGTTAAATATGCTTCAAAGTCCTAACGCTGCGTACGATGTCGCCCTTAACGGTTGCGTTGGGTGCCAATTCAGGTGTTGGCTCGTCACCTGACTGTGGTTCTAAAATACGACGCCCGTCGCCAATAGCCCACGTGTAGCTCTATACCAAAACCGAGCTTAAGTTTGCAGCAGAGAAATGTACTGAGCGGAAGAATCTTGGTAAACAACCCGTCTGGCGCCGCAAAATGGCGTACTCTGATTGGCTGCTCCTTTCAACCCTGATATTCGTGCGCCCTGTTACGTCAAAATCGAAGGAAAAAAATAATTAAAATAACACTCTAACTGAAGCTAAACTAATAAAAATAATAAATTTATGTCTTGAAATAACAAATAAATTTGTTTATTGAATGTGAAATACCTTTTTGTACTCGATTCTCGCACTCAAAAATGAGAACTATTTACCCTTTTTCTCGTAGAACATTTGTATACTGCAAACTTAAGGTCGGTTTAGGTATAGTGCGACGATAATTCAAACCAAACCAAACTAAACCTACTAGACCAACAAAAAAAAATTCTTTAAAAATAAATTTTATCATATGCTTGACCCTGAGGGCTGAAATGAGGAATATGAAACAAAAACATGTATATATGTAAATTGGTATTAAAAAATTCGAAATTAGTGAATTGATTTACTTTTTTACAGGCTATGAATCTAGATCCATTCGACATACATGATAAAGCAACAATTAACAATCGAAAAAAGATTTGTAAGTATTCTGTTTCAAAAATAGATTTCGGGGTGAAGTAGAAGAAAATAAAACATTCTATCGTTTATTTTCTATCATTTAGGGTTTTTTAATTATTAATAATATGCTATAAGTTTAAATATAAATAAAAAGGAAGGTAGATATTGATATCAATATATTCTTCTGCTTTAATCTCAATACTATTCATAATAATGATATAAGTAGTTAGATTTTGTTGCATGAAAAGTTTGATTTCATATATCTCCACAATTAACAACTTTTGCAACAAGAATTAAATTTTTCTGTTTACTTCGTTATGTAATGGCAATAATTTATTTTAATATTAAACTTTTATTTCAGATATGAGTTAAATATCTTCAAGCAAGAAAATCAGAAAATTGAAAATGTTCAGCAAATAAAAATAAAACTTTTCTCTTTCGGAAATCAGCAACAGCAATCGCAGAAACGTTATAATAATTCTGAATGAAACAATAGAATTTCAATCTAAAATGCTTCAATAATTAGTTTTACCTTTGCACCGTTTAACATGAATAATACGCTGCTGCATAAATAATGTAAAATTGGTGTTAGTAACGATTAAAACAGTGTAAAATTTGAATTAGTAACGATTGGCTAAGAGACTATAAGATATGGATTGTAAAAAAAAGTGTCCCAATAAAATTATTTGTGTGAAAAGTTTTGTTGCTAAAATGTGTATATTTAATTTATATGTAAATGCTTTTTAAAGATTTTTCATACTTTTAATCAGTAGAATTTTTCATAAGAAAACGTAAAACATGTATACACTGATGAATTAAGGGGTCATAGGAGTCTTAAAAATGTGCAAAGAAGGAACTACAAAGCGTGGTTTGATCTTTCATGTCATTTTTTAACTACTCAATATATAAGTATAATTTTTTTTATATGTAATTCTACAAGATTTATTTAAGATAAAACAAAGTTTAAAATTTATGAAACTTTAGCCAAAACTAAATAAATTATATTAAACTCAAAGCTATTTGAACACATTGAGATTAGGCTTGCGCGGCAAATTTTGAGATCAAAATTTAAAAAATGACCAAGAAAATGACTTTATATTGTACAAATAAGTACAAACAAAGACTTCTACCTAAATTCTCAGCTCAATTTTAATTAGAAATTATTTTTAAAAAAAATTTTAATCGAAATTTTAAAAATTTTAATAATTTTTTTAGAAAATAGTTCTTAAAATATTTTCTAATTAAAATTGAGCTGAGAATTTAGGTATAAGTCTTTGTTTGTACAATGTACATATTATTTGTACAATATAAAGTCATTTTCTTGGTCATTTTTTCAATTTTGACCTCAAAATTTGCCGTGCAAGCCTAATCCCAATGTGTTCAAATAGCTTTATGTTTAATATAATTTATTTTAGCTTGTGATAAAGTTTCATAAATTTTAAAATTTCGTTTATATTAAATAAATCTTGTAGAATTACATATAAAAAAATTATACTTGTATATTGAGTAGTTAAAAAATTACATGAAAGATCAAACTATGCTTTGTAGTACCTTCTTTGCACATTTTTAAGACTCCTATGACACCTTAAATATGCACGAAGTATAAAGTTTAAGCTGTAAAATAAAAAATATAATGCAGCAAGAAATGAACGATAGAAAAACCAGACATATTTTTCGATATAGAAATATAAATATCTTGCAACAAAACAAAACCAATTTCTAAATATATCCACTTAAACAAACAATAAATCTATCTAATAATAATTTTATACTTAATTTTATAAAACTAGCATAAAATCATAAATGATGCATATAGTTACTTTTAGATAGAAAAACTAACACATAGACTAAATGAAATGAGAAAAACAATTTTTAGTTACAACTATTTTTCAATTATATTTTTAAAGAAATATTTTTTAAGTACGTTAAACATTTAATTATGACTACCTTTTTAATTTAAACATACTTTTCATACAAATGTATGCTAAAAAGTATGTTCGCAAAAGACATTAAAAAAAATATGTTTAATAGTTACTTAGGGACACGCCTTAAACTAAAAAAATACAATTTTTTTGTGGTATAAATGCCGCATCACTTATTTGTAGTTAACAGATTAATGTTTAAAGATACAATTACTTTTTTTAAGTAATGCAATTGTTTGGTAACTAAGTGAAAAAATTCTTCTATTTGAAAAGTATGTTATTGATATCATGTCTGATGATTTCAACTGTAAATATTAAATGGGACCAAGCAATTGCAAAACTACTATCTATTTTTGAACAACGGTTCAGTAATAGCCATTTAGTGTATTTAATATTCTTCGATCGATGTTTTAAAAATTTATTTTTCGACCTAATTATAGATTGTAAATCTAGTTTCATTTTCCCTACAACAACATCTATTGGAAAACATATTAAAACCTATAATTTTAACTTCATTGTTGTGAAAGTATAAAAACTATTTTTTGAATGAAAATGAATTTAAATTATGCCCTATGTAAGGCGATAATTGTCTTTTATGAATTCAAAATTCTGAAGGTGTATGGAGGTCGGTCTTTCTTAGGAAAATTTATTCTGTGGAACATTTTGAAAATTAACCATATAAATAAAAATTGATCAGTAAGTCTTAAATACTTAGAGTTTGATAGTTGCTATGACGACAAAACAATATATTTGCAATGACAAATCTAAGTGATGACGTTGAATCATATTTAAAACTGACTGACGTCTAAAACTGGTGTTATATTTGCATAGAAAAAGCTGAACTAAATCCTACTCTTAACATATAAAATAAACTAACTGCATTTGTCACTTAGCCCCTTTCCACACAAGATTTGTGTGTGCATGCATATTAACACTTTACAAATGGATAATACCAAATCTTGGATTTGTAAAACTGACTTCCTTATTTCCTTTTTAAAACTAGCTGGCCTCTTTGAAAATTCGGGAACGAATCAATGTACAAATATAGGTTTCAAAATTTTCTTAATCTACATGACAGTTGCGTTTTTCGACCAGATGATTATGTATTATATTGATGGATTTTATTCTATGAATTGGAAAGTATTCGCAGCCACACTAGCTACCTACTCTTCGAGCGTGCCACTATATTTTTGTTTAAAAACCAAAAGAAAATCACTGACGATTTTACTTTTACAAAAACTAACCTTCAACGAACGTGAAGGAAAAAATAAATTCCACAATGTTGTGTTCTGTAGCATTTGGGGTCTGTCTTTGTTGTACTCGCTGGTTCTATCAATAGCCATTTCATCTGACGTGTCCGGTCATGGCTTTTACAGGTTCTATACATACGGCATTTTCGTACACGACAAAGCGTCCAGGTATATTGCGAATTTCATGCATAGTTTCCTTCAATATGTAATATATCCAACATTCTACCACTTGGTGGCACTGCTATTTTGCAGAATGTGCCACCAATATTGCGATTACATCCGGAAAATGACTGAAGCAGTTCAGGAGTGCCAACCTAGGCAGTTTACCTACGCAGTCCAACTTGAAGTGCTCAAATCGAAAGCGAAAATCGTCAGATATTTGGACAAGTTTCAAGACGCATTCTCCGCGATATCTTTGATTCTGTGTGCCTGCAGTTTCTTTGCTTGTTTCAGCCTGATAGGGAGTGTACTCTTTCACAGCCAAGAATTTTTTAACATCGTAATAACCATTGAATTGTTTTTTACTGGATTTCTGTCCACTTTTGACTTGATCTCGATCATTTGGATGGCCGGTCAAGTTCCGATTGAAATGGCCGCGTTTAGAAGTGCTCTCATGACCAAAATAGAAGAGCGTCATTTTCTTGGTATGGCACAAGAAAATGAAAGATTGGAGATGCTCCTATGCGAAAAGACGGATATGGTATTGACGGGCGGGAATGTTATTCACTTTAGACGAAGTTTGATACTGACATTTTTGGGAACAGTTCTCACATACACATTTCTTTTAATGAATACAAATTGCACAAAATAAGTATTATAATTGCTGCAGTGCAAAATTGTCCTTGAGATCGAACTGTTTCAAGAATATAATTAGGTGCATCACATGTTACCTCAAAAAAAATAAGTAATGGTAACGTAGCCGAGGGGCCCGGATGGTCGAGTGGCTAGCATCACAGGCCAGCAGTCTGCGCGCCGTAACGGGTGCGGGTTTGATTCCCGCCTTCGCCCTGGGTGTATTTTCCTTTCTCTGTGACAGTAAAACTCTTTCTGTGACTTTCTTTCTTGAAGAAGGCTTATAAGCGGGTCTCTTATCAAGCACACAAGCCGGAATATATATGAACCCTTCACTATCCTAACGTAGCCGAACTATCTTGCCTTGATACTTACTCTTAATATATGAACTCACAAGAAATAAACTGTACTTCATCGTTTTTTTTCTTTTTTTTGTTGAAAATTTGATATTTTAAAGAGTCGTTGTGTTCCTGGTTTCCTGAAAATGAATTTCATGGAAAACTAATATTTGTATCTTTTTCTATCGGACTCAGTTGTGTATTTCACCAATTTGAATTACCAAATATTAGTTTTATGTCAGCCTATATTCATTAGAAATAATTTTAAAAAGTCGTGTTTCAATATATATTTGGTGTACAAATATTTTGTTGTTTTAAAATATGAATGTTGGACGAATGGACGAATAAAACACATAAGATTTTAATATAATAAGTTTACACATAAGTTTTACAATTTGCTGTCAAATAAAATATGTATATTAAAAGTTAAAAAAATAAGATGTAGATGTTCATAAAATGAAGAAAAATGAGAATACAACAAAAAATGAGAAGGTAAAAAAAACATATTTACGATTTAAATGTAAAAACAAAATATTGTCCTACCGTAAAACAAGACAAACTTTTTAAATATGTTTGTAAAAAATAAACAAATCTACAATAATTATACACTTAATTATACTTCATACAGATTATAAAAATATTAATAAAAATATAATTTTTTGAGATATCCTCATCTTTGAAGAGCACAGGAGAAAAACCCTTCAACAATTGGGAGACTGTCCGTATTGAAGTGTGCTTGGCGAGTAGTGGCGATCGGAAACCGGTTTCTCCCTTGGTTCTTCTTCGACGGTTCAAGCGTCAGATTAGTGACTGGAGTGAATCTCCATCTTAGAGTTAGTATATCAGTGCACTGCGCGATAAGAACCAAGGCAAAACTGGTTTCTTCACACTAGTTTTGGCGATGACTCGCTACCTTCGCCAAGCAGACTTGATGCAGACAGGTTCAGTCGGTGAAGAGGTTCTTCCCCTATACTCAGCATTTATCGTCTAGCAAATGTTGACTACGAGCTTGAAATCATGCAGGCCCGGACTGGCCCGCCGGCCCATCGGCCGGCGGGCCGGTGCGCCCTTTTCCAAAAAAAAAATAATAATAATAATAAATGTCTCATAGTTTTTAACCCCAGATTCGTCTTCTCGTAGGTTGTTCGCACTTTCATAATTCATATGGTGTATAGGTTCCTGTAAGGTCGTAAAACTTCGGCAGTCGAAGGATGTTTTTACTTTTTTGAGGAAAGGAGTGTTTCATTTTGTGCCGTCTTAGTTCTAATAACTAAGCCGATACTTAACAAGGCGCCTTCACTTCCATACTGGGCGCTGACGAGCCGGTTAAATAAACGATTACATTTTCATATACATGGAATTATGGATTCGTGGATAACTTACGTTATCCGTTTAGGAGATGGTTGGACGAAACAGAACCTTCAAAGGTAACTCCCATGGCCTTACGCCTTTACACACTCGATAGAATCACTTTTAACTATAAATTTTAAATGGGACATTTTGACAAATGTTAAAAACGGATCTTAATAACGCCTCACTTTTCATAGGAGCGCCATATGGCTTCATGCACCAAGAAGTAATTATAAACTAGAAAGTCCAAAAGCGCCTTATGTGATATAGTAGGCGCTCAAATGAAACAATTCAAATAATATTCGGCACCTGTTATTGAAATTGTGAACAAGAAGCCCAACATCAGCGCCATTTGTGAGCTCATATAGGCGATCAAATGAAACAACCTGGTCACTCACCCTTTTATACAATTTTTATACCGGGTGCCAAAATATATTTTCATCGTTTCAGTCATTTGGTTTCAAATGAGTGATCTAAAAAACATGCGTCAAGGAGTTAGTTAAAAAAATTAGTGCTTAAATAAAGGATCGAAAAACCTCGGGCTAACGATCAGCATTAGGCACCTACGGCCCTACGATATCACAAAAGGCGCTTTAGACTTCTTGTATACAATTTTGATACATGGATCGTATTTCTCTTGTCGTCGGATTTTTTTTTGAATGAGCGGTTTAAAAAAACATTCATCAATGAGTATTAAGGGCGCCTTCACTTTTACACATTTTTACCACCAGTTTTAGACCTCTTGGTATTCATTTCTCAATTTTCTGAGAAAAATAGCGCCCTGTATATGGGACTGATGCAGTCTAAAGGTGTTGTGGTCTACAGTCCTGACGTTGCCGGGTTGGATTTCGGCCACGCCACTTGACTGCGTTTCTAAAATACGAGACTTATTGCCAATCGCTCTAGAGTGGCTCTAGTGGAAATTTATTCTATAAAATATTAGTAAAAAAGGCATTTTTAAAATCAATCTTGAAAACCTGGTGCCGAATCTCATATGAATTGTTTCATTGGAGCGCTACGATATCACATAAGGCGCCCTGGGACTTCATGAGTCAGGGGTGCCTACAAACAACAAGGGTCAACGACGCAGACTGTGTCGTTAAAATTTTACGGGGGGGGGTCGAATTTTTTACAACAATTATTAAAAAACTGTCTATCTTGACAACAAAAAGAGTAACGAAGTTGGGAGATCGAAACAATAAAACTAAAACCAAATATTTTTTTTTTTTACAAAGGATATGAAAATGAGCAACCATAATCTAGAACAACAAAAAGAAAAAAAAAAGAGGATATAAATATGTTTCGATGGCGTCTGGTAGACGGAGATGTCTGACACTTATTTATCATAAACAATTCGATCTGTCGAATAAAGCTTAAACAATTATTGCTAGTAGACTCATAAATCTCACGCAGTTCTTAAAACATTTCGATGAATTGATGACGTCCACACATTTGCTTGATATGATATCCATGAGACATTCCCGCTTTATTTTGCAGCTGGCTTTCGAATTTTGTGTATTATTTCTACAAATTAATGACCTTCACCTTTTCCCGCCAAATTAGAATTGGAGGAGGCGAAAATAATGATGCGACGTAGCTCTTTCTAAGCCATGAATATCGATAACATATGCTTTAGAAATAGTTGGACTATAACAGGAAGATATTTGTTCTTATGTGAGTGATGGGTGGTGCATTCAAAGTAACATTGAATGTAGTTAAATAGCTAAATTTCGAGTTCCTCGGTAAGAATTTCGTTTTATTTTTTAACTTTCATTTTAATTTTTTTAAATAATAGTAACTGTTTTAAAAGAAACTATCTCTGTATACATTACAAAATAATTCTGATTTGTTAAATAATGCCAAATATGTTTTATTGGATAAAAAGCTATGCGAAGGGAAGCATTTTTAAGAATTAAGATTTAATAACTGAGGGTTAGCAATTGAATGCCGTTTTTGATATCATCACGTTTTCGGCTGTTTTTATTGGATTTGAAAATAATTTAATAAAAAAGGAATTTTCGGTGGGGGGATCAGCACCTCTGGCTGAGTGTGCCTAAAAATCATTTGAATTGTTTCATTAGAGTGTGTAAGATATGACATAATTTGCTGTTGGGATTACTTATTTACAATTTCATTGCCTAGTGCGGAATATTACTTGAATTGTTTCATTGGAGCGCCTACTCACTGATATTCAAATATAAATCCGGCAAATTAAACCCGCGTGCTCTTTTTTTTTTCTTTATTAAGTTTTTGCTCACGCTGAACGCGCTGAAATTTCTTTTAAATTAAGATAAAAGTATAAATTCTAATCTTACATTATTGCTATTCCTATGGCTCAGGTTTTACACTCTTGCACCGGTTTGGATTCGAATTTCGAAATATAAAGTACCCTACACTCTTAAAACAAACACTCAAAATTTACCTCAGTCTGAGTGGATTTCACTCCTCCAGACTGGAAAATGCACTTCTCCTTTTGGAGCGGATCCTTTGTGTGTTAAACCTCCGACAGGATCACTCCAAACGAGTGATTTTAACTCAGTCTGAGAAAATATGCATGCCTTTAGGGTGTCGAAAATGCACTTCTCCAACTGGAGTGGATTTCACTCTTTTGTTTTAAGAGTGTATAGCCTATTCCTGGTTCTAAGCTACCTAACTACCAATTTTCAGTTAAATCAGTTCATCCGTTCTTGAGTTATAAATAGTCGAACAAACACGATCTTCTTTTATATAGATTTAGATACTTCTAAAAATTTCGGAGTTTTTGAATTTTTTTAAATTTTGAACACTTAAACAATTGAAAATCAAATTTTTGTATGTTGCGTATCAAATTCAAGTCCAGAAAAAGGTCCTTTAAATAAACATTATTAATACTCTGTAAGCATTATAGAAATTATTTTTGAACTTTTAATTTAAAAAAAAAACCTCTAAAACAGTTTTTGGGAAGATAAGTGAAAGGCCCTTATGCTTATTTGAAAGATAATTTAAAAAACATTAATTTGATTTGTGTAGCTAGAACATGTTTTATCAAAACATTTTAATCTGTCGAAAGATATTTAAAATTTGAAAAAAAATAACTATCGAAATTTTCCTAATTTATTTTAATATTAAAGTAAAATTTTTTTAGATTCATATATTACGTTACTAAATTAATATAATAAAAACAATTTGAATTATTTTAAAAAAATCAGGTATACAGACTTATGAATAACTTTTATTTTCTCAGGATATCTTTATATTAAAATATATTTTATAACATATTTTTTTAATTTAAAAGAAATGTTACCCTAGACACTTATAACGTTTTTCATAAATATTTCAATATTTTTTTGCGCCCTTTGGAGGCGGAAGGGCCGGTAAAACTGCGCTTTTGTCAGGAAGCCAGTCCGGCCCTGAAATCATGTTACGACAAACATTTTAGACCAATTGTTTACCTTAATGTTTTTTCATAAAAACTCAAAAACAATATATTAACACCGAAGGAAGCCTTTATCATCATAAAAATATATTCGTTTTCTATAATTTTAACTTTGAAACGTTCCTCCTTTTCACTCATTATACATTTTCTAGCCCTCTGAGTGATAAGCAAATGGGCTAAAGTGTAAACTTGTTTTCATCGCACGAGATTTGAATTAAAAATTGCAACTAAAAATTTAACTTCTTCGAATTTTTAAAAAATATATTTCTGTAGTAGATGATAATAAATGGCTCCACCCCGTCCTTTAAATATAAAAATTTAATAAATTTATAAAATGTCTAGAAGAGTACAGGGGAAAAACCGCTTAATTTCGTCAGAAAACTTTCCTGATCGTTTGGCGATGATAGCATGTAATTGCCTAAACTGGTGTAAGGAAACCAGTTTAAAGACATTTTTTTACCGAGATTCACGCGATGCAAGATTCCGACGCTTGGACCAAGCGAAGAAAAAAAAGAGAGAAACCGGTTTCCTGTCGCCAATGTCCGCCAAGCAGACACACTTATGGGACACCTCTTAAAAAAAATATTGGTTCTTGCCCTGTATTCTTCATGTGTGTTAGCTGAAAAAACCTGACAGCAGGGCGACGGTTTTTTACGTATTAATCCCTCAGAGGGCTTGACTGATTGACAACACAAACCAATCATTTGCCTTGAAAACCCCGACCACAGACAACTGTCGTGGGAACAGTGTCTTTAAAGGTGGCACCCGCCGTCCTTTTCTGCTGCTGACTTGACCTGCAGTAGTGTGTGACCTTCCACGTCTTGCAGCTCCTTTGACCTGAATTTGGCAACGACAGTTTTCGGGCCGGAGACGGAAGGCGTCAGCACACACACAGCTTTGGCCTGGCCGCCTACGGGGACGGACCTGAAAAACACTCAGAATTTGTATATTTTTATTGTGGTGTCCGTAAAAGAATGTCCGAGTTTTAATGGTATATAACAGGAGTTTATATTATACTAACTATAACAAGTGCCTTAGAAGGATTCTTGGCATTAAGTGGTACCATAAAATGAATAACGAAGAAGTTCTAAGGAGAGCATATCAGATAATAATTGAATATGAAATTAAGTAACGAAAGTGGCAGTGGATTGGTCACGTATTGCGAAAAAATGAAAAATGCAAGATAAGACAGGCATTTGACTGGAATCCCCAGGGGCACCGAAAGAGGGGAAGACCAAGAAACACTTGGAGACGGACGATCGAGAAAGAACTGAAGGACGTACGGACTAGTGGGGACAACATGGCGGAAGGCGAAACATCTGGCCACCAACAGAGGGTGAGATGGAAGAATCTAACGGAGGCCTTTCTATGCTCCAGTGATGGAGTGACAGAGGGCTAAGTAAGTAAATATAACAAATCATACATGAAATTGAAGGAAAACTAACCTAGTTTTTCCCATAAGTGCTTAATGTGTGCGCCTTTAGTGATACAGCACACATCTCCCCAAACGAAAATGCAATTCTTCCCATTCATAGTTCATCTTTCATTGTTTGTCAAAGTAGCGCAAGTTGCTAAATCGAGAGCGGTCATGTTACGTCTTAGCTTTTATTACAACCACGCATTTCTGAGGGCAGTATACACTCTTAAAACGAACGAGCGATTTTAACTCAGTCTGAGTTAATTTTCACTCCTCCAGTGTAGAAAATGCACTTCTCCTACAGGAGGGGATCCTTTGTGTGTTAAAACTTCGACAGAATCACTCCAAACGAGTGATTTTAACTCAGTTTGACTTAATATTCACTCCTTTCCAGAGTCGAAAATGCACTTCACCTACTGGAGTGGATTTCACTCTTTTGTTTTAAGAGTGTAAGTTGGTCTTTCACAAAAAGACACAATACTCATTCTTTTATTATTTTAGATTGCGTACAATTATGAAAATTCTTACCCTTTTATCTTGGTTTGGGAGGTTTTTCCAAGGCCTTCTAAGATGAACTCTCCTCCTCGTAGGGGTCGCGGGAGGGGGTTAGCGAAGGATGCGGTCACAGTTACCGGCAGACCTTTCACCAAATCACCATCCACCTTAAGAATGAAAAATTATCAGTTACTAGAACATTATAAGTATCCAAACAAGGTTGAAGTTGCATGGGTTTCAAATTAATTCGCGAGCAGCAGTCCTTTTAAAAACATATCGAATGGTACCATTCACACTAGTAAATATTCAACTGAATTATAGTCCAGTAACATCGTTGCTTGAAAGTATGGGGTAGTATGCGTCAAATCCGGTAGTTCTAATTGTTTGCATACTTGTTCATGATATTGGTCTAATGAATAATCCAAGTTTGTGACATCGAGCGCACAACGCAACTCGAAGCAATAGTTTTTTTCTTCAAATTTTGGCGATTATATCCGTAAAGGACTAGTTTTTGAATAATCTTTAACAATTTTTCTTTTTTAAAGTACGCTAAATTTGCTAAAATATGATACTAGAACGGTCCCAGATCCAGTAGTTTTCGAGATTAATTCTTTCAGTTTGTCATACATTTCGAAGTTCGCAATTTTTCGCAATTCTCGTTTTGAATGAATTTTTACTCGGATTATACTACCGAAGACCTGTGATTGTATAAATGTATGTTAAAAAAGAAAATGAGATACACAACAATGAGCACAAAAATAGTTAATTTGTTAGGCAATTTAAAAATATTCAAACTAAAAAAAATTCAATTTATTTAGCCCTTTTGAAAGGTCCCGGTTGAGGTTCATCCATTACCGTATCAGCGTATTAGGATGGCAAATCCCCATCGGGGATGGTGAATTGGTGATGAATCTTCGCCGTGTTGTACCAACAAGTCATCTTCCATTTCAACATCGAACATATATTCGCCTTGTGGGATATCTACTACGGTAACATATATTGTCACAAACTATTGGGTCAAAATTCATTTAAAACAACATAGGGATAAGCCACCCTCATACGTCGATCCATATATGGATGAACCTCAATCAGGACCTTAAAAAGAGGGCTAAATTTAATAGAATTTTTGAGTTTAAATGTTACTCAATTTCCTAATAAATAAACTTATTAACTATTGTTCTATTCATTGTTGTGTATCTCATTTTCTTTTTTAACATCTCCTCATAAAAGTACAGGGCTCCGATAGTATAATTTAATCCAAGTCAAAATTCATTCAAAACGAAATTGCTAAAAAAAAACGAATTTTGAAAAAAAAATTAATAACTTTGAAAGGATTGATCACGAAAACTACTGGGCGGTCTACAGAGACATTTATACTATCAGGGCCGGACTGGCTTCCTGACAAAAGCGCAGTTTTACCGGCCCTTCCGCCTCCAAAGGGCGCAAAAAAATATTGAAATATTTATGAAAAACGTTATAAGTGTCTAGGGTAACATTTCTTTTAAATTAAAAAAATATGTTATAAAATATATTTTAATATAAAGATATCCTGAGAAAATAAAAGTTATTCATAAGTCTGTATACCTGATTTTTTTAAAATAATTCAAATTGTTTTTATTATATTAATTTAGTAACGTAATATATGAATCTAAAAAAATTTTACTTTAATATTAAAATAAATTAGGAAAATTTCGATAGTTATTTTTTTTCAAATTTTAAATATCTTTCGACAGATTAAAATGTTTTGATAAAACATGTTCTAGCTACACAAATCAAATTAATGTTTTTTAAATTATCTTTCAAATAAGCATAAGGGCCTTTCACTTATCTTCCCAAAAACTGTTTTAGAGGTTTTTTTTTTAAATTAAAAGTTCAAAAATAATTTCTATAATGCTTACAGAGTATTAATAATGTTTATTTAAAGGACCTTTTTCTGGACTTGAATTTGATACGCAACATACAAAAATTTGATTTTCAATTGTTTAAGTGTTCAAAATTTAAAAAAATTCAAAAACTCCGAAATTTTTAGAAGTATCTAAATCTATATAAAAGAAGATCGTGTTTGTTCGACTATTTATAACTCAAGAACGGATGAACTGATTTAACTGAAAATTGGTAGTTAGGTAGCTTAGAACCAGGAATAGGCTATACACTCTTAAAACAAAAGAGTGAAATCCACTCCAGTTGGAGAAGTGCATTTTCGACACCCTAAAGGCATGCATATTTTCTCAGACTGAGTTAAAATCACTCGTTTGGAGTGATCCTGTCGGAGGTTTAACACACAAAGGATCCGCTCCAAAAGGAGAAGTGCATTTTCCAGTCTGGAGGAGTGAAATCCACTCAGACTGAGGTAAATTTTGAGTGTTTGTTTTAAGAGTGTAGGGTACTTTTTATTTCGAAATTCGAATCCAAACCGGTGCAAGAGTGTAAAACCTGAGCCATAGGAATAGCAATAATGTAAGATTAGAATTTATACTTTTATCTTAATTTAAAAGAAATTTCAGCGCGTTCAGCGTGAGCAAAAACTTAATAAAGAAAAAAAAAAAGAGCACGCGGGTTTAATTTGCCGGATTTATATTTGAATATCAGTGAGTAGGCGCTCCAATGAAACAATTCAAGTAATATTCCGCACTAGGCAATGAAATTGTAAATAAGTAATCCCAACAGCAAATTATGTCATATCTTACACACTCTAATGAAACAATTCAAATGATTTTTAGGCACACTCAGCCAGAGGTGCTGATCCCCCCACCGAAAATTCCTTTTTTATTAAATTATTTTCAAATCCAATAAAAACAGCCGAAAACGTGATGATATCAAAAACGGCATTCAATTGCTAACCCTCAGTTATTAAATCTTAATTCTTAAAAATGCTTCCCTTCGCATAGCTTTTTATCCAATAAAACATATTTGGCATTATTTAACAAATCAGAATTATTTTGTAATGTATACAGAGATAGTTTCTTTTAAAACAGTTACTATTATTTAAAAAAATTAAAATGAAAGTTAAAAAATAAAACGAAATTCTTACCGAGGAACTCGAAATTTAGCTATTTAACTACATTCAATGTTACTTTGAATGCACCACCCATCACTCACATAAGAACAAATATCTTCCTGTTATAGTCCAACTATTTCTAAAGCACATGTTATCGATATTCATGGCTTAGAAAGAGCTACGTCGCATCATTATTTTCGCCTCCTCCAATTCTAATTTGGCGGGAAAAGGTGAAGGTCATTAATTTGTAGAAATAATACACAAAATTCGAAAGCCAGCTGCAAAATAAAGCGGGAATGTCTCATGGATATCATATCAAGCAAATGTGTGGACGTCATCAATTCATCGAAATGTTTTAAGAACTGCGTGAGATTTATGAGTCTACTAGCAATAATTGTTTAAGCTTTATTCGACAGATCGAATTGTTTATGATAAATAAGTGTCAGACATCTCCGTCTACCAGACGCCATCGAAACATATTTATATCCTCTTTTTTTTTCTTTTTGTTGTTCTAGATTATGGTTGCTCATTTTCATATCCTTTGTAAAAAAAAAAAATATTTGGTTTTAGTTTTATTGTTTCGATCTCCCAACTTCGTTACTCTTTTTGTTGTCAAGATAGACAGTTTTTTAATAATTGTTATAAAAAATTCGACCCCCCCCCGTAAAATTTTAACGACACAGTCTGCGTCGTTGACCCTTGTTGTTTGTAGGCACCCCTGACTCATGAAGTCCCAGGGCGCCTTATGTGATATCGTAGCGCTCCAATGAAACAATTCATATGAGATTCGGCACCAGGTTTTCAAGATTGATTTTAAAAATGCCTTTTTTACTAATATTTTATAGAATAAATTTCCACTAGAGCCACTCTAGAGCGATTGGCAATAAGTCTCGTATTTTAGAAACGCAGTCAAGTGGCGTGGCCGAAATCCAACCCGGCAACGTCAGGACTGTAGACCACAACACCTTTAGACTGCATCAGTCCCATATACAGGGCGCTATTTTTCTCAGAAAATTGAGAAATGAATACCAAGAGGTCTAAAACTGGTGGTAAAAATGTGTAAAAGTGAAGGCGCCCTTAATACTCATTGATGAATGTTTTTTTAAACCGCTCATTCAAAAAAAAATCCGACGACAAGAGAAATACGATCCATGTATCAAAATTGTATACAAGAAGTCTAAAGCGCCTTTTGTGATATCGTAGGGCCGTAGGTGCCTAATGCTGATCGTTAGCCCGAGGTTTTTCGATCCTTTATTTAAGCACTAATTTTTTTAACTAACTCCTTGACGCATGTTTTTTAGATCACTCATTTGAAACCAAATGACTGAAACGATGAAAATATATTTTGGCACCCGGTATAAAAATTGTATAAAAGGGTGAGTGACCAGGTTGTTTCATTTGATCGCCTATATGAGCTCACAAATGGCGCTGATGTTGGGCTTCTTGTTCACAATTTCAATAACAGGTGCCGAATATTATTTGAATTGTTTCATTTGAGCGCCTACTATATCACATAAGGCGCTTTTGGACTTTCTAGTTTATAATTACTTCTTGGTGCATGAAGCCATATGGCGCTCCTATGAAAAGTGAGGCGTTATTAAGATCCGTTTTTAACATTTGTCAAAATGTCCCATCTAAAATTTATAGTTAAAAGTGATTCTATCGAGTGTGTAAAGGCGTAAGGCCATGGGAGTTACCTTTGAAGGTTCTGTTTCGTCCAACCATCTCCTAAACGGATAACGTAAGTTATCCACGAATCCATAATTCCATGTATATGAAAATGTAATCGTTTATTTAACCGGCTCGTCAGCGCCCAGTATGGAAGTGAAGGCGCCTTGTTAAGTATCGGCTTAGTTATTAGAACTAAGACGGCACAAAATGAAACACTCCTTTCCTCAAAAAAGTAAAAACATCCTTCGACTGCCGAAGTTTTACGACCTTACAGGAACCTATACACCATATGAATTATGAAAGTGCGAACAACCTACGAGAAGACGAATCTGGGGTTAAAAACTATGAGACATTTATTATTATTATTATTTTTTTTTTGGAAAAGGGCGCACCGGCCCGCCGGCCGATGGGCCGGCGGGCCAGTCCGGGCCTGTATACTATCATATTGTAGCAAATTTTGAAAAAAAAACACGATCTTTGACAAAGTTGCGTTGGGCACTCGTTGTCACAAACTTGGATTATTCATTTATCTACCATAATAAAAAAAATCTGCAAAAAATCAGAACTACAGGATTTGAAGGTTTTTTTTAGCTGATATTCAGAAATTACAGCTTCGAATGTACACCAGAGTAAGTCCGTCATTTCGATTAGGATACAAGTTCCTCATTCAAAAATAAATTTTGAAAATATAAACTTGTGCTTGCATTCTGAGTTCACTTTAATAAGTAATATCGCGAGAAAATTTCGTAATACCTGTACGTCGATGTCTGGCATGCGCAGTCGGAAATCTTCCTGAGCGCAGAAGTCGAATCCAGTGTCCTGAACATGCGCAGAAACGAATGCCAGGAAAGCGCCCTGATCCAATAAGCAGCGGGAATATTCCTCGTAAGAGACACTCATCTTCATGACATTTTCTGAAAGTTGATGTAAACATTTAAGTCAAATTTCACATAATATTTACCAAAAAAAAAAGAATTACTTTTCATTACTTGCATTAGTTAGATAGAGAATACTCACAACAGTCCCTTCGAAATGCTATTCAAATAGGTCACATCGAGCTTAGCAGAGTTTTTTTACACAAAAAAATATCTCCTGCTCATGACACTTTTACTGCCCATGCTTTTTTTTTACCGCATAAAGTGTTGCAGGAATAGCGAATAATAAAAAATATATATATCGCGAATATATGAATGGAATTATTAGATCGTGTTGCCTTAACTCATTAGACATATATTTGTAATTACCATTGCAGTGGAGTCCCGCTTATCCGAAAGGTACGGGTCCAAAATTGAGCAGCAAAAATAAAAAATAAAAATTGCTGCATATTTTGAGAAATAAATCCAACTTTGTAAGTACGAATATATTTTTTGGGTATTTATTTATGCGTATACATTTCTTATTTTAACCGAGAGACTAGGGATTTTTTTTTTTTTTTTTTTTTTTTTTTTGATAAACCGATTTTCGGATGACCGGGATTCGGATAAACGGGACTCTACTGTATTACCTTCTTTACCAAAGAAAAACGATAACTTAAAGTTCTAAAATTCATTTCTTGAGTAACTTAATTTGCTTTAAATTTATTATTTGGTACTCTGTTCTTCATTCACAATATATTTTTTACAGATAAACCTATAAGCAGAAAGCTTATTTTCTTTGACGCCAACCATCGTTAATGAATTTACGCATTATCCACAGCAAAAGTGTTGAATGAAACAGCTCAAACAGCTGCATTGCTCAACTCACCTACTCCAGGTCCCATCTGGATCTCAAACTCATCCCTCTTAACCAACTTATTGGCCTTTCCCGTGTAGAGGGTCGAGTGCACGCTAAGGATATCAGCACTAAGTACTCCTGTCCCTCTGTCCTCTTGTCGGTGGCCTGCAGCTGAATCTGTTGTAAGGAGGTGGTTCAGTTCTATATTATATTAATAGACGGTACCTCTACACATTATTTCCTGAGTTTATTTGAATATCTAAGGACTAGAGCTACATGAGAGCCATTGGCGAAGAGCATCGTAATTTAGAACCACATTCAAATGACGAGCCGACACCTATCGCATATTTTAAGAGCAACCTCGTGCGCGGAGTATGCTGAGGAACTTTTGAGCATATTTAACCTTGCGCTCTCTGTACACGCAGTATTGTTCGTCAAACTTTTTTTTTTTTGCTGAACATACCATTTACAGTTAGGCTGTAGTCAAGCAACGGGAAAACCCAAGTGTGGTACGTAATGGGTAAATCGATTCCGGCTGCCTTTCTAGCCTCCCTTAGGAGCTTTAACACAGCAAATAAAGCTTCTTAATTTAGAACCTTGGTCAAGTGACGAAGTTGACACCTGAGCGGGCACCCAACGGAACTTCGAGCGACATCGTACGCCGTCGGGACTTTCGACTCCACAGATTTAACGATCACGTATATCGCAGTGTACTCGGGCACCCCGGTGAATTTTAGAGGATTTTTTCCACCAGGGGCACGAATCCGTCTATAGTATGGCTAGGACAAGGACAGAACCAAGAACCTTCTCGGCGTGACGTCAACAGATTTAAGCGGTCGGACAAGTGCGGTAAGTGATGTTATGCAAACTACTGACATTGATTACGCTAGAGTGGTTTCCTCGGGAGCTTTGCCGGAGAACTCAACACGACCGCCAGATTGAGTTGCTGTTGAGTGCGTCGGGAAATCCTGATGACAACGTTTTTTTGCTGTTGTCTGTTGCGTGGTGTGCTTGCCAAAAGTTAAAAATTTGAGAAAATGACGGATTAGTCCAGTAAAATAAAACATTTTGGTATACAAAAGGTCAAGTAGTTCTGATTTTTGGATATGTTTTATATGTTGGAAGTCTAGTTAAGAATCCAAGTTTGTGACCTTAGGCACAGGAATATGAAAGAGGTTTTTCAGTTAGGTAGATGTTCATAATAACGTTTAGTGCTTCTGGTTTAAGACCTGTGCATAATGTGTTTTGCACATAGTTGTTAATTCCTTCGTTGTTATGAGTCGTTTCGTTGGGGCGCGATTTATACAAATTTTCCATTTGGCGTGCTGTGGCAAGGTTTTCCTTGATCTTGAAAATGGATCACAAACATAAAAAAAAGCACACGATACCTTAAATTACCCTATGGTAACGCTTAAAAATAAATTAAACAGTAATAACCTTGCTATTAAATAAATATTTTGGAGAAAACAATTGCTAAATTTTAAAAACGACAATTTTTTCGCAGCTTTTACTAACTTTGAGGAGCTGTATCTCAGGAACTATTAGGCTTAAAAGCACAAACGTGCACTCAAATTGTAGCATATTTACCCCTCTTTAATTGTTGTATTCATAACTTTGTTGCAAAACCAAACCTTCAGGGAGAAAATTTGCAAAAACTGAAAAATGTCCCACGTTTGACCTTGGGGCGCAGCTAGCGGCGGCGCCCCAGGTCACAAACTTGGATTCTTAACTAGACCCCTAATATACAAAACATATCCAAAAAGTAAAATTAGTTGGGTGAGTTTGCTATGTTTCCAGTTTCGTGTCAACGTAACATTCCGATGAAGCGGTGGCCGGTAGGGGGACGTTATCCACGTATAATGGCAAACTCATTTTTCTGGCGACAGACTCCGAGGAAACCAAGGCTTTACATCTCTCGCCCACGGGGGAGCCATGTGGTAAGTTCCACCTTACACTCTTAAAACGAACGAGCAATTTTAACTCAGTTCGAGTTAATTTTCACTCCTCCGGTGTCGAAAATGCACTTCTCCTAGAGGAGTGGATACTTTGTGCGTTAAACCTCCGACAGGATCATTACAAACGAGCGATTTTAACTCAGTCTGAGATAATATTCACTCCTTTCCAGTGTCGAAAATGCACTTTCTCCAACTGGAGTGGATTTCACTCCTTTGTTTTAAGAGCATACCACCCTACCGTGATCGGTTCCCCAATGATTGTATCTCCGACAGTCGTGAGCTCGAAGTGGACGTCTCGAGGAGCGTCGTTGAGGAGGTGCCTCGAGAAGGCTCCTCCCCCGAACCGCCTCAAGGTGCGCAGCAGCACCTCGGAATCCGGCTCCTCATCGGATCCTGAAACACACAGTTATTCATATCGGTGAGTGCAGAAATAACGTCATTCACAAACTTCAAAATTTTCAGGAGATAGAAAAAACGCAATAACTCCTCTTCTATTTCTGCATTAAACACTCGAAACAAACGTCCTGTATTTACGGAACTACTCAACAGACTAGCGTAGTTTTTGCACCCAACACGCATCTTGCCTTTCTACGCTTATTTTCATTGAAAACGAGTTTTCGGATTTTTTTTTGACTGAAGTGGTTTCTGCACTCACCGATTCAATTGTAGACAATTTAGTATGTAACTGCAATGAACAACACTTTATATTAAAGTACCACATTTTATATTAAAGAACCACACTTCATATAAAAGTACCACACTTTATATTAAAGAACTGTTATCAACTTATGTGCCTTATTAATTATAATTATGCTTATTTTAGTCACATATTCGGGATTCTTGCTGTGCCCCCTTGTGACGACTTTTTTTTCTGTAACGTTTGTTCTGTACTAATAAAGTGTTTGTTTGTATGAACTGCCCATATCTTACAACTTACAAGTTCAAAACTAAACTTTTAAGGTTTTCGGAACAGTTGGTAAAGTCCGATCACGATTTGGCTATTCTCGTATCGTGCCCTTTGCCCGAATGTTCAAAACATTTCACTTCATATTTCACAAAATCTATATAGATATAGCAACTCAACGATAAATTTTCAAGCTCTCCAAATGTCACCAATGAACAGACAAGCCATTTAATTTATCGTAGTATCTGTACCCCATTTTCTACTAACTTCTGCTGCCACAGAAACTCTCTTTTTTACAAATTTTTTTCCCGCTTTTACAATTATACGTTAATTTCGTGACCCTTAATCAAGCAAAATGGTTGATCAAGATAGTGTGGCTTATCCGTAATAATAAAAGAAAGAGTCTGTCTGTCTGTGTGTATGTCTGTGG
Source organism: Hylyphantes graminicola (assembly GCA_023701765.1). Taxonomy (NCBI): domain Eukaryota; kingdom Metazoa; phylum Arthropoda; class Arachnida; order Araneae; family Linyphiidae; genus Hylyphantes; species Hylyphantes graminicola. The sequence goes on from CM043117.1 coordinate 60,561,078, forward strand.
ATCGAAAAAGACCTACTTAGACTGCCCTAAAAATTTCAAAATTTTTAATATAGATTCCTCTTAATATCTACGTGTGCACCTGAGGCTTAGTTTTTTCATATTTGATTGTGATTTTTAATTAATATAATTAGTTTCGAAAAAACGTCATCCACGTGGGATTGCGGGACCATAACAGGGCTTGAAAATACATGGACCGGGCCGAAACGGGGGCTTGACACCATCCTCTATTAGTTTGATTGATTCAGTTTGGTTGAGATATGCGCTCGCCCTAAGGCTGCTTCATCCTCTATTAGTGTTTGCTTCTTTTAAGTGCGCTGCGCATGCGCCAACACGAATTTAATTTTGTTTTGATTTTGAGTGTATTTTCAAAAGTAAGCATGCCTCTAAAATTAAGCAATACGAAGTTAACGGGTTCCCAGTAAGGCGGGACCATACTGCTACTTAGCAATATATGGTATTACACTTGGATGAATTACGGCCAATCAACAAAGGGTGGAAACTTTTTAGCTGTACATAACCAAAATATGTTATGGCATTACTAATTTCTTGTCATAATTTAAACTTTTGAGCTTAAGTTACTTAAGTTTAATACTTACTATGCAAACATTTTTTTCACTTATTTTAGATATTTAACGCTTTTAGATATTTAACGATATGAGTCGCTTAAATGTAAAAAGGGATTGTGTAAAACGTACAGAACTATCTACTCACCCTTATCTCCCTTATACTCTAGTGTAATGTCTTCTGGTTCAAATTTCCCCACAGACTTCGTCAAAATGAGTTTGCTGATTCTGAAACAACAGTATTTGATGTAAACACAGTCAGTCACAAAAGTCTACATACACCCTTAAAAAGGGGCTTATTTCAGAACCAGATTATAATACAATTTGAGAAATCAATTCAATCTTTCACTTTTCACTAAAAACTGTGGTTTACATAATAAAATAAGTTTCAAATTAGCATTTACTGGGAAATTTTGTGAATATGCAAAAATTAGCGCGTCACAAAAGTCTGCATACACTCGATTTTCTTATAAGAGAAAATTTGCGTATGAAGTTTTGTTGAAGGTTACTTAAGTTTGAGGTGGCACGTGTCGTTAGCTATTTGAAAGCTTATTTTCCGAGATTTTACAATACTTAAAATTGCCTTAAAATGAGCCAGGGAAAGGAAACACCTTTAGAATTTCGAAATTTGGTAGTAAAATTGAAATGTGAAAAGAAATCGTATGCCGCAATCGACAAAAATGTAAAAAAAAGTCTGTCGACAGTGCAAACAATCTACAGAAATTTTGTTAAACGTGGAAATGTGCTCAGCAAATCTCGATGTGGTCGTCCAAGGAAGCTCAATGATCGAGAAGCAAGAGCCATAGTAAGAAAAGTGAAGAAAATTCCAATAATTAGTTCCCCAAAATTGGCGGATCAAATTGCAACAGCAAGTGGAATGGAGGTACACCCAGAAAATGTTCGTAGAAATCTTAGATCAGCCGGCTACAATGGCAGAGTTCCCAGAAGGAAACCATTCATATCATCTGTGAACCAACGGAAAAGACTTGCCTTCGCTTCTGCATACATCGACAAGGATTTTGAGTTTTGGAAAACAGTTGTGTTCACCGACGAGAGCAAGTTCAACGTTTTTGGAAGTGATGGCCGTGGAAAAGTGTGGAGAAAGAAAAGCACGGAAATGAACCCAGAGAATTTGACTCCAACAGTGAAACACGGTGGAGGTAGTGTGATGGTTTGGGGTGCTATGGCAGCAGCTGGAATCGGCAATCTGGTCTTCATCAAGGGTAATATGGATCGTTTTGGATACTTGAAGATTTTGCAAGGCAAACCTACTTGAATCAGCCAGAAAATTGGGACTTGGAAGCAACTTTGTCTTCCAACAGGACAACGATCCTAAGCACACAGCAAAGATTGTGAAGATATGGCTGCTCTACAGAACGCCCAAGCAACTGCATTCACCTCCACTGTCTCCAGATCTTAATCCAATCGAACACCTTTGGGAGAAAGTCGACAGAAAAATGCGACATCAATCTATTACCAGCATGGAAACCCTAAAGAAGGCTATACATCTTGCTTGGTCCCAAATATCACCTGTGACGACGAAGAATCAGGTGAATTCGATGCCAAACCGAATGCATGCAGTCATTGCTTCAAAGGGAGGCCCTACCAAGTATTAATGGTATATTTATTTTTGTCCATTGTTCAAAATTTCGGTGTCCTGTCTCTGTATGCAGACTTTCGTGACCACATAATTTCTTACTTTTATTATATTCTTTACGTTTTAACAAATATGTTGAAAATTTTATTTATTTTACCTGAGTTATTATGAGAAATAATAGCGAAAATAAAGTTGAAATTTTGAAATTACGAGTTCTGTGCTAAATATACGAAAATCAGGGTGTGTACGTAGACTTTTGTGACTGACTGTATATAGTAATGTAATAATACGATTGCAAAAATTACATAGACCGAAATGAAATTGTACTCCAGATATAACTACTTTACTTTAGCAAATGTTATTGTGGCCACAAGAGAACATTAGAATCACAACCAATAATGGACAACTGGAGCGGCCACGCCTACAGTAACATCATAGTTGCGTCAGCCCTTGCTCTTAATACCCCACAAACAAACCACCCGGCAGCTAATTCGTCTGAACAAGAATGATGACGCCTATAGTGATGTCACAGTTGCATTAAGCATTGTCTTCTTTCCAACAAACAAACCACTCACCGTCCCCTTTGAATTGTCCGTTTTTTTCTAATATTTCATCAAGAAAAAGCAGTAAAACATATAATTTGATATTTTAACTGATAATGATGTTTTAACTGATATTTTAACTCGTAATGATAAAGTTTTAGAAAAAAGTATGAATTAAGGCTCAAAATAGACACCTGGTTTTGCAAACCCTCCAATGAAGGAGGGTTTGATGTTTCATTCCACGGATTCGGCCACAGTTTATCATTTGGGTTAAAAGTCCTGCTTGACCACTTTTTTCCCGCGATGGAGGGTTTGGCATTATTCGATAGCTCATGTAAACGCGCCTTTTGTAATCTGAGCTCACTGTTTATGTTGCTCTCTGTGTTTTCGTTTAGATGATGCCACAAAAAACAGCTCTCAGTTTTGGGGAATATGCCGAGTCTGCAAAAGCTTAGCCGTCAATAAAGCAGCCCCGCAGGGGAAAAAGAAAGTTATAATTTAAGGAAATACAGGATGGTTATAAAATAACGCTCCCTATTCGGAGTGGTCTGTAGCTTGAATGGATAATTCAAATGCACAAAACATTCAGACACTTTCTAATCAAGAAGGGGGGAAAAGAATAGAATCATAAAAAAGATAGAATTATTGAAAATAATGATAAAAAAGAAAAATCATAAAAGCAAACTCATCCCTTGACCAGGGTTCAAAGTTACGAGGCGAAGTCAATTATGGCCAATAACGGCCAACACAGCTAATTACGCCTCGTAATTTAAATCCCTGGTCAAAAGACGAGCTTCTTTGTTTCGAAAAAGAATGGAATCATAAAAAACAAACTCGTCTCTTGACCAAGGATCTTAATTACGAGGCGCAGCCACTTATGGCCAACACAGTCAATTACGCCTCGTTAATTTAGAACCCTGGTTAAGAGACGAGTTTGTGTTTTATGACTCCATTATTTACCACCTTTCTTGATTAGTAAGTGTCTCGATGTTTGTTGCATTAGGATTATTCCTTCAAGCTACAGACTACTCCGAATAGCGAGCGTTATTTTATAACCACCCTCTGTACTCACTCCTTAGTGGTCGTGGATACCAGCTTGAGTGGGCTAGTCGGTCCGTCGTATCTCCAGTAGACGAGCCGTGAGCCCACTTCTGCCGAGAAAACCTCAGCGTCAAAGGGCTTGCGAAGATCGCCCCTGCTTAGGGCGCACACGCTGGCTGGGCCGCAACGATCTGTTGGGGAAGTGCATATTTGAATAAGTTTTTGTTACAGTTGAGATCAAAATATGTAATATTTAAAATGTGTAATATATTAAAATTTATTGATAGGTAATATTTTAAAATGTATTGAAAATATGTAATATTTCAAAATGCATTTAAAATATGTGATATTTTAAAATTTATTTAACCCTCTATTGCATACTGTTGCCATATGGCAACAAATAACATAATCCACTTCAATCTAGTAATTTCAGACCGAGCTATCACGATCGTGCGGATCGTTTATTTGTATACAAAATGACTTTGTTTTTAAGGAGTTGCTAGCATTGATGCTTTAGAGCATTTTTTCGATAAAACATAAATTTAGTCCATAATTCAGCGCCATCTGACCACCGGGCTTAAAGGGTAAAAATATGTAATATTTTAAAATTAATTTTAATAATTTTTGTTTTAGCCTTTGTGCTATAAAATTTCATAAACCATTTAAAACCCTGTACTGTACTCACCTTCCCTCGTACAGTCTATCGCCTGCCAACCGCCGTAGCCACCGGGCTCCAGATCCGGGCGACGCATCCAAGTTTCGCACCACACATGAAACGTCCTGAAACACAAATGCTTCAGGTGACGTCCCTCTCAAGTTTTCATTTTTGCGTTTCCTGCGATTTCATAGGTTGTTTCGGTTTCTTTCTCAATAGGCGCGTTTACATGAGCCATCAAATCCATGGAATACCAAAATCCCCATTAGGGGAAAAAGAGGTCGAGCAGAATTTCTAATCCAAATGATAGTATGTGGCCGAATCCATGGTATGGAACATCAAACCCTCCTTCGTTGAAGGTTTTGCGAAATCCCCCAATAAACCCTGCAATTCCAGTTCTGCCTGGGGGAAAATCCCCAAGAGGAAAAAATTGCTGAGTTTGCTCTTCAATCCATGGAATCGATGGCTCATGCGAACGCGCCTAGTGAGAATTTTTTTTTATTTGATGAGCTCTATTTTGGAAATCTTTTCGCGTTTTCATACGTAGTTTCGGTATCCCTCTCAATGAGCAGTTTTTTCACTGTTGTGTTCTATTTTAAAGTTCTTTAACCCGGCAGCACTCGCCTGGGGTCTAATGGACCCCAGCTAAATTAAATACACTCTAAGATCTGAAACTCTGATTGGATTACCATTATAATGATTTTCTATATTGAAATTGATATAGACACTAACTCCCCCAATTGTGCTTAAGGGAACTAATGTAATGGTTTACGGCTGCCTTTTTCTAGCCTCCTGTCGGAGCTTTAGCGCAGTTGCGCTTTAGTGTGTTATTTAACTATCTAGCTATAAAAAAATTGCAAATAGTCTATGTTTTATTTTTTTTTTAGTTTTTTCTAGTTTTTTCAAACAAAAACACCCCCCCCCCCCAAAAAAAAATGAATTTTGAAAATTTAAGGATGATTTCATAGTCGAAAAGTTAATCACTGAAACAAATCTGGTTATTGGCTTTCAAATCAATGATTAGTGACAGTTGATGAGTTATCCGATCGGAAAAGGCAGGGACAGTTCCTCGTACGTACGTCTAGTTGTCGTGTAGACAGCTTTTAGCGACAGTTAGTTAGCGACAGTTTAGTTAGCGACGTTAGCGCTAAGATCGAAAATTTTAATTTTCCATTGAAATCCGACGTATTATAGTACATTTAGAAGAAACAGAGCTGCAATTGGAAAGTTTAATTATGCCAATCACAAATCAATCGTTAATAGTGTATTAGTTCCGTTCGACACTTTGGAGGCGCTAGGCATCAGATTGAGTTCCCGATCTAGAAGATTCTTAATCTATGCTAAGTTAGCGCGAGTTCTGCCGGGTTAAGTGCAACTTGTGTTTAATTGTTTTTTAGGTTGGTTATTTGGTAGACATATATTTCCAGACTTGTGTTCTTGGTCAGAGACCAAGACCTAGACCAGAGATCAAGACCAGACCTTATAAACCTTCGTCAAATAAGACAGACACGACACTCACACTCACTCACAAACACACATAAGTGAAAGATGCTGTCATCTGAACTAAAGATTTTCTCTGTTCGCGATTCTCGTTAAATTGTTGTCCAAAAAACACTTAATTTCCTCGCATAAGACAAAATTATATCTAAATCGAAGTTTTTCAATAACATTGACGCTTTGATAATGCTTTGCATACTTGATATTAAGTCGAAATGAAGCCGATGAAGTTTTACAAACAGTAGGAATATAAACAAGCTGCATGTAAAGAACTCTAAAGTAGAACACAGCAGACGAAAAATGCTCATTCTGAGATTTAAATTGAACCAACCAATGAAATCACAGAAAGTTCAAAAATAGAAATAGGAGAGTTACATTATCTGAAATAACCCCCTTCCATTGCATATAAAAGGTTCGGGTTAGGTTTAGGTTGAAAACTATACCAACAGATGGCAGCACCACAAAAACAGGCGCAGAAAACACAAAACGTCCATTTCGGCTTTTCGACTTCATTGTAATTCTTTCATGACATAAAATTTCATATAGCTAGATGAAAATAATCGCAGAGCTGCACAAGGGATATTGGCGATGGGCGTCGTAATTTAGAACCACAGTCAAGTGACGAGCCGATTCATGATTAGACAAAAAAAGCAGCTTTTAAGTTGGATATCGTATGCGGGTTGGGACTTTGGATCATAAGGATGGCCCAAAAGTAGGTTATCAGTTAGTTAGGTACTCAGTTATTTTTCAGCAACAGTTATTTTTCGAAAACATTTGTTCAGTCAGTTGATTCAGTCAGACTGTAATTTGCGGCCAGGACCGTCCTCAAAAATGGGTCGATCTCTATGAACAGAACAGCGCTGATCGCATTTATAAAAAAAAGTAAAAACCTTCAACCAACACAGATGGCGAGATTCGATGTTTTATACTTTGGAGACATTATTGGCTCATTCCTTCGAGCATCAGATAAATATTCCGAAGCTATTTCCAAACTAGACCAAACAAAGTCCTCGAATCGCTACTTTTTGGATTGGACGATTCGCTGTAGTTGGGCTTAATTTTAGCCAGTCAACAAAACAAAGCACGACAATGTCAAGCAAGACAATGTCTCCCTTCAGAGTCCAAATATAGTGGCAAAAGTGCTAGTTAATTTATAATTTTGATACTGAGAAAGGAAGTACACCCAGGGCAGAGGCAGGAATAGAGCCCGCATTCGTTACAGCCCGTGGACTGCTAGCGTTATGGAATGTGATCTAAACCACTCGGCTATCGGCCACATGCCACAATATATTGTCAACGTGTTGGTCCATTGTACTGTTGTTAGGTTCAGTCTCAACCCTACTATGGAACTCCTTGGAATTGAATTGTCACCCCCAGAGGGTATTGATTTGGTATAGGAACTTGGAAGACTTTGTGACCACGACGATGCACCAGTCTCCACTAGCTTCCGCAGTTGTCTTCGGAAGGCAGCGGGACTCGAACACGCAGCCTTAGGGATGCCAGTTCAAGACCTTACCGACCAGGCTATCCCGGCCCCGATAGATACATCACATTCATAGAGATCTTAATAAAAGTATTAGAGTGGAGATCACGTGACCTATCTATGCTAACGACGGGACGAGCCTGGGGGCCGCCATCTTGAGTCCGAGACCAACTTTTTAAAGTGGAAAACGCTTAGAAAAAAATCATTTTAATTCTAAAATATTAAAAAAATACCATAAAAATACTAGCTGCATTTTGGAGTATTTTTAGTGACTTTAAAAGAACTTTTAATGCTTTTCTAGTATTTTTATAATATTTATTTTGTAATTTTAAAATTAAATTTTACTTTTTGCCTAGCATTCTTTTTCTTTATGTGATGGCGACACTGGCAACTTGCAGCCATCGCCGTCACATTAAGAAGAAGAATACGTGAAAAATAAAATTTAATTCTAAAATTACAAAATAAATATTATAAAAATACTAGAAAAGCGTTAAAAGTTCTTTTAAAGTCACTAAAAATACTCCAAAATGCAGCTAGTATTTTTATGGTATTTTTTAATATTTTAGAATTAAAATGATTTTTTTTCTAAGCAATTTCGACTTTAAAAAGTTGGTCTCGGACTCAAGATGGCGGCCCCCAGGCTCGTCCCGTCGTTAGCATAGATAGGTCACGTGATCTCCACTCTAATACTTTTATTAAGATCTCTATGATCACATTAGGTATCTGAAAGTAAAAGACCACTCACCACAGCGTGTCCCTGTTGAGGGCGTCCACGGGCCGACCCCGGGCGTCGAAGTATCGGTCGACCGTCCTGCTGTCGTGGGTGTCGTGGGCCGAGCAGAAGTTGGTCACGGGCCGGGAAGGGATGCCCAGGGCGCGGCACACTAGAAAGCACACGAGACGGAAAACATGATAACAAGGCCCACTCAACTTACAAGGCCAGTGGGGCTACGTATGCCCAGTCCTCACAACATCGGCCTCTCGTAGGTAAGGTACGGGCGTCGTACCTTAGAACCACAGTGAAGTCCCTACTAAAAATGGTCAGTAGAGACCAATAGAAAATTTGTATGTGGAAATGGCCAACTGGTACCAATAGAAATCTCTATTGATATCTATACAAATCTCTATTGATCTATATTGATATTCATACAAATCTCTACTGATCTATATAGATATCAGTGCAGGCCTATTGATGTCATTTGAGATCAGTAGCTTACTGATATTTTCTTTACTGGTGTCGGTAGAGCGCTATTGATATCAATAAGAAATATTATCAGTATGTTACTGATATCAATAGCTTCTACTGATAACAATAGTGACATCTGTAGAAATAAGTAGACATCAATAAAGCTGCACTTATGTCCATAGATATTTGTATTGATCTCTATGGATCATTTTTAGTAGGGGTGGCAAGCCGACACCTGATTAGGCACCCAACGAAACAGTTAAGGGCGACATCATACGCAGCGTTAGGACTTTGGAGGATATTTAACGTGCACTCCCTTACACGGGGTATTATTCGTCGAACATTTTTGGAAACGCGGACAGTTTGTAGGTTGGCAGTTAATTTGGCGATGCCCGGACCCTAGCCTGGGACCTTTCACATTCCAGGCGAATGCCTAACCTGCTGCCCCCCCCCCCCCCTCTTACAGAGGGTGCCGCATCGTAAGGCGACCCATGCAACATAGACGGGGATTTGTTGTCAAAAAAATCGACTTAATTACAGGGTTCCCTGAGTACACTGGGTCTGACGGGCTAGTTAAATCTGGTCGTTTGCTTTACATGCGGTAAAAAAAATGGAATTTTACTCCGTAAATACGGGTGCAGCACATTTTATCTAGCCCCACCGAGTTTACAGAGTGTAAGGTTCCACCAATATTTAAAAACGTAAATATTTTTAATCTTTAACTTGCCCATATTTTAAATCTGGACTGTGATTAAGAGGACTCCCTTGGGAATTTCACATCTTGAAATCGTTATGTTATTCCTATGGAGAATATTCGCAAGTCAATAACCGTCACAATTTTATTAAAAGGTTACTAGTGTTTTGTATCATTGTAAGGTTTGGTTTGGTTTGAATTATCGTCGCACTAGAGCTACACGAGGGCTATTGGCGACGGGCGTCGTATTTTAGAACCACAGTCAGGTGACGAGCCAACACCTGAATAGGAACCCAACGCAACCGTTAAGATCATTTTAAGGAACGAAAGAAGTAGATTTCATAAAATTAATTTGTTTGGTGAAAATCACACACATATTTAGTATTTTTAATATATTTCTGAAGGTAGAACTAAATGCGTACTCCATTTTTTATTAACTTCAAAAAATTATTAAAAATACTAAATATGTGATTTTCACAAAACAAATTAATTTTATGAAATCTACTCCTTTCGTTCTTTACAATGATACAAAACACTAGTAACCTTCTAACAAAATTGGGGCGGTTATTGACTTGCAAATATTTTCCATAGGAATAACATGACGATTTTTCAAGATGTAAAATTCCCAAGGGAGTCCTCTTAAAACAAATATTTGAGCACTGTACACCTCACCTGTAGTAAAAAGCCCAGCACGAATCCAGCAATGACCAGCCCCTTTCACCGGCTTCTTCTTCTTGTAAAACTCCAGCAAGACTTCTTGGCTGCCGGCACCCCAGAAAATATTCGATTTCCCTTCCTGGGCACCTTCTCGCTGGCTCAGCTGGGTTTAAAGGTCAATATTAGAGAAATAGTCACTTTAATTCCACATAGAATTATCAATATTATTTTTTAACCTTTCCTTACTTGAAACGGCCCACGACGGCCGAACGACTATGGATTCGATAATGGTATTCCTATCAAATATTACGCGGAAGCAAAAATCCATCGTAAGGAAAGGGTTAAAAATACAGTAAAGCCCCATTTATCCGAAAGGTACAGGATTAAATTTGGGCATCAAAAATAAAAAAAAATTACTGCATATTTTGAGAAATAAATCCAACTTGGTAAGTACGTATTTATTTCTTGTGTAATTATTTATGCGTATACATTTTATAATTTAGCAAAAACATTCCAGAGCCATTCGGTTAAACCGAATTTCGGATAACCGGGATTCGGATAATCGGGACTCGACTGTAGTCTCTTAAACTGCTTTTCTTTCCTCTTAAACTATCGTTTTTACTACAATAGCTTACAAGGAAAGACTTTTTTTACTTTAAATCCTAATCCAATTTTTACATTTTGTGTTTATTCCTTATTGGGAAAGGTTTTGACGTATTAAAAAATCAAATCGGTAACGTGTCACCGATGTATATATATATGCTCTTCCTTTCACATTGTCATAACAAATGTACTTTAGAATGAAAAATACTTTATCGAATGTCTTTAATCAATATTTTATTTTTGTAAAATTTTCCCCGATACACGCAATAAGACGCAAAACAAGCATGTCAAAAGTTTACATGCCAGATAGGTAACATCAATTTCCGAAAAGAGCTCCGGAGCCCGAAAAGAGCTAAAAAATAAAAAAAAATCGTCATGGAATCGTCCCCGCAGACTGTTTACAAAATTTTATGGTACAACTTTTAAAATTTCCGAATGAAAAAAACAGGTAATACTTTTGTTTTTATTTTTTAAATTCGTGAATCTCGTAGTAGCTCACATCGGTAACCTACCCAAAAATAATAGAAATATATTGATTTTAGTATTTTTTTTATATCAAATGGTAATTTTCGTAGACGTAGGTGCCAACGTGGTTTCTAAGTTGGCAAAATAAAAAATAAATATAATTTTTTTTCTCATAAATTAGTGAGATCGGTAACGCTTAAAAACTAAAATTTGTTACCGAAATAAAATTCCTCTACAAATTTTTCATATAAAGGAGCTTAAGACGCCGTCGTCAGATTTGTTACGCTTATCCAACCTATAAACTGCCATTTTTCATAATATTGAAATTTAACAGGAGATAAATATTTGAATGACACATTAATTATGAAAAATGACTCATGTCAGTAGGAGTATTTCCTGAGCTGACTGTATATTACGACTTTTTTTGAAATGCTTACAATATATTGTTGTAAAACTGTTTATTAAAAATTAAATATACGTAAGAACCAATTTCAAAGAGTAATATTATAGGACAAAAGTCAGCTTTATTGTTTTTCCTTAAAAAAAAGTATATAAAATATTCAATACATCCGGAGTTTTTTAGCTTAGAATTTATTATTTTTTTTTATTGGATTAACACAAAGAGAATACTTCGGTTTGGAGATCCGGCTACCGTTCCCATTTCAACTGAAGTCCAACATCAACTTTTTTGAAGTGTCTACAAGGACCTTTTAAAGGACCTCCAAGCAAGGGCCTTTGAAAAATAATCATCATGAAAACCTGTCATTTACGCAAACGTACGAGTTCTAGGGCTTAAAAAAAGTCATTCAACTACCATTCTGATGGCTCATTATAGAAATAAGATGCAAGACGCGAAGTGGCATAAAAAGTACTTAATTTCTCGCAGAGTCAACAATTTTGTATGCTTCGTAACTGCTAAAATGAAGTTTTTTTCTCTCTGATGGGGCTGTAATATTGGCGGTCAAGCCTTTTGCAGACTCGGCACATTCCCTAGAACTGAGAACCATTTTTTTTTTGTGGCACCATCTAGGCGAGTGCGACTCTCGCTAACAATTTTGACGCGCAGATTACTATGAATCTGATCTCACTGTGGATGTTAAAGTAGCCCGAGATTTTAAATTTGTAGAGAGAACCCAAGCCAAAAGGGCCTACCAGGGATCTTTTACATGCCACATAATCATATGATATGCGTGACCAAGATTTCCCCATCAAGAGAATCCAACGAATCAGAAGGGGCTCGAACCCGCGATCTTGGGCTTACGAGGCGAACACGTTTAACCTCTCAGCCACTGAGTCATTGCTAAAATGTCGGCACCGTTTCGCACCGGCATCTCTTGCATGCTAGCTTAGTTAGGTTAGGTTTGGATTATCGTCGCACTAGATCTACACGAGGGCTAATGGCGACGGGCGTCGTATTTTAGAACAACCTTGCATGCTAGCCCAATACTGAATCGTCTGCGACAAAGTAGAAGTATTTGCAGACAGCAACAGCACTTCCCTTCTAGTCAATCGGAGATTGATGTTGATGCTTCCCCCTGATTTTGAATACCAGGACTTTGCTTTGGTTGCGTGCTTCATGTCGGACGTGCGTCTTTAGAAGGCTTCACGTCCGATATGTCTCCACTGAAGAAGTAAGGGGTTTGATCCCGACACCTCTTGCATGCTGGCCCAATGCTAATCCATCTGCGACAAAGTTATTTCTCGGTGGCGTGGGCTAGTATTGGAAATTTGTGCTGAATACCACAATCTTCAAAAGAAAAATAAATATAACCTGGAATTGTCCTTTTCGGAACTAAACTGAAATCGTCTTTTTTCGACGAAATCATCTATAAACTTATCCAAGCATTTACAAGGGATTACAAATGAAGAGTACACGGGAAGAGTCACTTGATTTTTTTATGAGTCTTACCTTATAGTCATTCCACGTCAAATCGACCAGCCCAAAATCTTCATATCACAGAATTCAATCTTGATTTTATTCCAAGTACTAAAGACAAATTTATTAGACACGTATATTTTATTTTTTCAAAATTTTAAGAATTAAAAAAGTTATGATTTTTTAAAACCGAAAAGTTAAGCCTAACTTTTTCTCATTTAGCATTGCGGTCTATGGGAAATTTAGTATTTTCGAACGAGTATAACTAAAAAGGGTAACCTGGGAACAACTAACAAATTTTTGTATGGAATACTATTACTAATGGTAACATTTTGGTAAAGTGCGCTGTTGTTCCCAAAACTCCTTCTACCAAAATTATTTTTTTAAAAGTCAGAGGAGAATAACATTAGTTCCAATGGAGAAATGGGTACAGTAGGTTTTTTGTTTATGAAAGAATATGTGCAAGCGTGTTAAAATACCATACCGCGTTGAAATACCATAGCAAATATTTTTAAACACTTTGTATTATTGAAAAATGTAAATCCCTTGTACCTTTGAAATTTCGATTAATATTTATATTAAATAAAAAAATATTATAAATATAAGTTAAAATTTGAAAGGAGGAAAAGACTTAAATTTTTCAAAAACACGAAGTATTAAAAAAATGTTTGCTATCATATGAGAAATTTTAATATTAATACTTCATTAAAAAAAATATAGTTGCTTGCACATATTCTTTCATAAACACAAACCTATTGTACAAATTTCTCCATTGGAACTAATGTTATTCTCCTCTGACTTTTAAAAAAATAATTTTGGTAGAAGGAGTTTTGGGAACAACAGTGCACTTTACCAAAATGTTACCATTAGTAATAGTATACCTTACAGAAATTTGTTAGTTGTTCCCAGGTTACCCTTTTTAGTTATACTCGTTCGAAAATACCAAATTTCCCGTAGACCGCAATGCTAAATGAGAAAAAGTTAGGCTTACCTTTTCGGTTTCAAAAAATCATAACTTTCTTAATTCTTAAAATTTTGAAAAAACAAAAAATACGTGTCTAATAAATTTGTCTCCAGTACTTGGAATAAAATCAAGATTGAATTCTGTGACATGAAGATTTTGAGCTGGTCGATTTGACGTGGAATGACTCGTCTGCTTGGCGGACATTGGCGACAGGAAACCGATATTTCCTTTGGTTCTTCATTTGCGGTACAAACGTGTTACTTGTGTCTACTGATCTCTGGCGTGAAACAGGGTTGCCGGTAAAAATAAACAAAGCGAGTAACATGTTTCTTTACACCATGTTTAGACGATTTTTCACTATCATCCCAAAGAGGCTATTATGGAAAGCCTTCTACGAAATCAAGTGGTTCTTCCCGTGTACTCTTCAAATGTATACATTGGGGGACAAAAGTCCATACTTACCACAGCAGACATGTGTCTGACAACGCTGACCGGATCAGCTCTATCCACTATTTTAAGACGTCCTATTTTTGTCAGTAAGTGTAAACAACAATCTAAAATCTTCTCTTCAAACTGAAATTGAACACAAGTATGTTTATAACAGTTACTAATTAAAATAATAATCTTTTCACACAAGATGTTCAACAACTATAACACAAAACTCACCAAAATAAGAGTAAATACAACTAGCTTTTACACACTAATTCATTTTATTGAATTTTTATTAAATTCAATTAATATTAGAAATAGTAAAATGGAGTCATATTCACGGGAAAATTTTCTTTCACTCCTCATCTTTCACTTAACTGCTGAAAGAAAATAGCGTTAAAGGAAACTATCCTTCTCCCTTATCGGCATATCCCTTTTAACATTTGTAATCTATTTAGAGTCGAAAAACGTTTTTTTAAAAAAAAAGCTCAAACGAATTATCATTTCGATCCTTAGTCTATCGTCTATCGTGTTAACGTTACTTACAACTACTATGAACACTAACTACGCTTAATTAATTATGTTTTTTCCTTTGAGTTTCGGATAAATAGGGTTTCACTACGCCATCATTTACAGAATTCATTTTTAATTAAAAATTGCCCCTCATGAAATCGATCCTTTTAATCCACCTCACTTTGGAAATGCACTCACTGATCTCTAGGGTTTGTGGATCACGGATAGCGCCATACCGAAAGCCACATTCCGAAAGTAGTTGTAAATCTGGTATTGACGAATTTAATTGAGTTTCTTAGTTAGCATTCAAATCATCAATCACTCTAAAATAAAGCCCAAAAATACAAGCCCACCTGTGCGTATTTCCAAATGCACGGTCGAGGACAATTGTGACTTCCCCTCCATATGATCCCTGTGTCAGCCAGAACATACTCCTGTCGCTTTTCCTCTTCATCCACATACACAGGGTCGTCTATGGAGAAAAGAAGCTCAATATGAGTACAGTAGAACTCCAATTATTCGAAGCGTTGCTGATTGTCCGAATGACAGGGAAAATTCCTCCCTGCCTATCTGTCACGGTTAGTTTTTGTTGAATTTCTTGCCTAGTATCCTGGTAATATTTTTGGCATGACTTCCAATCGAGGTGAACAGCAACATATAAGCCGAATATAAAAGTTTATAAGTTGAAACTTTTGTCTAACTATGTACAGCTGTGGACAAAAACAGTAAACACTAGGATTATTTCGGCCGTTGCTCCTCATAAGGAATCAGACCTTTTTGACTTTGTGAATAAATAAAATTTTGAGTTAATTGCAGGACACAAAATTTGCATGAGGGTCCGTCGAAAAGGAATTTCTTATTATATTTTACTTATCGAATTTTTAAAATGCCAATTTCTTGCTCAGCTGTTCGTAATTGTTATTCAACTCATTTGTTAGAGAAAGCCTGCACAGAAAGAAACGTTTCTTTTCATCTATGACGGTCATTATATGAGAGTGAAACCGGGACAACCAATGAAATCGCAGGATGTGGTAAAATGAAATAAGATATATGTGGGAAAATGAAAATAAGAACGTTGCACCATCTGAAACATTCCCATTGCTTGGGTCTTAGAAGGATATTGATGGTAAGAAAACAATTCACCTGTGCACCACGGGTTGAAGAGAATCGTCATAGGTTCCGGGACCTGAAATCTGAAACCAGGTGTGTCACCACAGTCCACTTTCGACCTGGAGTCCACTTCCAGCCTCCAATCGCCCACCACGCACATAGGGGAAGACACGACCTATAATCAAAAACCTTACTTTTAGTAAGTATTGACTATAAAAAATTAATGTTAAATGTATCAGGGCAATTTTTTTACAGAATAGTTATGGCTGCAACGTTGCCTGAAAATATTCGTAATGCTTCGACTTCTACTACTTACTTCGACTACTTACTTAGTGAACTAAATAAGTGAATTCCAAAAATTTAGTCAATAATGTACACTGATTATAAGAATGAGTAAATAGTTTAAACTAATGGACAACTGGAAGAGCCACGCCTTGGGTAACGTCACATCTACATCAAAAGTTGTCTTATACCCCATAAACTAACTGGCAGCTAATTCCTCCAAACTACAGCAGCCACTTCTATGTTGATACCATAGCTACGTCAAACGCTACCCAACAAATAAACCATCCTCCATCCCCTTTTAATCATTCATTAGGTGCGTTTACATGAGCCATCAAATCCATGGATTGAAGAGCAAACTCCGCAAATTTTCCCTCTTGGGGATTTTCTCCAAAACAGAACCAGAATTGCAGGGTTCATTTCAAGGTTTCGCAAACCCTCCAATGTAGGAGGGTTCCTTGTTTCATACCATGGATTCGGCCACAGACTATCATTTGGGTTAGAAATCCTGCTCGACTACTTTTTCCCCTAATAGGGATTTTGGCATTCCATGGATTCGATGGCTCATGTAAACGCGCCTATTGATGGCATGAGAGCAGTCTTACCTCCAGCACCATAGTCTTGGACTTGGAGTCCAGCACTCGCAGCCTCCATTCGGCGAGGGACAGTGGATCAATCTTGTCTCCCTTGCACTCTTTGAGCACAGGTAGGACAACCAGTGTGTTCTGGGAGTAGGACGGCGGATCGGCATCTATAAAACGCATATTGTATGAGTCGTCTACACTAGTTTGCCAACGTAAGTTGGGTAAATAGGTTAGGTTAGGTTTGAATATCGTCGCACTAGAGCTACACGAGGGCTATTGGCGACGGGCGTCGTATTTTAGAACCACAGTCAGGTGACGAGCCAACGCCTGAATAGGCACCCTACGCAACCGTTAAGGGCGACATCGTAAGCAGCGTTAGGACTTTGAAGGATATTTAACGTGGCAGCTATTTTGGTAATAGGTCGGCAGCTATTTTGGCGATGCCCGGACTCGAACCTGGGACCTTCCGCATGCTAAGCGAGTGCTTAACCGACTGGGCTCCCCAGCCCTTTTGGTAAATAGAAATATGCTATGGAGAAGATACTTCCGCGCATGCAAAGAGTTCAAAAAGAGAGAGAGAAAAAAAAAAGGGCGTTGCCTTTCAAGTATAAACGTTTTTGGTTTATTATTATATTTTTGCACACAGCTTGTTTTAGATCTTGTCAATTTTCGTTACAATGCAGAGAAGAAAATAATATTCTGAAGTAAAAAATTGCACAAAGAACTGACAATAAACAAAAGAACTGACCATAAGCAAACAATTTGTTTTAAGAAAAAGGTCATGCAAGTGAAAGCAATTGTCGTTCATTTTTATCATTTTTTAGTTAAAAACACTTTTATTGTTGCTCACCAGTAACAGTGAATACTAGACACAGGATATCAGTAGTAGGGTCATGTGGCCTGTTTAGTTCAAGCTCCACACGGAAGGGGGCGCCTCGTCGTAAGACAGTGCTGCCTCCCTGGTGGACGCCATGGAAAGCTGAGGTGTGATGATCCACGCAGTTTGAAGATAGCTCTACATCCTCCACTATGAGAGGAATCGGTTTTTCAGCAACTTCGTTCTTTTCGACTGAAATGACATAACAAGATACAATGTACTTAGTAGGGTGACAAAATGTAATTGGTTTGTCACCAAGAAAAGATTAAGTAGATATCTAACGAATATTAGCTGATATATAAATCAATAATCCAGAGGTAAAAACCCCTCCAAAATCGAGGGTGAAGAGGTGCGTCTTGATCCGGATTTGATCTCGGCACCTCTTACATGTGAGCCCACAGACTCAGCTTCAGCAAACCGTAGTCAACCAAAAGGATCCTCAAGGGTGGAGACTGGTTACTTCAGCTTTTATACTAGTATAATCTTAATGACTGCAGTGTAAAAAAAAATTTTGTTTTTATAGTTAAAAACTGTCAACTTTGACGCCAGTTAATAACTGCTTTTAATACAGTTTAAAACTGTAATAATTTTACAGTTTAAAGCTGTAATTTTTTACAGGAAATCTGTAATTTTAACAGGAAGAAACTGTTATTTTAGCAGGACAGAGTCACGGGATTGAGATAATCATTAAGCACAAATACCCAATATTAGCCCCAGCGATCAAGGAATTACTTTGTCGCAGACGGTTCAGTAATGTGCTCGCACACAAGAGGTTTCTGGATCAAAACCGGGCCCGGTCCATACCTCCTCCAGGAACCTCTTGCGTGCGAGCGTAATACTAAACCGTCTGCAACAAAGAAATTACTCGGTCGCGAGGGCTAGTATTGGGTATTTTATTTTAGCACGGAGAGACTGTTAAATTAACAGTTTCCCCTGCTAAATTTACAGTGCCCTAAGTGCCAGCAAAACCAGGCATCACCTGATCATATATTTGATTGTTTAGAACTGGACGACTGGGAGGACATTTTTTCTTCCCCCCTTTTGGTTTCGGACTTTCTTAACGTCAACGGATTTATTGATGTGGTCTGACTCTGTCAGACCAGATGGGAATTCGTATAACAACAAAACAACAACAACAAATTTACAGTTTCTCCCTGATAAAATTACAGTTTTCTTGCAAAAAATTACAGTTTTAAACTGTAAAAAAAAGTTATTTAACTGGTTTCAAAGTTGATAGTTTTTACCTGTAAAAACAACAGTTTCTTTATACAGTGTGGTAGTAACATAGAAACAATAATTCAGCGCCATCTTGCGTGGATGTTAGTTTGAGGTTGCGCCTCCTGTGGTGGACAATCACTAGGTCATAAATACGTAAGGAAGCTTCTTGTTAATTTTATTTCATTATTTCTGACATTTGTCTTCCATTACAACCTCTTAATTTTATAAAAATTATCTACCAAGTTTCATGTATTCGTTCAAGTTTTTAGTGTTAAATTCCTAATTAAAATTATTCATTTTTATGTAAAAATAATTGTTGAATTTTGTGTGAAAGCAGTTCTAAGGCAGTTACTTTTTCAAACACATTTGTTGTTAGATAAATTTAAACTTGCTTGTTCCATCCAAAACCAAGCACCGTTAGTGACCCACTTACACGGACGCCCTTCCCTTTACGAAGGCAGAAGCGACCTTTGACCCACCCGCAAGGCCAAGAACGTGAAGGGTGCTTATAAATATGTAAGAGCGAGAACGATCTAAGTCCATTAAGGGTTTTTTTCCCTGATGGGGCTGCAACATTCAAGCCTTTGCAGACTCGGCACATTCCCCAGAACTGAGAGCCATTTTTGTGGCACCATCTAGGCGACTCTCGCAACCAATTTTGACGAGCAGATAACATGAATCTTAACTCTCTGTGGATGGTAAAGTATTAAGATATTTAATTTTGCCAAGAGAACCCTGGCCAAAAGGGCCCTCCTGGGATCTTTTACATGCCACATATTCATATGACATGTGTGCTCAGAATTTTCCCATCCAGAAAATCCGCCGACTCAGCCGGGGCTCTAACCCGCGATCTTGGGCTTACGAGGTGGACACGTTTAACTTCTCAGCCACTGAGCCGCTAAGTCCATTAAGGTATCCGACTACTAGTCCAGTGAATAAAGGAGTTTTACCATACAAAAGGTCCGGTATCGCTGATTTTTTTATATGTTGTGTGAGACCCCTAGGTAGTAATAAATGTGAGTTTTCGTCATCCTCGTTCTATTGCTTTTTCCGCCATCTTGAAAAAACGTTCGAAATTTCGCCCATTTTCCAGTTTTTGGCCTATAACTTTTTTCCTAAGCATTTTTGAATATAACATTTCAACACAAAGTTGTAGAAAACAAAATCTTCTTCAAAATAGGTATGAAAAGTTTTTATGTAAGACAATTAGTTAAGGAGCTACGAATCAGCAAAAAGGGTCTAAAATCGAGTGTTTTGAAGAAATATTACGTTCTAACGACTTTCTATCACCGTAACTCACATAAAACTTCATTTTATCAATAAACAGTGATTTTACAAGTCGTAGAAAATTTAATTTCCTATAAAATACACCTATCAAAAATAAGTTTCTTATATATTATAAGAAGAAAGGTTAAATTTACAGAAACCCAAAAAAGGTTCTATTTTCACCCGACAATACACTGTTTAATTTTTGAGAAGGTAGCTCTTTCCCATTGTATCTTTTTACTATTATCGTAAATACAAAACTTGTAGAAAATAAATTTTCCTATAAAATGGTACTATTTTGTGTTACATACGATAGAAAGTAACGGAGCTACGTTGTTGTAAAAGATGGTATTGTAAAAGATGGCATAAAATCTTGAATTTCGCCAAAAGAGTTTTTTATTACTTTAAATCCCTATAATTAAAACAAAAAACTTCATTTTAGTGGAAAATACGTAATTTTTTTCTAAAAGTTGAAGACACCATAATTTATTATATTAGTAAGATCTCAAAAAAATTTTAGATTCAGCCAAAGAATTTTGGAATATTTTTCGAAAAGCATGAGTAGAAGCCGTTATGGTTTGCCTAAGACACAGAGAAAAGAAAGGAAATAATTTTAGCCCCAAACATCTTACGATATCGATGCTTTTTATAAAAAACAATATATATTTTAGGTATCGTTGCATAGTTGTTATTGATGGTGGATATCTACTCCACAAAATGGTGTGGAGTGGAAACGTGACATTTTCTGAAATTTACACTGATTATCGGAAGTACATTCTTAAGCATTTTGTATCTACGGTAATTGAACGTCCGGTCAAAATAGAAATTTTAATAAAAAAAATTCGCATATAACTACATTTTGGTATTGGTCATTGGTACGCTATTATAGCGTAAAAAAAGTCCTCACCTAACCCATGTTTGCTAAAAAATTAATTCTAGGTCAAAGTTCGCAAATACAGTCTAACCTCGATAACTCGACTTCCTATAAGTCGAATAATCCATTTAAGTGGCCGATCTCCTTTGACAGCAAGTTTCTGAAAATTCTATTTCAACCATGACGTTGAGCGATTTTATTATTAGTTATGAATAGAAAATAGTTTTAAGAAAGTATTCAGTATTTGTGGAAAATTATAGTAAAATGTGCTTCAACAATCACTAATATACGCCATGAACTAAAATCATTAAGATATCAGCACCCACATTTTTTATAGGCAAAAGCTTGAAGCAATACATCGAAAACAGAGAGTATAGAAACAAGATAGTAACAAGCATATAAATAGTTTTAAAACATCCAATTCTTAATAGTTTTAAAAGATTCTAGTTCAAAACCTTCTTCATACTGTTACAAAACTACTGTAAAAATGTGTAAGCAATTGATAATGAAGAACTTCAGTTTTTAAGTTTTGCGCAATGAGTTTTTAAAAAAAAAATGCAAAAAAGCTTTAAAGTGCTATAACTTCGGTTCTATTAAAAACTAGAAAAGAAAATGAAACAGATTTAGAAAGATAAATGTTTATTTTATATCAAAATGCAAAAAAATAAATGTTTGATATTTAGTCGATTTTTGCTGCAAACTGTGGCTCTAAAAAAGTCGGATTATTGTATTGTTCTTTAGTATTTACCGATTGCCATGGCTAATCTTGTTTAAATGTTGATTCAAATGCAACAGATGAGGATTCTTATATAGGAGATGACCGACGCATCTTTATGTGAACTATTCCTACCAATTTTATTGAATATAAAATTATCTAATAAAACTTATAGAAAATACTACTGAACGCACGAACTTCATTTGATAAAGACTGTTTATTTTTTGAAACCTAGTAATACTCATGAATAATCAAAAGTATATTCATCGAAAAATTTATCTGCTTATCCAAAATGTCAAAATCCATATCTTTTTATTACATGTGTGCAATAACTGGCTGCAATACTACGTCAGGATTCAGCAATGTTCAGGGGTAAAACTTCAGTATTTAAATTGGTTGAAAAACTTAATGAATGTAACGTAAAGCAGTGTACAATATAAATTAATAATTTTCTATTATATACTTTCCCATATTTTTTTTCCATAGTTCAATTGGTAGATGTTCCTTAAACTAAAAATATGTTTTTTATTTAAACTATTTGTTGAAATTAAATTGAAATCTTTTATCAAATCACATGTATTTTTCATTAGAATAAATAAACCTATTCGTGTTTTTTTTTAAATGTAACTAAATTATTTGGTTTTGAATCTAAAATAACTTTTAAGACCGTACCAATATAATAAATGATGATGCCTTCAGGTTCCACAATAGTTATGTTCCACCAAAATGAAGTTCTTTGTTTTAATTATTGGGATTTAAAGTGTTATAAAACTCTTTTGGCGAAATTCAGGATTTTACGCCATCTTTCGAACAACGTAGCTCCATTACATTCTATCGTATAAAACACAAAATAGTACCATTTTATAGGAAAATTTATTTTCTACAAGTTTTGTATTCGCAAAAATAGTAAAAAAATTCAATGGGAAAGGGCTACCTTCAAAAAATTAAAACCGTGTATTGTCGGGTGAAAATAGAACCTTTTTTGGGTTTATGTAAATTTAACCTTTCTTCTTATAATATATAAGAAACTTATTTTTGAGAAGTGTATTTTATAGGAAATTAAATTTTCTACGACTTGTAAAATCACTGTTCATTGATAAAATGAAGTTTTATGTGAGTTACGGTGATAGAAAGTCGTTAGAATGTAATATTTTTTCAAAACACTCGATTTTAGACCCTTTTTGCTGATTCGTAGCTCCTTTAACTAATTGTCTTACATAAAAACTTTTCATTCCTATTTTGAAGAAGATTTTGTTTTCTACAACTTTGTGTTGAAATGTTATATTCAAAAATGCTTAGGAAAAAAGTTATAGGCCAAAAACTGGAAAATGGGCGAAATTTCGAACGTTTTTTCAAGATGGCGGAAAAAGCAATAGACCGAGGATGACGAAAACTCACATTTATTACTACCTAGGGGTCTCACACAACATATAAAAAAATCAGCGATACCGGACCTTTTGTATGGTAAACCCCCTTTTTGAGTCTCTATTCACTGGACTATACGTTGAAATCGTATTTTTCGGCAAAAAACAACGTCTTCAACAACTTCGGCAAAATCACCAATTCCTGAAAAAAGGCCAGGAAATTTGTATGCAAATATGCATGTTTGTTTTTACTGCATACATTTTAAGTTAAATTTATTTCAAATAAATTTTTTTAAAAAAAATTGGTATCAGGTTTATTTTGAAAGAAATGATCTTAAAAACATTTCCAGATGAAAAAAGTACATTATTAATAAAATTTTATTAAAATTATAACATCTAAGATTATTATAAGAAAGACTGGATGCATAAAATACAGAAAGAGCCGGGTCTAACACTCTTAAAACAAAAGAGTGAAATCCACTCCAGTTGGAGAAGTGCATTTTCGACACTGGAAAGGAGTGCATATTAATTCAGACTGAGTTAAAATCACTCGTTTGGAGTGATCCTGTCGGAGGTTTAACACACATCAATGGATCCACTCCTTTCGTAGAAGTGCATTTTCCAGACTGGAGGAGTGAAATTAACTCAGACTGAGTTAAATTCGCTCGTTCGTTTTAAGAGTGAACGATTAGAGGGTTAAAGATTGAGAAACTGTCTTTACTTTGTCCGTGCGGAAAAATAAATTAGAAAATAGGGCGTTTTTCAAATCGAAGTTACAGCTATCAGACTCTGCCGAATTTGCATTAAATATACATTTTTTTCAGCCTAAAATTTTCATCAGCATTTTTGCAAATGAATACTGGGATTTCACAAAAAGTATTGCGATTATCTTTTAAAAAAAATTCCCCGATTACGTCAGAGCTTCAGGTATGTGATGAACCAAGGACTTGACACAATTGCTATCAATATCTATTTTAAGACTATTCAAATTGGTCAACTATGAAGGATATTAAAGAAAAAAAACTTCATGACATGTTCAAATATTTCTAATATCCATGAATTGGCTCAGATAAGTTAGTTTCGGGTTCATTACTCACTTGATATTTGATAGTACGCATATATACGAAACAAATACCTTATAAGCAAATTTAACTTTCTTAAGGAGCAAACAAAAATATTTCGGACAAATAACTATACAAAAGTTTAAAATATATATTTCGGTACTTTAAAATGAATGTTTTATTTTGCTATAAATATTTTCGAAAACAGTAAAGTTAACGGTTTCTTGACGCATGAAAGTAATAATCATCTCCTCTCGCGATCGGTAGTTGTGTCGAAAACAACACAAATTTTCAACGGTGCCATTTTTGAACTATACTTGTTCTGCTTTGAACACAAGATTTATTTTTTGAGTGAACTTACCCCTTTTCTTTCTCCTCGGCTTCACCGTAATCCACTCACTTCGAGATGTTTCCCAACACTTTAGAACGCCGAAAAATTTTCCCCACTCGCAATTCATATTCGAATCGAACGTATTTTTCAACCCCACCTTCGAAACACATTCAAGCACTGATGATCCATTTCCAACTGATATTGAGGCATGGATAGATAAACAGGAGCGGAAACGGAGTTCTATTTGTGAGTTGACCGGTTGTTTGGTCGCTTCACCGGGAAAAAAAGGATAATTTTAGAACAATGTTCGTTGAATGTTCGTTGAAAGTTTCATATGATGATTTCGTTAATGTTTCATGACAGATGACTTCTATGGCGTTCTTCTATTTCACCAAGGAAAATAAAATTTCAAACACACACACACACAAACACACAAAAACCCTCTTACAAATAAAATGCCCTATACAAACCTATTGTGGCATACGTTCACTATCAGAAATAACACTTATTTTTGACGATTCATGAATCCTCAAGCCTCATTTCGTTAATTTTGAGGATTGTTTCGTCAAACTATCACGTGACTTTTGAGTAAACGCGAATCCTCACTTTTAAGATCGTGATTTGACGATTCTGTATCTTGATTTTGAGAACTGAATGAACTGAATCTCATTGCTGTACTCACATGCTCAAAACTGACGAAATATTTCTTTAGATTAGACGACATTCAAATACTCATAAAAATGGCGATTCAAATTTCCTCACTTTGAGGAAACGAAAACTCGGAGCATTTGCCAGTAGGAATCGTCAAAATTAAGGAAAATTTCGTCGTTTTTGAGCATTCATTTTTTAGAGTGTAGCATTTAAAATAGGACATAAATATGTTGTTGAAAATTTAAGTGATGATTTTTTTTTAAATAACGGGGCTGCTTTATTGGTGTTCAAGACTTTTCAGACTCGGCATATTCAGTCGACTATTTTGTTTTGCTGCTCCATCGAGGCGGCTCTCACCACCAATTTTGACACAAATGAATCTGAGCTCATTTTGTGGATGCTAGATCATGTCGAGATTTAATTTTGCCGAGAGAACCCAAGCCAAATTTGTACGCAAGGGATCTTTTACATACCACATAATCATACCACATGCGTGCCGATCATTTTTCAAACCAAAAAATTCGAGGACTCAGCCGGAGCTCGAACCCACACACTTGCGCTTATGAGGCGAACGCGTATTACCTCTCAGCCACTGAACCGCTCGTGATGCCAATTGTTTATCAATTGTAATTGTTATGTAACTAATACTCAATATTATACTCGTAAAAGTAGCGTAATTCATTCCGACCATCAATTAAAAAAAAAAACTTTATTCTGTAACTTACAGTTTTAAAATAACCAAGAGATTGTACTCTTTTTAAAAAAAAAAAACAAACCAGACAGAATACTTCTTTTACTGCCAGTTTGCCCGCTAATACAGCTCTTAGTAATTTTTAATTGACTAATAATCCTTAAGAGGGACTGTCAGTCCTATACACGTAATGCTTTATTTTTCAAATCACAGTTTCTTGTAAAGTATTTTTTAAACGTATGATCTGTTTGCACCAGATACGCAAATAGGGATGAGAGACAATTTAAAAAAGATTTGAAGGAACAATATCAATCGTTTTTTAATTATTAATTTTTTTTAAAAGCTTCATTTTGAGAATCGTGGCGACATCTGTAGGACAACTTGGCTTAATTGATTAAAAAGATTTATTATTAATTTAAATAATTCACTCATGCATTATCTTTGTATGTTAATACAGAATTTAAATGATGCTTTTACATTTCAAGTACTTTTAATGACAAAAACGTTCATAACAAACGAGAATCTATGATTTTAAAATTTGATGACACACAAAAATAATGGACAATTCCCGTATTTTTTAAAAACACTTCAAAACTATTTTTCTTAATAGACAAAACAACGCTGATTCCAAATATCCT
Source organism: Hylyphantes graminicola (assembly GCA_023701765.1). Classification (NCBI taxonomy): domain Eukaryota; kingdom Metazoa; phylum Arthropoda; class Arachnida; order Araneae; family Linyphiidae; genus Hylyphantes; species Hylyphantes graminicola. The sequence goes on from CM043117.1 coordinate 60,587,505, forward strand.
GGTTAAAATATCGAAAAAAATTTGTTTAATTTAATATTTAATTTTAAAAACTCGCAGAAATTAGTTCTTGTTTTAACCGTTCTGCTATTGGTTGGAGCGGTTGTGACGTAACCATTTATGTTCCGTGGGTTTGTTTACTAAAGTTTACAACGGCGTGCAGACGACCTATCTAGAGTTTTCAATTGATTTCTTATTAAATTTGTTTTAGTTCTTAAACGTTCGGATTTTTATTCTTTATTTTTAATTTACTATTATTTTTTGTTTTAATTGTCTTTTTTCTTCAATTTATTTCGATGAAACCAGGCTTTTTCAAAGCGCAGAGCGACAACTTACCCAAAAGCTGCGTTATTATCTAGCACAATCGAAGTTTTGTAAAATCTTTGTATCTAAATTTATAATTTTATTTAACAACTCAAATGCATGTACCATTTATACATTCTTTTTTTCAATTTAATTCCAATAGAAAAACCCAAAAATAACTAAATATAAGCTATTAATTAATTACTTTATGTATTTAGAACATTGATTCCAAAGCACTCGTGCTGCCATCTATTATTCAGATATTCTTTTTACTATAACTTTTTGAACAACAAACAGTTATGCAATTAATAATAACTCAAACATTAAAGAAAAGTAGCTAAAAACTAAAAAAAAAAAAAAAACCCACTCTTTTGTTTCTTAACTTTTACAATGAGCTATTCTCTATACTTTCTGGAAAGCAAGTTGTCTACAAGCTTAAGATTTAGGAGAAACAGGCACGTCGCATAGCCTTACTTGGAATATAAAAAAAATCTTTTCTGGGATAGTAACTGTAGTATTATGGCACTCAGGAACTATGCAATACCGATATGACATGTTCAAATAGTTTCAACAAACGAAACTAATTGTATCGCATACTTCACAGTTTCAGTTTCACACAAATGTCAATATCAACCAGAGCTGATCGGAACGAGTTTTGTAAAAGCTGACGTCACAGCGTTTCCGCGGACTTTCGAGTGATTTTCGCGCGCTTCTCGAAAGCTCGACTTAGAAATTGAATAAAAAAATAAATACGCATCGGAAATTTTTTTTGTTTGGACTAATATTTTTTTTTCGACATCCTTCATCGAATAAAAAAAAAAAAAATGTGGGAATTGTCCATTGTCGCCAAATCGTAGAAAGAAAAAAACGCCAATATCTAAATCGTTCAAACTGTAAACCTAAACCACATGGAAAAGTGGGCGGAGCTCATTATAAATCCAGTCAAAGAATTTCGCGCGACTTTTAAACTTGATTACTTTAGTTGTAGTATAGGTTGGATACTTTTAGATTAGATTTGGTTTAAATTATCGTCGCACTAGAGCTACACGAGGGCTATTGGCGCTTGGATACTTTTAGCGATTTTGATATGTACAGCTGAGGAAAAAGTTCCCACTAGTGATTATTTCGAACGTTAGTCATCCTATAGAACCTTTTTGACTTTGTGTTTATATAACATCATGAGTTAATTGCAGGACAAAAAATTTGCATAGGAGCCGTCTTCATATTAAAAATGCTATTAACTTTAAAATTTCCAATGGCAGCACCCAATTTTATAATTTAGAAATATTAAGAATCCTCATAAACCCTAAATCTTAGTTTTTGTTACATTTGGCTGAATATTTGACGAGTTATTCAATCGAATCACTTGGTGACCTTTGGTTTACCATTTCTAAAATGACGGCCGTAGTCTGTGGGTTTATTGAAGGGAGAAATATAAACGTTTATTTAAAAATGTTTAGGGAGGGGTCCTGTGATGTATAGTCAATGAGGATGAAGCCCTGACGTTATTTTTAGAATATTTTATAATCTTTTTTTTTTAAATTCGAAACATTTTTTTAATAGAAAAGAAGGTATTGACATGGTAGTCTTCCCAACGTGTCCCGTCTGTCCTTACTTCGGTGACGAAATCTGTTCTATCCATCAGATCTTAAGAATCATTTTTGTCATCGAAAGATAGGACAGCAGGGACCTAACTTCATGCTTTTGTTCTTCTGTTTGTACGTCCATACGGACATCTGTCATCTTGTCATGTCGACGAACGACCCATTAAAGTAGCATTGAAATTAAATTTTTAATCATTTAAATTACTGTTGCCACATCAGCAATATCACGAAAAACCTTATTTGAAATGTTAAGGATTATTAATTTTTTCTTTGTAAATCGATTTGGAATGGCGTTATAAAAAATATACCACAATAGTTGAAGATTCAAATTGTAACTGAATGCTGGGTTAGTCTATATTTGTTCTGAAGTTATAAATCTTGTGCAGAAGTAGTTATAGGTGGCAGTTAATTTTATTATAATACCCTTGCGTTTCGGCGAGAATTTCATTCTAGTACTTAAGTAACTGCACATGTAGGCTTTTTAATTCTTTAAGAACTTCTCGAGCAATATTCAAGAACATGTGTCGTTTGGTGGCAGAGTACTGGAAGTTTAATGTGCCAATCACGCAGTCCGACGCTATTTTAGAGGCCTTGAAAAGTTGCAAAAAACACGTCAAGATTTCCTGGCTCTAAAGGTGTGCAATGTAGAAAGCTTCTTGCAGAACGAATGTACAGATTAGTGGCGGGAGTAAGGCTTGTAATAAAGAGACCAGTGTCTAATTTACAAGAGCAACCGAATGAACAAATTGACAAACTGCCACTAGCAATACAAAAAGTTCCTGCACATGTTTTTGAAGACCATAAACCCGCGTTTGTTTGTATCTTGCTGACCTTATTATTGCCTTCAAAACTGCAAATACGACAGATTCATTAACATTGGGGTTTCTACTTTTGCATTAGTATGCCATTGGTTTTAACAAACATAAAGATTGCTACGCCAACAATTAAAAGTATGGAACTAGTCATAGTCTTAAAAATGTGCAAAGAAGGTACTACAAAGCATAGTTTGATCTTTCATGCAATTTTTAACTACTGAATATAAAAGTATAATTTTTTTATATGCAATTCTATAAGATTTACTTATTATATAACACATTTTAAAATTTATGAAACTTCAACCAAAACTAAAATACATGATAACAAACTTAAGACTATTGGAACACATTGGGATTATGCTTGCGCGGCAAATTGTGAGGTCAAAATTGAAAAAATGATCTAGAAAATGACTTTATATTGTACAAATATGTACAAACTAGGACTTATACCTAAAATCTCAGCTCAATTTTAATTAGAAATTATTTTCATAGCTTTTTTTAGCCGAAGTTTACAGGGATGACTTTAGAGCAGTTCATAGCGGTATCAAATCTCGGTAATTATAAATAGAAATATAATATATTAGTACAAGCAAACCAGAAAAGAAATCGTAATATTTACAAAATAAATATAATTTATTAAACAAATAAAAAAATTAAATGAAAGAGAAATAACCAAACAACACAATTTTTTTTCCTCCAGAACATCGTCCGGACTCGCAAAAGAGTACCGGAACCAGTTTTCGTTAGTCTAAACCTGATTACAATCGAATAATCTTTATCTTGTGATTGAGAAATCTTGCCGTGCTCCACTCTCCAGAAAGAGAAACGTATCCCCTTTTTTAAATCGCCAGACTTATCATTTGGCAAAAATTTGTAACGCCACCTGGCGAGTCAGAATCAAAATAAAGTTGGCTGATAAATTCTCTTAATTCAAAATCAAACGTTAGTTTCTTCCTTCCAATCATTATTAAGGGGTCTAAGGAGTCTTAAAAATGTGCAAAGAAGATACTACAAAGCATAGTTTGATCTTTCGTGTCATTTTTTAACTACTCAATGTATAAGTATAATTTTTTTATATATAATTCTACAAGATTCATTTATTCTAAAACAAGTTTTAAAATTTATGAAACTTTAGCCAAAACTAAAATAAATGATATTAAACATGAAGCTATTTGAACACATTGTGATTAGGCTTGCGCGGCAAATTGTGAGGTCAAAATTGAAAAAATGCCCAAGAAAATGATTTTATATTGTACAAATATGTGCAAACAAAGACTTATACCTAAATTCTCAGCTCAATTTTAATTATAAATTATTTTTTAAATAATTTAAAATCAAAATTTTAAATTTTTTATTAATTTTTTTAGAAAAAAGTTCTTAAAATAATTTCTAATTAAAATTGAGCTAAGAATTTAGGTATAAGTCTTTGTTTGTACATATTTGTACAATATAAAGTCATTTTCTTAGTCATTTTTTCAATTTTGACCTCATAATTTGCCGCGCAAGCCTAATCACAATGTGTTCAAATAGCTTCATGTTTAATATCATTTATTTTAGTTTTGGCTAAAGTTTCATAAATTTTAAAACTTGTTTTATAATAAATAAATCTTGTAGAATTACATATAAAAAAAATTATACTTATACATTGAGTAGTTCAAAAATGACATGAAAGATCAAACTATGTTTTGTAGTGCCTTCTTTGCACATTTTTAAGACTCCTTAGACCCCTTAAATGTATGCTGATTGTTTCTGCAAAATTTTAAGTTACAAGTAATAACTTTCTGTTACGTTTTTGCCGTCTACTTCTAAATTATTTTTCACTTCGCATCTGCCTTCTATGCCTAATTAGTAGTCAAAGACTGCATTATAACGTTTAAAGGAAATAATTTACAGCACATTCCTTTTCTTTTTTTTGACAATGAATAAAAATTCTGAATTGCAAAGTTTATTTTTATAACAAGCCCTTACGCTTTTGGTTGGCGTATAGTAAAGACAGGTCACGGTCACAAAATGGAAGGTGACTTCCGCCCATCCACGAAAACTATAAATTGAAAAAGTTATTATCTACTGATGGTACTTAATCCAAATTAAAATTAGTTAAATTGTGAAAACGAGTTTGCTTATAACTGTCACTTAAAGAAGATACACTCTTAAAACAAAAGAGTGAAATCCACTCCAGTTGGAGAAGTGCATTTTCGACACTAGAAAGGATTGAATATTAACTCAGACTGAGTTAAAATCACACACTCGTTTAGAGTGATCCTGTAGGAGGCTTAACACACAAAGAATGCGCTCCTTCCGGGGAAGTGCATTTTCCAGACTGGAGGAGTGAAATTAACTCAGACTGAGTTAACATCGCTCGTTCGTTTTAAGAATGTACTCTTTCCAGTACAGAGATCCGATTTATAGGATGACTGGCAGTAGGTGGGATTCTATTCTACTGTGGGGCTTGTACAGGCTTATTACATCGATTGATATCTTTACTATCTATTAAAAATTATTTAAATTGCATTTTTCTTACCTGTGAAGGTTAGTATAGTTTATTTGCAAAAAGTTTTTTTTATAAAACTCACTTTTTTTTTTTGTAAAACTCAAGGTACTATTAAGCCTTTAACAGTTCTAATTGAGTAATCAACCAAAGCAGCTTTGAATTTAATTTTAATTGTTTTTCGCCCAACTACATATTTGAATATTTTTTGAATATTTTTATTAAGTTTAAAATCATTTAATAAACTTGTTTGTAATAGTTCAATAAGGACAAAAATGAACAAAAATATTCATGTAGAATTTAAAAATGAAACTGATTTTAAATTCTAATTTTATACAAAAAACTTTTCCTAAATTGTAAACAATTATTTTAAAAAAAACATTATTTCTAAACCAAAATCGTGATAATTTAAGTATAATACTATCTTTAGTGGCACTCAAATCCCTGTCAAAATTGATTTTAAGATTTTAAGTGTGTGTGGACACAATTTGTATTTTGTATCCTGTATTTTGGCAACTTAAAATGTGACATTAAGGTTTATCTGTCCATGGCTTTAACCCTCTGAAGGATACACACTAAAACTGGTCACCTATCTGTCAGCTAATTTTAAAATATTAAGTTTAGAGGGGCCATTTTTTACCATCTACTACAGAAGTATAATTTTTAAGAAATTATTATCAGTTAAAAGTTTTAATATAGATCTCATAGAGCAGGGTTCCCAACCGGTGGTACGTGTACCACTGATGGTACGCCAAAGAATTTAAGATGGTAGGCGTGAGTGATGTGAAAAACCTGTTGTTATAAATAACTTCTGTAATACACATGAGCAGTGAGCAAGGAGACATTACTCATTATTTCAAACAGTAACAGTATTTAAAGAGAAATCTTTAATTTCTGAGTCGGATATAAAAATAATTAATACTCTATGATCTTCCGGCAAGCTCTGCTATGTTTTATGCTTTTTGTTACGAGTTTTTTTTTTTTTTTTTTTTTTTTTTTTGTGAGAGTGGATTTTCTGAACTCTTATAACAAGCTTCACACTTAAGACTTCAAAAGTATATTTTGTACGATGATTAATTTTTTTATTTCTATGTTTTTATACCTATGGTTAATAAATAAAATGAATACCATTTTAAATGTTTTATTTGTCCTTTATTATCGGCATGTTAAAAATGAGCAATTATCTAACAATTAAATACGAAATTTTCTCAGGAATTTTGCTAAAAAAACATAAGAACACTTTTAAAAGAGTAAATATTATGCGTTTATTAAAATATTAAGGTCTGGTGGTATGCTAAATTTTCTCAAAAAGTCAAGTGGTACGCAAGTGCAAAAAGGTTGGGAACCCCTGTACATAGAGTGAAAACAAGTTTACACTTCAGCGAAATTGCTATTATCCCTCAGAAAATCGAGAAGAAAAAAAAAACTACGGAGTTAGGAACGATATTAATATGTAAGATAAAGTAATCGTATTTCCTGTTGCATATTTCTAGCCTCTTATTTAAAGACTGAGCTTCAACACAGCCACGTGCCCCTCGTAATTTAGGTCGAGCAAGAACTGAATCTAAATGTCTAAATCATCAGTTTTGACAACAAGAGAAACCCTTTCTAATGGAATGCTAATGCTAACCGCAGACGAATTCAAGGTAACAAACACATCACACATCATCGAGAAAAGAATCGAAAACCGTCTTTTTAGCAGGTGCTGAAACGCCTATAGTCGGCAAGGCTGAACCATGATGTCATTCTACAAGTACGCAGAAAAGTGGTTCTTCTCCCATTGAGCTAGCATGACCGAACAGTCGCTTCTCTGCGCAGAAGTTAATAATACGCGATGCTTGGCGGGAAAGAAATGGAAGTCGCCAAGCAAGCTAAAGCTAAACAAACTAAATAGGTCTGAAACCCATCATTTAATTTTTTAAAAAGCATTAAATAAAAAATACTGTTTGCACAGTTATAAGTTATAATAAGAAATCTGAATTTATTCAGGATTTCAGTAATTCCCTTCATATGTTTGAAAAATGAGTTATAATTAGAATTTATAAAAGAGTCAGAAATAGCCATATTGATGTTACAAGCCCACATGAAATCCACTCCCAAAAAATTCATCATTGGCATTGTAGTCGTAAAAAAGCACAAATAATTAAAATTACTGTTTCCACAGTTTATTGGCTGTGGTAAGATTTCTACATTTTTTAGGATACAGTAATTCTTTTCAGAGGTATGAAAAGTACATTGTAAATGTAATTAGTGTTTATATTAGAGAATCACAAATCGCCAAGTCATTAGCAAACCTATTAACATAAACTCCACTGTAAAAAAAAATGCGCCAAATACTTCACCGGAAGCGTTTATTTGGGTTTACTACAAAGAGATCCATGGCTTCAGTTGGCAAGCCGATTTTATCATTGGCTTTTGCCCGGTGGCATCTCCATCGTCTTCTTAACTCTAATCCTTCGTACGGTGTTGAAGGCTGTTATTGTGGGAGATGATAACGCTCGCATTACGCCAGCATAACTGAGTAGAATTTTAAAATTCCATTGAACGTCAGTGCTAAATATAGGAATGGTGACCGGTTGATCACGTCGCTCGCATTTAATGCTTTCCTCTTTTAATTGTCGTTTTCTAGCATCTAGTTTTAACGAAACAATTAGAATTTGAAAAAGAATGGTATAATTCAACCTACGCCCTTCTAATTTGAAAATTTTTCGAAACATTTAAAAATGCTTCAGATTTGGTAAGGATAGAAAAGAAGACGAGTGATCATCTGAGATGTTTAAAATAATCTGTAGGTATGAAAAAGTCTTTCCACATTGGGCTGTGAGGCGCCCTGTGGTCAATTTCTCGATCTACGGATCGGAAGGTCCCACGATCGAGTCCCGGTAGCTGAAAACTCACCGAGTATATGAGGAGTACGTGCTCGTTAAATCTGTTGGGTCCGAGTGTCCTGTGGGCGGTCAGTGCGCAGTTTCCCACGGGTACAGGTTCCTGGAGACTATGCCCCCCCCCCCCCCCCTTCAGGGATATTGTATAAATAGTGGAGGTGGCGCTTGATTGATGGCAGCATCTGTCACGTATATGTGTGCTTATGAGTGTGAGTGTATGTGTGTTGTGACTGTCTTACTTGACGAAGGTTTATAAGTGGCTCTCTGAGCAAGCACACAAGCCTGAAAATATGTATACCAATTTTCCACATTATCAAAAAGTTTAGGTTAGGTTTTGAAATATCGTCGCACTAGAGCTACACGAGGGGCTATTGGCGACGGGCGTCGTATTTTTGAACCACAATCAAGTGACGAGCCGACACCTGAGTAGCACCCAACGCAACCAGGGCGACATCGTACGAAGCGTAAGGACTTTGAAGGATATTTAACGCCCACTTCCACCACACAGGGTATTATTCGTCGGACATTTTTGGCTGTACGGGCCGTTTATACACTCTTAAAACAAAAGAGTGAAATCCACTCATATAGGAGAAGTGAATTTTCGACACTGGAAATGAGAGAAAATTAACTCAGACTGAGTTAAAATCACTCGTTTGGAGTGATCCGGTCGGAGTTTTAACTAAACAGAAGAGTGAAATCCACACCATTAGGAAAGTGCATTTTCGACACTGAAAAGGGTGAAAATTAACTCAGACTGAGTTAAATTCACTCGTTTGTTGTGTAGATCGGCAGTTATTTCGACGATGCCCGGACCCAACCCTGGGACCTTTCGCATGCTAGGCTAGGCGAGTGTCTAACCGACTGGGCTCTCCCTCCCCCTATTGTCAAAAAGGAAAACTATTTCAAGCCAACCCGAAAGACATAATGGACTGTCTTACACTCTGCACAAGGGAGATACCTACTCATCCCTTTTATTTTTCATCGATTTTATCAAAGTGTACTTTTTTTTGTCAGCCCAGGCTTGAAATAATAAGAAGCAAAAGTCCCACGCACGTCCCAAGCAAAAGTCCATCGCACGTTTAAACTTCACTCAGACCTCCAATTTAAAAAAAAAAAAACTCAATTTCGCACCAAACCTATTTGTCTAATTTTTAAAAAAAGTATTAGTTGGGTATTTTTTTATGCATGGACTTCCATCGAAAAAATTCAACAACAACAAGGCGAGTCGTGAGTGTTTTGAAACCCCTGAAATAGAAGGACTCCCCTTCGAACACTAATACTGATACAGATGTTGTTCTAAAAATGCCGCCCCATCTGGAAAGAGTGGACTGGATAAGACCTCTCTTCCATCATAAGCCAAATATAGAAAGTTCTTCCGGGACATAAGCTGTTTGAGCTATCGAGAAGTCTTACTGATAGGGTTGGGCTATATCAACTACAGAGTAGCGGAGGGCGGGGGAATCCCGCCACCCCTTGTATCTCGCTAGCGGTGTGTGTGTGGGAGGGGGGCTGTGAGCGCTTACCTGTAGCAGGAAACAAAGTAATTTGTAGTAGAGCAGCTAATGGCCGTGCGGTGAGTTGGTGTAAAGTTATTAAAAAAATCGGTTTTTTAGTAATTTTCATCTAATTTTGGGCCTTATAAAATGAAGAGATAAGTGACTGTTACCTCTAAATTAGATAAATCAGTTACATATCATTGAAAGGAGTAATTATTTGGCTATGTAATCGCGTTGTTAGTTTGGACGCTAGGCTATCTACCTTCCCCTAAACCAGTCGTCTATGCAATCTTGTCTTACTTGGATTATGCCGCCACCCACAAAACGATGGTGGCGTAACCCGTAAAATAGAAATTTCATATATTGGCCCTAAAACCTATTAGTTTTCGTTCCAGATGCCACGTATTCGAAACAGAATAACTGAAATGGCCAAATAGAAATAGCTTTAAAAAAAGTTTTTTAAGTTTCTTTTAATTTAACATTTAAAAGAAATAAAGTTTATCGAGTGATTGTTGTAAATGGCAATGGTGATCTAATTCTGATAAAAATTGCTTCTTATGCTTTTTAAATGAGTATTAAATTTTGCAGGGTTTTTTTTTTTTTTTTTTTTTTTTTTTTTTTTTTTTTTTTTTAGTAATTGAAGTATACTTCGAATTCGAATTTTCTGAGATTTTTAATGTCTTCTAATTTCAATGCTCTGAATTTTTTGACGCATCATCATATTTTTTTGTGTATAATCCTAATTAGTTTTAATTCATTTCTTACTTTGGGCATTTTTTGGATTTACATTTTGGAGAAGTTTCATGTTTTTTTGTTATAAATAAATATTTAATTATTCATAGAACTACAAATAAATCAAGCAGACGATAAGTACTAATAATTTTTTTTACGATCGAAAATTATTGAAAATAGCATTTGTAGTTCGGGCTAAGAAAGTGGATGATAGAAGAAACAGACAGACTGAACGATTATAATACTTTCCATTTCACTTTATAAACGTGGAGTGTTAACCCTCTAATGCATAATGTTACCGTTTGGTAACAAATAACATAATCCACTTTATTCTATTAAATTAGAGCTCCTCCTAGACAAATCTGTGTTTTTTTCATCTATTGCATTTCATTCTAAAGTTTTAGTTACTAATAATCCTCATAGATGACAGTAGCAAAAATGTATTCAAAATTAAAGAGTGAGGTTATTAACTTTAGTGAAATTACGTTTTTGGCAGTATTCAAAGAATAATAATATTAGTACTTAAATACTAATAAATTGTTTTGAAAAATTAATCTTAGTTAAAAAGGGTTATTTTGAAATATATTTAGTAGTTTTCTAGTCATTATTATCAAAATTGGAATTTTGCAGTTGGTTTTTGTCTTATGGAAAAAAATTTAAAAATTGAAATTATTTAAATTCTAATGCAGTTACATTTTTTTTGTATTTTTCCCATAATGTGTGAGCATTAAAGATATATATTATTTTGGGATGAAAATAAAAATTCATGCATTAGAGGGTTAAAGCTACTAACCAAAGTAAACAAGTACTTACACATCCCGCTGCATGAAGACGAGTCGTCGACGTCTACCATGGGTACGTCCCTCCACCCAAATGTGATCTTTTCGGCAGGCAGGGCCGTCTCGTGGTTATTGTGAGAGGGGGAGAATTCCCCCTTGAATCCGGAGGGGCAACCGGCGCCCATCACTATACAGTCACGAGATACTGGCACCTCTCACGTAGACAAAGTCCGCATTTAACGAAGTGGGAGGTTCGCTGGTGGAATGGAGGGAACTATATAGGCACTGAATGCAAATAGGCGACGAAGTCTATAATGCAACTCTTCAGGAGCGACTCGTAGAAATGAGAGATAGATATCAACGATATATCGCTGATGGAATGGATGGAACTAAATAGGCACTGAATTTACATAGGCTATGTATTAAGTCGATATTAAGCAACTGTAATACTGTCTCACGGAGCGACTTGTAGAAACAAGACACGGAACACAACGGTTGATCGATGATGAAATTAAGGGAACAAAATAGGCACTGAATTTACTCAGTCTGTTGATATTGAGCAAGTCTAATACTGTCTCACTGAGCGACTTGCAGAAACAAGACACGGGACTCAACGGTTGATCGCTGATGGAATGGAGGGAACTAAATAGCCACTGAATTTGGATGAAGTCGAAATTGAGCAAGTGCGCAATACTGTCTCACGGAGCGACTCGTAGCAACGAGGGACGAAACTGAATGAAATGAATGAATGAGGGAGATGAAGGAGAGGAGCAAACAGGGTTGCCACAATGAGTGGGGGAGTGGTGCGGTGGGTTGGGTGCAGGTATTTCAGCGCCAACAACGTCAGAGTCTGACTTTTTAGGACACTTGCCCGGGGCCCACACTTTTAAGTAGGCTATAAGATTAAAAATTAGGTTTAGTTTAATTTGAATTATCGTCGCACTAGAGCTACACAAGGTCTATTGGCGACAGGCGTCGTAATTTAGAAACACGGTCAAGTGACGAGCTGACACCCTAGTTTGCACCCAACGCAAACCTTAAGGGCGACATCGTAAGCAGCGTTGGGACTTTGGAGGATATTGAACGTGCACACCCTCTACACGGGATACATTATTCACCAGACATTCGGGCCGTTTATAGGTCGGCAGTTATTTTGGCGATGCCCGGACCCAAACCAGAGACCTTTCGCATGATAAGCAGACCCAGCCTTATTAAAAATTAGGGTTTATGTAACACTGTATGACTTTCAATAACCGCCAGGGCCTGCGGCAGCCCCCAAATTCTAGGGGTCCCTAAATTTTAGTTTCTATTATGCTATATGCCGCAGAGCCCAAAAATTTCAGTAAATTTTAACATTTTCTGATACCCCACTTTATTTTTAGCTCCGACTTTGACTCAGACATTGATTGAATGAAATCATGTTTGTTTTAATTAAATGAAAATATGAAAAACATGGTAAAATACAATTCACTCTGAAACCATTTTAGCCAATAAATTGACCCTAAATTCTTCATGCATGCATTTTTTAGACGTTTAAGAATTGATTTAAGCTATTTTTAACAAATAAAGTTTAAAAAAAAAAGATTGTTATAATTTATTCAAAATTTATGATTCCAATTTTCCCCCTTAAATGTTACTTTAAAAATTAAGATCCCCCCCCCCCCCCCCTGTTTTTTATTATTTCATTTAATCTAATGTTACCGTTTTAATCAAGATTTTCACATTTCTTTTCTAATTATTTTCTATTAAAATTATTCTGATTCCGATTATAATTATTTTCTATTAAAATTATTCTAATCCCTATTCTAATTTTACGTAAATACATAAAACCAACCACCACGCGCCAATTCAGTGATTCACTTACAATTGTTGCAACCTCTCCAAGCGTTAGGTAATAAAATAAAATAAAAAAAAAGCAGACTATCCTCCCACAGGTGTTTAAGAATGAAAATAAACAGAAGAGCATGAAGGTAGTCTTCTATTTTGCCCCTGGGGCGTGACTCCTTATTATCCGCTTTATTCCTTTCTCTTGACCTGTGGCCCTTCTCCGTGCCGTATCCACCTTGAAAACCCTCAGTATCTCAGAAGTAAAGGGGCGTAAGGACCATTTTACACACGAACAAGTTCCGGAAATTTTGTCCGGATCGGATTCCTATTGGAAATGTAATTCGGTTGGATGAGGTTTAGTTTGAATTATTGGCACACTAGAGCAACACGAGGGCTATTGGCGACGGGCGTCGTACTTTAGAACCACAATCAAAGTGACGTGCCGACACATGAATAGGCACCCAACGCAACCTTTAAGGGCGACATCGTACGCAGCGAACTTTGAAGGATATTTAAAGTGCACTCCCTTATACGGGGTGTTTTTCGTCCGACATTTTTGGCTGCGCGGCCGTTTATAGGTCGGCAGTTATTTTGGCGAAGCCCGAACCCGAAATCTTTCGCATGCTAGGCGAGTGCCTTACCGACTGGGCTCCCCAGCCCGAAATTCGATTGGAAATTCCACACGAGAGGAGGGGGGGGGGGGGAATCGTATATAAGATTTCCTGAACAATATATACATAAGGTTTAAGATAAAGAATATTAGTTTATTTCTGATAGAAAATAGCTATTAAAAAGTTTTAGCTTTTAAAAAGTTAAAATACAAGTAAATGCTGATACAATGTTACAAATCTGCTTGTTTTTCCATAAAAATTTTAGTGAGTATTAAAAACAAGTAGGCTATTGTTAGAACTTCTTGTTCATTCTACACACAATAACTACTTCCTCAGTAAATTTTTTTGAAACTTGGTTGCAGCGTTTCCATTTAATGTTTTATCAAGTAAAAGGTAAAACCTTCAAAAATAACAAATCTAATTAACTATTAAATCTAATTTTAACAGGATATGTTAGTAACTGTACTCAAATAATATTCCAAGGTTAGGTTAAGTTTTTGAATTATCGTCAGTCAGAGGAGCACCGAAAATTCACGGACCTCAAATTTCGATGACAGCCGCGCAGATTTTGCAGTTGTAAACTTTACATTTTAGTGTTACCTCTGAAGTCGAGGATTCCTAGGGAAAAGAAAACTCGGAAAATTATTTTGAATTTCGATTATTATTAGTTTTTTTTTAATATCAGAGTGGGGTTCTGGAAAAAAGTATTTATTTTATTTTATAGTCAATACTTTCGGGAGTACCACGATTTTTGAAAATTCTAGGTGTTTTCCGGAAAATTTAGGATTGCCAGAAATTCGTTTTATAAAGTTTTTTTTTTTTTAATTTTGAATGGACGATATTTTGCTATCTTAAATTCACCACAGTTTCCCGATTTCATAAACGCCGGAATATACCGATTTTTGAAATACCGGAGAATTCCGATTTCGGTATAACTGAAGATTCCTCACATCATAATCACTGTCGATTTCTGAGACTGGTTTCTCTTATGAACAACCCTATTGGAGAATTTTTTTTATGTTGACTTGGAGAAGATCGGTTAACCGAGACTCTACCGAGAGTTCCTTATAAAAGATGGACGGATAATCGAGGTTCTACTGTATAGCATTTTAGCTTGATGCCAAATTTTTTTAAACCAACACTCTTAAAACAAGAGTGAAATCCACTCATACAAGAGAAGTGCATTTTCGACACTGGAAAGGAGTGAAAATTAACTCAGACTGAGTTAAAAACACTCGTTTGGAGTGATCTTGTAGGAGTTTTAACTAAACAAAAGAGAGAAATCCGCTCCAATAGGATAAGTGCATTTTCGACACAGAAAAGAGTGAAAATTAACTCAGACCGAGTTAAATTCACTCGTTTGTTTTAAGAGTGAACCTTTTTGGAATTATGCCGCTTTAGATACTACAAAAGATACTTACTTTAGATGAACTACAAAACTATCAAACGATTAAAAACTTTCCGTCTTGTTTACGTTTGGGCTTTATTTCCCCTTCAGGAAATCGAAATTAAGTTAGATGAAGAGTTAAGTCCACACACCGTGGCATTCCACGCCTTTACAGATGAATAAACAATAATTTAAAATTGCTGAAAGCTGACTTATTAACAAAACTAATGATTGGAATTATCTCTATGTAAAATGCCAGACAATGACCAGGTTCGATAGCCTCAGTAGTTGGATGGGTTTGAATTATCGTTGCACTAGAGCTACAAGAGGGCTATTGACGACGGGCGTCGTATTTTAGAACCACAGTCATGTGACGAGCCGACACCTGAATAGGCACCCAACGCAACCGTTAAGGGCGACATATTG
Source organism: Hylyphantes graminicola (assembly GCA_023701765.1). Lineage (NCBI taxonomy): Eukaryota > Metazoa > Arthropoda > Arachnida > Araneae > Linyphiidae > Hylyphantes > Hylyphantes graminicola. The sequence goes on from CM043117.1 coordinate 60,602,855, forward strand.
TTTGTACGCAGCGTTAGGACCTTGAAGGATATTTAACGTGCACTCCCTTACACGGGGTATTAGTCGTCGGACATTTATTTGGCTGCACGGGCCGTTTATAGTTCGGCAGTTATTTTGGCGATGACCGGACCCGAACCAGGGACCTTTCGCATGCTAGGCGAGTGCCTAACCGACTGGGCTCCCCAGCCCCATAGCCTCAATAGTACCTCTGCGGGTTCGAATACGGCTGCTTCACTCAGATATAGCAAAGTAATAAGAAGAACAAGAAGAAATCCATCAAAATAGAAAGACAATTTCAATGAAAATACTATTTTGGATTTACTTATCGTTCAGACTTTCTTTGCGATTTCTTAACATATCGTCCCTTAAGTTCCCACATGTGCTACCTCACTTTGCACAACACTGAGATAGCACAAGTGGAAACTTAAGGGACGATAAAAACATAGTTGAAATCTGTCAAATGATTGAAATACATATTTAAATAAAGATTAATTCACTTTAAACCAAATTATATTGCGCGATGAATATAATTTTTTAAGTTAAATAATTTTTATTTTCAACATAAATATTTACAACCTAAAATATCCATTGCATTTTATCAACTTGACTTTTTTAACGCCCTTTACATAGCTTGGCACAAAAAAAAACATTTTCTGTTAAATCTCAGGAGTTTGTTATTTAATACCATTCCATAAGTAATCCAATAATTCTTCCATACTGCGATTTCATTTGTTGTTTTGTTTTCTTTGGCAAAGTGTTGAAACAAGCACATTGGCAATTGGCTTGTTTCACGTGACATTCATTCCTGCCTTAACCTCATGCGGCCTGGCTACCCCATCATTTGGGAACATTTTTTAAAACCTTCCCACAAACAATTAACAAGTTCCAAAATTGACCTGGTCCGTTAGAAGATTTAAATATCAGTTGTCAGCCTTTGATTGCAGATATTAGTCATTTATTTCTGTAAAAAATGGAAGTTGAATGAGGGTCAATACGATATTAGAGATCTTAAAAAAATTATTTAATTTTTTTCAAACTTTTCAAAAAGTTGTTTTAGTAGTTAATTTTAATGACATTTCGCATTAAAAACAATGTTAAAATGAAATGTAAATTAAAAATAAGTGATGCGCCCCCCCCCCCTTTTTTTTTTTAGCCTACTTTTCTTTTTTTTAATTCGAAAAATTAAAAAAAAAAAAAAAAGTAGGTATTGACATGCGGTCGATGTCCGTCCGTACCCCCCCCTTCCAAAATCGGTTCTATCCATCCGATCTTAAAAATTCTTTTTTTTTTTGTTAGAAAGCTATGACCTCAGAGCCCCAACTTTCATACTTTTTGTCCGTCTGTCTGCACGATAGGACGGGCATAAATCTACTATTTGTCGACTAATTTCCCATTGATTTAGCATTGAAATTCAATTTCGAGTCATTTAAATCGCTGAATTTAATCAATCAATCCAAATGAGAATACATTGAAAATTTCAGAAAATAATTCGAATTCTAAGTACTTCAATTATTTAAAAAACTTCAAAATTTAATGCTCATTTAAAAAGCATAGGAAGGCATTTTAATTAGAATTAAATCACCATTACCATCGCAACGATTGCTCAAGAAACTTTAATTCTTTTAGACAATAAATAAAAATAAATTTAATTTAGAGAAATCGATCAATTTAAAATGACGTCAAATATATTTCACTAGATTCTTTTTATGTTGAAATAAAATGTTTTCATTCTATTTAAAAGCGAGGAATATTAAATGTTTATTCTTTGAAATATAAGTTTTTGCAAACGATTTAAGTATTAATTATTTAATTTTCGAAATAAAAGAAATGAAACAAGCCGAATTTAACGGGTAAATGTTTGAATTAATGCTGTTTGACACCTGTTTACCTGTTAAACACAACTGTGGCGTGGAAGCGGGTTAAGTGACAGATTCTGTTACAAACTAACTTGTTAATTTACATTTCCTATTTTAAGCGTATTTTGGAGTAGTTTTATGGTTTTTGTTCAACGGATAATTAAATATTAATAACTGCAATTAAATCATGCAGACAATAAGTAAAGTTTAATTCATTTGCGATAGAAAATTAATAAAAATAATTGGCTTTAAGAAAATGAAATTATAGCTGGATGCTGTGCTTAGTGAAATTTATACTATTGTATATAAATTTAATGTAGAAACGGTTGTTGATGTCACTAACTGTAACGAACCTAGTTTTTTCAAGATAAGAATTTTAGTAAGTATTTAAGTAACAGGAAAGTAGGCTATTTTAGTTCTTTTAGAACTTCTTGTTAAATTACCTTATCTTTCGAAACCTTATTTTCATTCCTTTGGAACTGTTGTCACTCAAGACGTGAAGCAAGACTTTTTTTTTTTGTCATATAGAGCTTTTCAGTTTGTTTGTTAGTCAAAACAAATGCGGTATTTTATGATTTAAAAATATTGTCTAAAACTACTAGAATGTAGCATAGGGAATGGTTTGGCAAAGGGGTTAGATGAGCCATATAGCTATTAGCCTCAAGATTTAGAACAGACTAGATTGACACATACGCTGGCACCCAATGCAATCTCAAGGAGACATTGTACACATCTTCAGGACTTTGGAACTGGATCACAAAACATTTAACATGTGCCAGTTATTTACAAGGAGTTATTTATTGACAGGGCATTTGTTTTGCTAAGACTGTCCTTTCATAGGATGGCTAATGCAAGGGCAGAACTTCGAAAAGAATTTTTAGTAGCATGCACCTCAACCCACCATTCCATCTCTGCCCTCGATTCATTTTAAATAGCGGCATTATGATCTAGAAAAAATAACATGTAGGTCTGTAACAGAATCTGTCACTCATCCCGCTTCTACACAACATTAGTGTTGAACAGGAAAAAAAGGTGCCAAACGCTGTATTAATTCTATATTAAATATTTACACACAAAATTTGGCTAGTTTTGTTTATTTTGTTTCGAAAATTCAATTATATCTTATCGTTTGCTAAATTAATCCATATTTCAAAGAATAAATCTGCAATGTTCCTCACTTTTTAAATAGAAGCAAAACATTTTATATTGGAAAACAATCAAAGTATCTCTTGTGAAATATAATTGACGTCACTTCAAAACTGATTTAAATCGCAAAAATAATTTCTTTTTAAATTTGTTATTGGAAGGAAATGAAGTTTCTCCAAATAATCGAAAAGCACTTTAAAATAGTTACAACATTTTATTAAAAATTAAATACAACTGATGAATCATATGCCATTATAGATAAACACAATAATAAATACTTACAGATGGGCTTATTTGTTTTCTTTTTTAATCATAACTTTATACAAATACATTATATATCCCATTTAACTGTCAGAAGGTTAAAAAAAGAACCCAGATGGATGACTAAAACAAGAACCCTGCCATGAGACAAAGTTCTTAAAGTGTTTTGTAAAACAAATTCCAGGAGTCTTATACAAAAGAATAAAAAATTTCAAAGACAAAAATAAATTATTAGCATTTATTTGATAAAATAAACTAAACGAATTGGATAAATGTCATCAGAAGTCAGTATAGAAACAATGTTTGCACCATTCATACAAAAAGTTGCCATAAAATTTCAAACATTAAAAGTTTAATCCAAAAGAAAAAAAAGGTGGCAAAATTTCGTAATGTAATTTTTTAAAAATATAAAAAATTTAGGGAGTTAAGTTGACATTTGTGTTATATTTTATAGAAGTTCTTACAAATTATATTAAAGGATTTTGCCTTGGAAAAATAAACCAATTTCTTCCCAGGAGGTGTAGGAACATTGCCAAGAAAGAGGCATCTGCTTCAGTTCTCATCTAATTCGCAGTCACAAATTTTTGAAATGAACTGTCATTTTTGGTGGTGGAAGAGGATACAAAATTCCAGTAGCCAAATTGCAATTTTTGATATTTTAAAGAAGTCTTAAATAATTTAAAAAGAGTTTTCCCAGGGCCCTGGGAAAAATAAAACTATTTCAAATGAGGTTTGAAACTGTTTAGAAATGTTCCTTTTAGACTTCCTCTGTTGATCTAGAAATTTATATCGAATAATGTTGATTTTGTATAAATAAATAAAATCCCGGTATTCAAATTGATTTTTGTGATATTTTTTTAATGTCCCAATGGGGGACATTCACGGTCATATCCACCTGAGCTTCAATTAAAAACCGCTGTGGTAAAAAAAGCGGTTAGACAGGTTAGAGCAGTCGGAAAACATTAGCACATTCATTTGCGATAGAAAATTAATAAAAATAATTGGCTTTAAGAAAATGAAATTATAGCTGGATGCTGTGCTTAGTGAAATTTATTCTATTGTATATAAATTTAATGTAGAAACGGTTGTTGATGTCACTAACTGTAACGAACCTAGTTTTTTCAAGATAAGAATTTTAGTAAGTATTTAAGTAACAGGAAAGTAGGCTATTTTAGTTCTTTTAGAACTTCTTGTTAAATTACCTTATCTTTCGAAACCTTATTTTCATTCCTTTGGAACTGTTGTCACTCAAGACGTGAAGCAAGACTTTTTTTTTGTCATATAGAGCTTTTCAGTTTGTTTGTTAGTCAAAACAAATGCGGTATTTTATGATTTAAAAATATTGTCTAAAACTACTAGAATGTAGCATAGGGAATGGTTTGGCAAAGGGGTTAGATGAGCCATATAGCTATTAGCCTCAAGATTTAGAACAATTGACTAGATTGACACATACGCTGGCACCCAATGCAATCTCAAGGAGACATTGTACACATCTTCAGGACTTTGGAACTGGATCACAAAACATTTAACATGTGCCAGTTATTTACAAGGAGTTATTTATTGACAGGGCATTTGTTTTGCTATGACTGTCCTTTCATAGGATGGCTAATGCAAGGGCAGAACTTCGAAAAGAATTTTTAGTAGCATGCACCTCAACCCACCATTCCATCTCTGCCCTCGATTCATTTTAAATAGCGGCATTATGATCTAGAAAAAATAACATGTAGGTCTGTAACAGAATCTGTCACTCATCCCGCTTCTACACAACATTAGTGTTGAACAGGAAAAAAGGTGCCAAACGCTGTATTAATTCTATATTAAATATTTACACACAAAATTTGGCTAGTTTTGTTTATTTTGTTTCGAAAATTCAATTATATCTTATCGTTTGCTAAAATTATCCATATTTCAAAGAATAAATCTGCAATGTTCCTCACTTTTTAAATAGAAGCAAAACATTTTATATTGGAAAACAATCAAAGTATCTCTTTTGAAATATAATTGACGTCACTTCAAAACTGATTTAAATCGCAAAAATAATTTCTTTTTAAATTTGTTATTGGAAGGAAATGAAGTTTCTCCAAATAATCGAAAAGCACTTTAAAATAGTTACAACATTTTATTAAAAATTAAATACAACTGATGAATCATATGCCATTATAGATAAACACAATAATAAATACTTACAGATGGGCTTATTTGTTTTCTTTTTTAATCATAACTTTATACAAATACATTATATATCCCATTTAACTGTCAGAAGGTTAAAAAAAGAACCCAGATGGATGACTAAAACAAGAACCCTGCCATGAGACAAAGTTCTTAAAGTGTTTTGTAAAACAAATTCCAGGAGTCTTATACAAAAGAATAAAAAATTTCAAAGACAAAAATAAATTATTAGCATTTATTTGATAAAATAAACTAAACGAATTGGATAAATGTCATCAGAAGTCAGTATAGAAACAATGTTTGCACCATTCATACAAAAAGTTGCCATAAAATTTCAAACATTAAAAGTTTAATCCAAAAGAAAAAAAGGTGGCAAAATTTCGTAATGTAATTTTTTAAAAATATAAAAAATTTAGGGAGTTAAGTTGACATTTGTGTTATATTTTATAGAAGTTCTTACAAATTATATTAAAGGATTTTGCCTTGGAAAAATAAACCAATTTCTTCCCAGGAGGTGTAGGAACATTGCCAAGAAAGAGGCATCTGCTTCAGTTCTCATCTAATTCGCAGTCACAAATTTTTGAAATGAACTGTCATTTTTGGTGGTGGAAGAGGATACAAAATTCCAGTAGCCAAATTGCAATTTTTGATATTTTAAAGAAGTCTTAAATAATTTAAAAAGAGTTTTCCCAGGGCCCTGGGAAAAATAAAACTATTTCAAATGAGGTTTGAAACTGTTTAGAAATGTTCCTTTTAGACTTCCTCTGTTGATCTAGAAATTTATATCGAATAATGTTGATTTTGTATAAATAAATAAAATCCCGGTATTCAAATTGATTTTTGTGATATTTTTTTAATGTCCCAATGGGGGACATTCACGGTCATATCCACCTGAGCTTCAATTAAAAACCGCTGTGGTAAAAAAAGCGGTTAGACAGGTTAGAGCAGTCGGAAAACATTAGCACATGGTTCGAGAGCTGTATAGGATAATATTAGCATGTGTTTTGAGAGGTGTAGGATAACAAACCATGTGACGTCACATGAATGTTCCCCATTAATTTCTATGGTTCTCCAAAGTCTCTTACTATTTTCCAGGCAGTGTATGAGGAATCCTGCCAAAGAGAAAACATTTTCAGTAATTCTCTGGCTGATCCAGAAATATAGATCGAAAAATGTAATTATATAAAAATAAATAAAATCCAAGTATTCAAATTGATATTTTTCAGATGTCCCAAATAATTTCCAAGTTTCCTGGAAAACTGAGGCGATTTTCCAGGCTGTGTAAAAGTAACCCTGGCAAGAAGAAAAGTTTGTTTTTCAGTCCTCTTCTGTTTGACTGATCCATAAAAGTAAATCAAATAATGAAATTTAAAAAATGAAATCTCAGTATCCAAATTGATTTTTTATATTTTTCAAGTATCTCAAATAATTTTCATGAGTGTTCAATGTTTCCCGGAAAAAAAAAATGTTTTCCAGAGAGGAACCTTGCCAGTGGAAATTTCCAGTCCTACTTAGTTTGGATGATCCAGAAATTTAGATCGAATAATGTCATTATGAAAAAAAAACCCAGAATTCAAATTGATATTTATGATATTTTTCAGATGTCCCAAATATCCAAGTTTCCTGGGGAACTGAAGCGAATATCCAGGCAGTGTATGAGGAACCCTGCCAAAAGGAAGCGTATTCGTTTTTCAGTACTCAACGGTTTGGCTGATCCAGAAACTTTGATAAAATAACGTCATGTAAAAAATAAATAAAATCCCATTACCCAAATTGATTTTTAGGATATTTTCCAGGTGTCCCAAATAATTTCCATGGGTTTTCAAAGTTTTAGCCTCCAGGCATCGTATGAGGAACCCTGCCAAGAGGAAATTATCAGTCCTCTGTTTGGCTGATAAGGAAATTTAGATCAAATAATGTCATTTTGTAAGAATAAATAAAATTGCAGTGCTCAAATTGATTTTTATGATATTTTTCAGAAGTCCGAAATAATTTCCATAGATTTTCAAAGTTTCCTGGAAAACTGAAGCTATTTCCCATAGACCGTGGGTTAGGAGGAACCCTGCCAAAAAGATTAGTTTCTGCTTTTTACATCTGTTTGGCTGATCCTGAAATTCATATCAAATAATGTCATGTAAAAAATAAATAAAATCCCCCAGCATTCAAATTGATTTTTATAATAATATATTTCAGAAGTCCCAAATAATTTCTGGAAAACTGCGGCCATTTTCCAGGCAGTGTAGGAGGCCACGAAGAAGTGCATCTGTTTTTCAGTCCTCGTCCGATTCTGTGTCCGTTGCCAGATCCGAGTCGGAAACTGCGCTCTCTTCTTCGTCTTTCTCTTCTTCTTCTTCAGAGACATCCCAAACAACCTTGGAGAGGTCGATGACCTTGGCCTCTTTCACGTCCAGCTGAAATAGAGGATAGAACAGAGTTAGTAGTGTAGCGAATATATAGGAGGTGGCATGCAAAATTTTCATAATACTTCTGTATCATCACCTTTCCAAGTTGAGTAAATGGACAATTACCCGACATGTTTTAACAGAGTCGTAAACTAAATGTAATAATGTACTTAAGTTGCCGTTACTATATAAATATTCGACTGTATTAACCTTTTATATAATTGATTTTTCAAGATAAGTTTATTCTTAAAAAAAAATATTTTTACATTATTGCATTTTATGTTACAATTTGGGGACTATTTGTACTGTTCATATTGCTTAACCCTCTAATGCATGATTTTCTTTTTCGTCCCGAAAAAAATATATATGTATCTTTAGCACTCATACATTATGGGAAAAATACTGAAAAAAAATTTAACTGCATTAGAATACAAATAATTTCAATTTTTAATTTTTTTTTGCATATGATAAAAACCAACTACAAAATTCCAATTTTGATAATAATGACTAGAAAACTACTAAATATATTTCAAAATAACACTCTTTAACTATAACTAATTTTTCAAAACAATTTATTTGTATTTAGTACTAATCTATAATAATAAAAGAAAGAGTCTGTCTGTGTGTACGTCTGTGGATTGCAAAAGACCTACTTAGACTGCTCGAAAAAATTCGAAATTTTTAATATAGATTCCTTTTAATACCTACGTGTGCACATGAGGCTTAGATTTTTCATATTTGATTGAAATTTTTAATTAATATAATTAGTTTTAAAAAAAACGTCATCCACGTGGGATTGCGGGACCAAAACAGGGCTTGAAAATACATGGTCCGGGCCGAAACGGGGGCTTGACGCCATCCTCTATTAGTTTGATTGAGATATGCGCTCGCCCTAGGGCTGCTTCATCCTCTATTAGTGTTTGCTCTCTTAGGTGCGCATGCGCCAACACGAATTGGATTTAGTTTAGATAGAGTATATTTTCACAAGGTAAGTATGCCTCTAAAAGGAAGCAATGCGAAGTTAACGGGTTCCCAGTAAGGCGGGACCATACTGCTAGTATTATTATACTTTGAATACTGCCAAAAACGTCATTTCACAACTGTTAATAACCTCACTCTTTAATCTTAAATAAACTTTTACTACTGTCATTTATGAGGGTTATTATTAACTAAAACTTCAAAATGGAATGTAATAGATGAAAAAATAACAAATTTGTCAAGAGGGAGGTCTACTTTAATAGAATAAAGAGGATTATGTAACTTGTTACCAAACGGTAACAGTATGCATTAGAGGGTAAAACAGTTTTATAAAACTAACTATTTAGCAATACCAAAACCAACCAGTAATTTAAACCCAGTCAGATTCAAATTAACAAATAAAAATTATCATTGTCAACAAAAAAATTTTGTTTAAAAAAATATTTTATAAAAGTTTTTTAAAACTTCATTTCTCACCTTTATCGTTTTTGAAACATCACAATCAAAATAAGAGTCACTCTTCACCATAACTGCATATGTGTAGACACCAGGGCGAGCAGGAGCTGTGAATTTCAATTCGACCTAAAAAAACAAAATAATATTTTGTAAATTTGTACACAATTTTGTAACCTGGAATTTAGAAAACAAATTGTTCAATCATTACCTCTTCTTGTTTAACTAAGTTCGTAACTAGATAGGGAGCTGTGACTAAACCGTGGTTTTTCTTGTTAATCACATAAATCCACCAGAATTCTTCCTTTGCCTGTAATAAAAATAGTAAACTATAACTTTTTTTTATTATCTTCAACTATAATTTTAGTTTACATATTATAGTTGAATTCAAATTATTCTAAAAAAAAAATCATAGATTATTTACTTAACCTCTTGCGACTTAACCTGGCGTCCCCATCTGGGGAAATTTTTTAAAACCTCCCAACAAACAATTAACACGTTAATTAGTTCCGAAATCGACCTGGTCCGATAGAAGAAGATCCAAATATCAGTTATCAGCCTTTGATTACAGGTATCAGTCATTTATTTCTATAAAAAAAAATATATTGAATTTTTTTTTCAAACTTTCTGAAAACTGATTTTTTGATCTTCTATAGGACCAGGTCAATTTCGAAACTAATTAACCTATTAATTGTTTGTGGGGAGGTTTTAAAAAATGTTCCCAAATGGGGAACCCAGATAAATAGGGGAGAGTGTTGTACCTTGGGACAATTTTTACATTTTAATATTTTTCTTCGATAATTATAGTCAAAATAAAAATTTAAAAGCAGCATTTCAACACACCAATATATTCCTCTATAATATATTTTTTTAAATTCTGGCAGCTTGAAATTAAAAAATTGCCACTCATTTAAAGTACAGAGGATAAACTGTCCCTAGGGACAATATGATGTTGTACCTTGGGACATACTTTATAATTCAATCAATAGTCATACACTTGAACTAATTTGTGTCAGGAAACAAACGTTATTTTTTTTCAAGGAAATACACAAATAAAACTTCATAATTCAAGAATAATTTAAACTATACAGCAAAATTGCAAGTCCAAATTATTTAACATTATATGATGATACAATATGCTTTACTGTCCCAAGGTACAACACACTACATGGTTTAAATAAAAGCAAGATAGTGGTTAATCAAAATGAATTATCATTATTTTCTCATAACCAAAATATTTTTAAATCTTCTCTTTTATGAAGAAAATAAAATGCAGTTGACGTTTTGTAAAAGTACAAAGGTAAAAAATTATATTAGAATGAGAAAAATATTTACTTTGGGGTAATGAAATATTACTTTTTGTCACCAATTCATCAATTCAATGATGCTAGTGTTAAATTTTATTTTGATGATGTCAGTTGGTTAAGGCTACTATTAGAAATAAACAATGTATTGCCAATAGATTCTTAGAAATTGTCAGTGTCCCAAGGTACAACACTCTCCCCTAAGCTCACAACACTCACCTCAGGAAAATATGGACAGTGGACTGTGTGTGATATTTTGCTCTTGGCTTCCAGCACCTTCTCCCTGTTAGCAACTTTAGCCTGGAACCTGTCCCACTCTGCGTCATCGGCGTCCTGCGCCTGTTTCTTGTCGCCGCCACCAGGGGTCTCCCCCTCCTCGTCCGAGCTCGGGTGTAGGCTGGAATCGGAATGGCTGCCACCCTCCGCGCCACTGGCATCTTCTTCCTTCTCTTTCTTTTCTCGCTCTTTCTTCTTGGTGGGTTCCTGAAGGATGGTTGTTGGATAAATAACATGAGATGCAGGGCTTGGAAAAATGACGGTCGAAAATTCCCGTAGGACGACTAATTATTCGATCCCTACGTCCTCGTGGACGGCCATTTTCCCGTTAATGTTTGTGATACATTTTGAATTTTTGATATCTTACAAATTCCAAAAAAATGATATCTCACAAATTCCAGTCAAAAATTCCCGTAGGACGACTAATTATTCGATCCCTACGTCCTCGTGGACGGCCATTTTCCCGTTAATGTTTGTGATACATTTTGAATTTTTGATATCTTACAAATTCCAAAAAAATGATATCTCACAAATTCCAGTCAAAAATTCCCCTAGGACGACTAATTATTCGATCCCTACGTCCTCGTGGACGGCCATTTTCCCGTTAATGTTTGTGATACATTTTGAATTTTCGATATCTTACAAATTCCCCCAAAAAATATGATATCTTACAAATTCCCCTAGGACGACTAATTATTCGATCCCTACGTCCTCGTGGACGGCCATTTTTTCACTAATGTTTGTGATACAGTTTGAATTTTTGATATCTTACAAGAGTCAAGATCTCCCATTTAAAATGACCTTTTAATCTAGAAATCCTGTTGATTCCTTCATCAGACGAAATCCGCATGATCAGGCTCACGTAATCAGTAAACAAAACAAAAAATTGCTCAGTGCATGTGCTTTTGGACTTGTACCAACAAAGGAATTAACAATTATTTTTATTTCGAAGCTATTTATATATGGTTGTAGTTTGACGGGATAGTTTCAAAGGAGGACAGGTTCATTGTTGGATAAGCCGTAATTGGGGACAAGTAAAATTTTTTAGATTTTTCAAGCCCTGAAGAGATGATTAATGAATGAATTGATGCAGTTAGTATTTCATTTATTTAACTTCTTCTATACTGCATTCATTCATATCCTAGCTCACGAACACATACCAGTTAGCAATATTGAGTAGTTTAATCTACTCAACAGGACTAGCGGAGAATCTATGCAGAATATAATAACTCAGCTGCGGGGGGGGGGGGGGGAGTTAGGATATCAATACTAGTTATGCAGCCTTGCCTCTAACGAGGTTTGAATGAAGGGTTGGGCAAAGTAGTAGCATTTAGTTTGATTTTCACTTGTTCTGATAATGTATGGAAACAGAATGATACTGTATATTATTAGTTGAGTAGAATTAACGTCAAACTAGAGCTACACAAGGTCTATTGGCGATGGGCATCGTAATTTAGAACCCCAATCAAGTGACGAATCAACACATGAGTAAGCACCCAATTTAAACTTTAAGGGCGACATCGTCAGCAGCATAGGGACTTTGAATCACATTTGACTTGCACTCCCTCTACCTTATTCATCCGACATTTTTTGGATGCACGGGCCGTTTATAGGTCTCAACAGTTATTTTGGTGGTGACCGGATTTGAATCTGGGACCTCTTGCATGTAAGGCGCCGTAACCCCAGCCCACATTGGTGGATAAGCAAATTGAACTAATTGTTGAATGAGTAGTTGGAAAAGTAAATAAAAAATTATAGTAATAAATCCATATAGTAATATAAAATGGCATTGCTCACAACATTTCTTACACAACAAACCAAAAATACCTCAATACGACACACTAGTAACTTAAAATACCTAAATATTTGTCCATGAACAGTCAATTTCAACAATAGAGCTTTAAAAGATTGAAATACCTTTTTTTCTTCAACTGGTGGAACAGATCCATTGGCAATTTTCTTGGGGACTGATTTGGCAGGTTTCTTCTTCAGTTGGCTTCCTCCCTTGGACTTCTTTTTCTTGTTAGACTTTGAATTCTTTTTCTTCTGCGATTCTGATTTCTGCTCCACAACAGGCTATAAGCAGAATTTTTTTTTTAAAATTAATGGAAATTTTTAACCTCTTAAAACACAAGCGTAATCCTACATGTATATTCTTAATCTAAGCACACTTTTCATACAAATATATGCTAAAAAGTGTTTTCAAAGAATTCGTTTTTTTTTTTAATGTTATGTTTAATAGTTACTTAGAGACACGCTTTAAACTCTAAAAATGGAAATTTTTGTGCCGTAATGTAAATGCAACACAAAAGTTTGTATCAATTATTTGTTGTTAACAGATTATTTAAACATTGTTTTTAGTGAAAAAATGCCTTAAAAATTAACTACTACACAAACTTTTTGAAAAGTTTGAAAAAATAAATTTTAAATAATTTTTTCAAGAACTCTAATATCAAATTGAATTGATACTCGTTCAACTTTATTTTTTTTATAAATAAATGACTGGTACTTGCAATCAAAGACTGAAAACTGATAGTTGGATCTTTTCTATTGAACCAGGTTAATATGAGAACTAATTAACTTGTTAATTGTTTGTGGGGAGGTTTTGAAAAATGTCCCCAAATGAGGACGCCAGGTCTCAAGGGATTAAACGACACCTGGTGTGTAGATCAGAGAGTTAAGAACTGGCATGAAAGTGCAAACTAACCAAAAAGGCTGAACTTCGAATTGAAATTTTTCGCACTATTGGCATAGCTGCGTATCGGTGCAACCCATAAAAAATTAGTTATATTAGTTACTATAAAATGCACACATATAAAAACACATAAATAACTTAATTTAGTTTTACTTTAAATCTGTATATCAATGCCATATTAAATTATATTTAATAAAAAAAATCTGTTCACTCATTTTTCACTATCATTAAAAGACTCATTTTTCTGGAAATTAACAAAGCAGAATAATTTTAAAGCAGTTCCCATATAATTCCAAAGCAGTAGAATTGCAGCATTGCCGACAGAGTAAAATCTCGTCCGTTTGATCTTAGGACCCCCCTCATATATATGGGTCACAATTTCTCAACGGTTCTGCATCGATCTCAGGATCAGCCAAAATGAGATTAAAAAAGGCGGAAATCAGCCGAAAGGCGGAAAACTTTTATGCCTGTAAGAAGGAGATGCTTCGTGCAAAAATATTGTGAAGCTATCAGTAAGTCGCCAATCAACTCTAGTATAAAAACTCGAAATAGACTCATTTACCATCATTTGATTGTAGCTAAAATCTTCAGAAACAACCTGATACAATACTATCCACCTCTAATGATGAAATATAACCTACCCAAACCATAACAGGTGGTTGTTGAAAGGTTACACATAGGACAACCATTTATTTTTAAACGATATAAAAATGTACAAAACCCTTTGTGTTATTAATGAGAATTTAGAAGTAATTCGAAGGCAAAAAAAAGTATAAAAGATCCTTCATAGGATTTAAAGGAACACTCGCTTTAATGCATAAAAACTTATGAATGAATTAAAAACTCAAAATGGCTATGGCACAACTTAAAAAACAAAACGAAATTTAGAAAAACGATGTTACTCACTAAAAAAAACATAAAATTAGACAAACACACCCCAAAAATTAAATAATTTTTAATCCAGACTCTATAAAAATAAGAAGTGCTAGCAAAGTTATCTTTTACTAACTATTCCATTTATAACCAAATTGCATTGCTATTTTAAACTCCTTGATAAACATCGAAAACACGAGACCCTCTGATTCTAAGCTTAAGGTCTTCCGCTTGAGCTACCACATCTATTCATATTATAAATTTACACTAAATCTAATCTTACCTCTTCCTCAATGGGTTCTTCATCTGAATCTTCCCTTTGTGCTTGCTGCTCATCTTCAAACAAAGAAGACATGGGCCGACGGAAAAGAGTTGCAGTCACAGTTACAAGAGCCCCTGCTGTTATTGTGCACGAGTCCTCATCATCCAAGACTGAAAGCAGGATTCCCACTCTTATTTCAAAATAAAAATCAAGGAGTTTTTAAGGACTTTTCAAGGACTCCCAAATTTTTTTCAAGGACCCTAATCATAATGTGTCGATTACTATACCTATTAAATCGACCAAACATAAATATAAGTGCTTATATATATAAGCAGCCCTTTGTACCGAATGACGTAGTACTATGTGCGTCATTTACAGCCAACTTTAGCAATGTTTTACGAAATTACTTCTCGAAATTTGAAAGTCGCGAACTAAGAAAATCAAGGACTTTTCCACAATTGTTAGTCCAAATCAAGGAGTACTAAGGGATACTTGGTATCAAAATCAAGGACTTTTTAACAATTTTTGGTAAAAATCAGGGAGTATTAAAGGGTCCTTGAAATCGAAAATAAAAATCAAGGACTTCTTAAGGACTTTCAAGGACCCGTGGGAACCCTGGAAAGGAATTACATTTTTTTTTCATTATGAGCATGTGTCAGGTAATGAATAGTAACAGAAATGCTGAATGAAAAATGAATCTTTTCCTGAGTTAAATTCTAAGGCCCTGGAAAAATTATAAGGTCAAAGAAATAAACAGTGAAACTTGGATTTAGGTAAATTTGTCAGATGGGAAAGCAATTCAAATGCAAAGAAAGCAAATGATTTATTATTATAATGAACTATAATTAAAATCTAATTAAAATTAATCGAAATTACTGGTCATATTAAATATGAATCATTTCTGATGATGGAAAAAAGTATAAGGTGGCCAGTTTTTTTGTCAGACAGGCAAATTTTCTGTGGTCCAAGAAAGCAGGAAATAAAAAAAACTTAATTTTGTTATTTCCTGCTTTCTTAACTTAACAACTTAATTTTTTAAAAAAAATATACGTCTGATACCAGTAATCAAAGGCTAAAAACTGATATTTGGATCTCTTTTTTCTATCGGACCAGGTCAATTTCGGAACTCATTAACATGCTCATTGTTCTTAGGGAGGTTTTAAAAAATGTCCCACAAATGGAGACGCTAGGTCGCAAGAGTTAAAACTAACCTTAAATTTCAAAAAAAAAAATATTTACAATATACTTTTGTAATTTGGAAATGGTTTTAAGGTCCTCTCTTCGTAAACAAAAAACATTATTTAACTTTTTTTTTTAAAACAAATTTATTATTAAATATAAATTAAATTTAAAATGTATGATGTGAAAACAGCCAATGCCCATTTAAAGGCTGTTTCGGAAGGTTAAAATCCAGGAGCCTGGTTTGCAAAGGGCCAAACCGGTTTCAAATATTACCTTCTGACTTGACATGCACGTCCACCAAAGGCATCTTGCCCATGACGTTCATGACATCCTCATACTGGTAGTCGTTGAGATGCCGAAGTAGAACTCTCCTGTCTTGGGTTTTCATGGAGGCCAGGTGGCGCACACTCTTTACATTACGCTACAAAAGACAAAAGAAGTTATTGGAAATGTTCTATAAGGTTTAAATCATATTGGGTCTTGGACAAATATGGTATTCTGTTTAAATTCTGGTAAATGGTGCATAGTTTTGTTCAGTGTTTAGAATGCGACTTGGAATCAACTGCCTTAAAATGATGCTACTAAATAGTATTGATTTAGGTTAGGTTTGAATTATCGTCGCACTAGAGCTACACGAGGTCTATCGGCGATGGGTGTCGTATTTTAGAACAACTGTCAAGTGACGAGCCGACACCTCATAAGGCATGCAACGCAACCGTTAAAGGCGACATCGTACGCAATGTTAGGACTCTGAAGGATATTTAACGTGCACTCCCTTACACAGGGTATTATTCATCGAACATTTTTGGCCGCAAGGACTTTTATAGGTCGGCAGTTACTTTGGCGATGCTCGGACCTGAACCTGAGACCCTTTGGATGTTAGGCGAGTGCCTAACTGAGTGGGCTCCCCAGCCCTATTATTGATTTAGAATGAATGTGTTACGAAGAATATGTTTACAAATATGTACATGTTTTATTCTTGTGCTTAATTTTGGAATTTCCTGCTAAAATGTGTATGGGCAAACAAATGTTTCTTTCTAAAAACCATATGTGCAAATATTTTTTAGAACTGAGATATGCCTCTGCACACGCACATGTTAGCAGGAAATACATATGGCATGCACCTGAATAAAACCTGTGTGTGCATGAACACCTTTATACCAGGAAGGTAGACTTTTGTCATCAATTATATTTACCTTAAATTAAACTGCAACACATTCAGATATTTAAGGAAAAGGGATCATTTTAAGATCCTCAAATAGTCATTAAATTTTATAACAATGTTTAAATAGGTAATTAAAGGCTGTTCATAATTGGTTGTTGGTAATCAAGTATCACTTTTTACTAACTCCCCACTAAATAAACATTTAAATTAAAAGATTTTTTTAAAATCAGACACATAGCAATGACATTCAACTAAAAAAATATATAATTAGCATAGAAAACGTAGAAAGTTACAATACCTTTGAATTTTAGACTAGAAAACACTAAACATTTGCATTGTTAAACCCTGATATGGCATGACCCTAAAATAGGAAATTGCTCACCTTCCACAGACCCCTCAGGAGGTCCTCATTGATGTGCGGTAGCTGCAGCAGGGGGCTCTTGTTCTCCCACATACCCTGCACAATGCATGGGCACAGGGTCATGGCATTTTCCATGGTCTGCAGATTTGGGGTGCGGGAGACTGGAAATCACAAGACAAACAGCTTAATATGCGAATTTGTATTTTCCCTCATACGTTTGGGGTCGTATAAAAATTACATAAGGCGTGTCACTTTTATTTCTTTAAGATATTGTTCTTTTAATTTGGTGCTTACAATGTAATAATAAGATTGTATTCAAAGCCATAGTTGGATATTAATCTCAGAGCAGTTGTAATCAACTAATGAATATTTTGCCATCATTTAAACGATGTGATAGATGCATTGTAAGGAGGAAGATTTTATAAAATCAATCATAGTTTATATAGAAATCTGTTAGGAAAAACATTTCAAGAGAAAAAAGTTTCTAAGAATATATTATTATTATCAAAACCGATACAAAAGAACTTATGCTTAATGTTATATTTATATCATTTATAAAAAAATAATTAATTATTTATATCATTTGTAACAGGAATTTATAAATTATTTATATTATATAAAATACCATTTATAATAGAAAATTCAGAATGCAGGCTTAAATACATGTCAAAAAGTTAAGAAGAAATGTAGAGAATAGTTGGAAAATTTCAATATAATTAATTATCAATAAAAATACAACTTATAGCAAAAAAAAACATTTCCCACCACTTTAAAAACTTTTTTTTTACATATTTATTAGTTTGACATCACTCATAGTATGACTTATGACATTTGTAGGGGGGGCAAAACAAGCCGAGCACTGCAACCAGAGGTCTATTGTACTATCCCCTGGAAATAAGAATAAATCCCTGCCACTTTATGAAAAGAGGCATGTAGCTGAAGCAAAATTCAGCAAGGACCGTAGTGGAATGTCTGGAAGCTCCCAGGGTTCAAGTAAATGACGAGCAAGGTGTTCAAATCTATAAGCAGAGAAGTATTCACACTCGCAAAGAATATGAGCAGCAGTTTCTTCCTTGAAACTACAGCCCCTGCATAAAGGATCATTAGAAATCCTCTTAATAGAAAGATGCCTTCTAAGAGTACAATGGCCCGTAAGAAGACCAACAGCTCTACGAATACCATTGCGATTAAGCCCAAGAAGTTCCTTATGGGGAGAGCTTGGACAGCCAGAATTAAGCTCTCTCGCCTGTCGTTGGTTAGTCGAGTTGAGCCACTCGACTAACTTCACTCCACTCATACTAAACTCCACTCATACGACTAACTTCACTTCACTCATAGTAAAACTATAAGAATAATTTTACTTACTTCGTCCCGCAAGGGCTAACATCGTAAGCTGAGAAACGCTCTGGACAAACTCATGGATAAGGTAAGGGAATTTCTTGATAATGTACAGTCGATCTAAAGGAAAGAAGCAGAATATACTTATTTTACACATTGATTTAGACCTAACCATACTGTTTCAGGAAATACTGTTGTGTTTAGTTAATAACAAACAAAAAAAAAACTGAGGGCTATTCACCAAAAAGAGAAAATATTGTTGACTAGTCGTAGCGCTTTATTTTTTGAAAAATTGGTTTGTAATCACAAAATAAACCAATCAACTGTCACAAAGTTTCATTTTTTCCAAAGGAAAATATTTTCAACCTAACAAGAAGTAAATAGAACTGAAGTTGCCTGTTTTCCTGTTACTTTTAATACTCTAAAACACATTCATAATGTTACACTTATGTCCAAAATTACCATTGCTTGCTTTGATTTTTTTGCGGGACGGTTTTCTAAATAGGCTAAGTAGGCTGTAGCCTAGAGCAGCAAATTTTTAGGAGTGGCAAATTTTACAACCAATTAAAGCGATATTTGGCATTGAAAAAATTTAAAAGATACGAATAATTTAAAGAAAGGAAACAAATAATTAGCATTAATGCGTATACCATAAACATATAGTTCTAATATTCCACAGCAAACATGCAAAGGAAATTGCCCCCCCCCCTCCACCCGGATTTCGAAGTTGAAAGAAAAATAGAACAATTTTAAAAAATTGCCTATTTGGCTTTTGATTTAGCATGTAAAAACATATAGATGATTCAAATATTGTATCTATTTTAAATAGCACATACCACCCGATTTTGCAGCTAACCAGTTACCTTTCCCCGAAGGGAGAATATATTGACAGGGGCGGCAAATCAATCGTAGAATACAAACGGCAAATCTTTCAATCCAACCCCGATCAACTTTTCCAATCGAAATTCCAAAGACATATAATTTTAAAGGTCTTTTAAATTAAGATCTATTAAAGACCCAGAGTTGCTATCTCAAGTTCCGATGACCTTACCTTCTTCTAAGTTGGGCGATAGCTTGATGCGTGAGAGGTGTGCGTGAACGATAGCCCGTGCCTTAATGGAATAGCCAAAGCACAAGGGCTTTTCAATGTTCTTCTCACCCAGATTGGGCAGTTCCTTGATCAGCTAAAAATTAAATAAAAAAACTATAATCATTGTTTGTTAAGGCAGGAATATATTTTTATATAGCTGTAGTGTGTCTGCTGTAGTTCTGCCTGAGTGCAACAGACACGACTCAACTCTTACATTTTAAGATTTTGGATTGTATAAATTCTGTGAGCTGTCAACAATTGAATCGGTGAGTGCAGAAACCACTTCAGTCAAAAACATCTGAAAACTCGTTTTCAATGAAAATAAGCGTAGAAAGGCAAGATGCATGTTGGGTGCAAAAACTGTGTTAGTCTGTTGAGTATTTCCGTAAATGCAGGACGTATGTTTCGAGTGTTGAATGCAGAAATAGAGGAGGAGTTATTACGTTTTTTCTCCCTCCTGAAAAATTTGAAATTTGTAACTGACGTTGTTTCTGCACTCACCGATTCAATTGTGCTTCTTTTCTTTTTAAACAACTTGTAATATTTTTACTTTTTTTAAAAATTAATATTTTAACCTGTACATTTTAAACTTGGAAATTAAAGTTTTTAAACAGTTTCTACCTCCTGTGCTTTCTTCAATAAATCTCCCACCATTACACGATCTCACCAAACATTGTTCATTATTTTATCTTGAATACTTTCTACACTATACTACAATACAATCCATAGAATATTCACCATTATGAACAACACAAGAGCATTTTTAACCGATTTAACAACACATTAGAAATGTGGTTCATTATTTTATCTTAAAAGTCTATTACATTGAACAATCATCATTCCGAACAGCAAGAAAGCAATTTTAACAAATTTAATAACAAGCTAGAATCATTATTCTATCTTGAATATCTATCCATAGAAAAATCGCCATTCTCTACAGCCTAAAAGTATTGTTAACTCTGAGTAAAATAATATTTTAAATTAAGATAGAATCAAAATATTTGCTTTTAAAAAAGCTTTAAAAAAGTTTTAGGTTACTTATTTTTATTAGTATTCAAATTTAGTGAACGTAACAGAAACAAAACTAACTAGATTACCTTTTTAAATACGTCTTTGTCATAAATATATTTCTAATTTAAGTCAACAAATGACTTAGAACTAAATAAAAGACAATGCAAGGAAAGACTGGATGATCACTAAAAAGCTTTTGTTGTCAGACTTTTTATTCAAGTTTTGATATTTAAAACATCATAAAATCATTTACATATGACTTTAAAAAATATAAATTTTAAAAAGTTTAAAATGTTAGGGAAATGTCTAACCTGAGGAACTTCAACGTTATCTGAAGGCCTTTCAACTATTTCAGAATTGCAACTTTTCCGAAACTCCATTGATGCAGATATAACCATTATAACACCTAAAATAGAACCATACATACATATTTCACTTTACGTACATTTAATAAAAAAAAACTATAAAACTGGAAATAATTACAATTAAGGCAAGAAACTTAAACAAATACTGGTGGAACAAGAATTTTAAATCAATAAATAATAGCACATGCAGTTATGCACATCATTGAACATACCAAAATCAAAACTTAGACCAAATACTAGCACAACATCTTTTCCAACCCTTTGGGTTTTGTTTTGTTTAAGCACCAAGGTAAGCTTTTTATGAAAGAGTATTTGACCGTGAGGAAGAAGGGGACTAAATATACAAAAAAAAAAGTGTTCCAATATGCCCCTCTCTCCCCTAGCTATGGATCAACAAGTTTGAGATGGAGGGTTATTTTATTAACATATTACATTTCAATACATTGTAGCTATCACTGTAGTGTGATAGCTACTAAGGAGTAAATAGAAGTCTCCTTCAGTTTAGTTTAGTTTGAACTTTGAATTACCATTGCACTAGAGCTACACAAGAGCTATTGGGGACAGGCGCATATTTTAGAACCATAGTCAAGTGACGAGCTGATACCTGAATAGGCACCCAACGCAACCGTTAAGTGGGAAATCGCACACAGCGTCGGAACTTTGGAGCTTATTTAACATGCACTTCCTCTACACGGGGTTTATTTTGGAGATGCCCGGACCCAAACACGGGACCTTTAGCATGCTAGGGGAGTGCCTAACAGACTGTGCTCCCCAGCCCGCATTCTCTTTCAGAGTTTTTAAGGTCAATACTTATATCTTCATATATTTTAAGCACAATTGTTTTTTTTTTCAAGTTAGACCTAGTAAACAAATGCAAATGTAACAATGTCAGGTGTCTATAACTGAAAGTAATGGCTGTTTTTTTTTATTAAAGCATGCTTTATGTACTTGACTCTTTTGTTTGCAATAAGCCAAAATTCATATATATTACATTTAGTATTCAGTTGCCAGTAAATAATTAATCTCATATAAAAAGGATAGCCAACCCTAATGGCAATGCAACGCAGCACATCAATGGACCTACGTTTGAGTATCATGTATGGTGTTTTGAATATGAAGTACATGTACAGCTGAGTGGTATCCAAAAGCACTTGGTCCTGTCCATACTTGAGGCTGCGATACCACCACACACCCTATAAAAAGAGATACAAGTTCAACTGACAAGTTACAGAGTATTTTTCTATTTTTTTTTTATTGTAGTAGTCAAGGCCTGCTCTTCCATAAGGCCTGTTAGGCACGGGCCTAGGGCCCCAAATTTTAGGGGCCCCTAAATTAAAGTTTCCATTATGCTAAATGCTGTAAATCCCCAAAATATCAGTAAACTTTAAAAAAATTTGGATACTCCACCCAATTTTTGCTCAATTTTAAGTGAGAAATTGATCTAACGTTATTGTTTTGATCAATGTTTGTAAAGAAGCCTATAAAATTGTATCAAAAATTTTACACATGGGTCATGTAGCACCATCATTATTGGAAATCATGCATAAAATTTTCTGTAAAGGGCCCCCAGAATAGGATGGGCCTTTAGTCTGAGATTTCCTAGAGCAGGCCCTGGTAGTAGTTAAAAGTAAGTAATAACTACTATAAAAAAGAGAAGTAAGTAATAAAATACAAAAATCATTTTGACAAATAACAAATTTTACTGGAAAAAATAATGCTTGCATTGTTTTGATCAATGTTTGTAAAGAAGCCTATAAAATTGTATCAAAAATTTTACACATGGGTCATGTAGCACCATCATTATTGGAAATCATGCATAAAATTTTCTGTAAAGGGCCCCCAGAATAGGATGGGCCTTTAGTCTGAGATTTCCTAGAGCAGGCCCTGGTAGTAGTTAAAAGTAAGTAATAACTACTATAAAAAAGAGAAGTAAGTAATAAAATACAAAAATCATTTTGACAAATAACAAATTTTACTGGAAAAAATAATGCTTGCATTTGGTGAGCGATAGTAAGCAAGGGGCGTAGCTAAATAAATAATCTTACCACTGCCACAGGAAGCGCCACCATAAAGACAAGAGCATAGAGAGACAACACATAGATGGAGTTTTCCTTTTCCACAATCCACTTAGGAAGGGCAATTCCAAACGACATGGCTGCAAAGGGATTTTTATTCAAAGCATTAACATAATATACAAATAAAAATAATACCTTATATATTTAGGTATTTTCATGTTTTAAGGAATCTTTTATGACTACTTCAAATAATTTATGAAAGAAGTAGTCACTATTTTTTGTGTTAAGTTCAATTCTATCCCATAACAGCTACAGTGGTGGCCAAAAGTGTGGACACTTTTTGAAAGTTTAATATTTTTCAACCTTGTGTGATTACAGAATATATTAATTGCATATCAAATTAAAAGTAATTTAATATTTATGAGGACCACTGTGTGCAGATCGTTGAAGCCGTCTATGAGACCTTTGGTTCCATGTAACCTATATCCATGGACACAACAACATCATCAGCAAAGTAATTTAATATAGAATTAAAAATAAATACAGTATTACAATATATGTATTATGAATAAGTTATGCAACTAATAGTATTATCTGTCTTAGTTTTGAAAGTCATTGAACCACCAACTTGTATAGCAATTTCAGCATAAGAGAATCTATTGATTGTGCTTGTTTGTTCAACTAAAATGAGCATAACTTTATTTGTAATACATATACTTTAATTCTGTCGTTTTAATGAAATTCTACATTAAATTACCATCAACTTAATATTTAAATGTTTGCATTTAGGCAAAATTTAGTAGATGACAGAACGCAGGTAGCAGTTGAAACACATGAAACTTTCAAAAAAGTGGCCACACTTTTGGCCACCACTGTATATTTATGTTGTATTGTACATCTGCGATATACGGGAACAAGGGGGCAGAATGACACAGGCTGTTCTTGAAATTTTAGGGAAGAGGTAAATGATATGTAAAGGCTTTAGAAAAGTTAATGAAGCAATCCCAGTTAACTCTTATTCTTTTTATTTACCTACCTCAATCTCACCAATACCATGGGTTGACCCATCCTCTCCCAGGTCCCTTCAGCAAAACCAATATTTAACCTACTTTTTATTCAATTCCAAAGAAATTTTTAAAGAAAAGTTGGTTAGTGACATGATTGGAGTACACATTTCATAACCCCTTTCAAACTTCCCATTACTCTCATTTCAACCTTCGTTCCAACCATCTAATTTTTTTACAAAAAAATATTTGTCAATATTTTAATGTCATTGATCAAAGAGATATTAAATCGGAGACGAATAATTATAACATTTTGTTAATTTGTCTGTATGCCTGTCTCTTGACCAAGATAAAACTATAAACCATAGATAACATAGTTAAAGTATTAGATTGGCAGATCAAGTGACCTGCAATGCTAATGACGGGACGCGCATGGAGGCTAAAATTAGAGGCGTATGGGGCCAATGTTGCCACCATTCAAAGGAGAAAAGTGGTACAAAAAAATAATATTCAATTCTAAAATTTCAAAAAGAAATACCATAAAAATGCATTTTGAAATATTTTTAGTGGCTTTAAAAAAAAAGTCAAAAGCTTTTATAGTATTTTTTGTTATTTTAAAATTAAATGGTATTTTTTCATAGCACTTTTCTCCATAAAGTGTTGGCAACATTCGCCCCATACCCCTCCAATTTCGGTCTTCATGCGCGTCCTGTCGTTAGCATTGGAGGTCACGTGATCTGCCAATCTGATACTTTAACTATGATATCTATGCTATAAACAGACTTCAGCCAAAGCATACCTCCTGGCCCTGACGGATCCCCATACATCTCCCAGTTTTTCCGGGCCTCTGCATCTGTGAGCGCTGAATAAGCTTTTGCAATCTGTATGAACATTTTCTGGTCTCCAGTTTCCTTGTCGGGATGGTATACCAAACTGAGGCGCCTGTAGGCTTTCTTGATCTCGGCAGTGGATGCATCCTGAAAGCATTATTGAGAACTTTTGATAAGGACATCATATATATAGTAAAAGAAGATAAAGGCAGTGTCTGCTCTTTCATAAGGACCATCAAGCTCTTGCCTAGAGCACCTAAAATTCAGCTTCCTTTATGCTAAATGTTATAGACCCTCAAAATTTTAGTGGATTTTATAATTTTTTATGTCTCCCTTTTTCGCTTGATTTTGACTTAGACATTGACTCAACATAATAGGTATATCAATGTAATAAGGAAAATGATAGAAAATACTTAATACATCAGCCAACTTGCACTATAATTAAGGGCATGAACAAAAATTTTTTTAAAGGGCCCCCAAAAATCTGCTTCACCATAGTCTGTGTTATCCTAGATTAGGCCCTGGAGCTCAGCATTCAAAAGAATAGATAAATGTGATTGAAAATGTGAACATATAATCATATTCAGAAAACCACACAGCACATGTTTTGAAACATTTTTTTTTTCAATAAATTTTTATAAAAATTTTATTTAAAAAAAAACCTTTATAGCATGTAACATACATTGAGATTAAAAAAAGGAGTATGCTATTAAACATTCATCACATCACAAGGCGGTTTTTCAAATTTTCCATAAAATAAAAGTCTTAAACCAAAAATAGAGCTTGCGAAATAGTGCTTTGTAATATCAAAAAATACTTTTCATTAGCATAGATTCAAATGCATCTGAAACTCAATTAAAATATTTTAATTCACACAAAAGTGCAGAAGATAACGAAAAATGCTGGCAAACACTTACTGGGCTGATTTGCAGAATCTCAAATGGGTCGTAAGCCACATAGTCATGCTGCAAATGACAGACCTTGTATAGAGTCAGAAGCAAAATGGTCCATCCAACAAACAATAGGAATTTTCTAGAAAAGGCAAAAAAAAAAATTAAATTTAAAGTTATTAAATAATAAATTGGTTTAAATTTTCAGTTGTTCTTAACTGTCTATAGTCTGTATATTTACTATATGGGCCTCGAAAAGACTTTCTTTTTCATCCCTTCGCTTGGTTTTCTAGGAAACAGGGAGAGCATCGCTTTTCTAAACCTAAAGCGTTTGAGATTCTGTTGAGAGGTTAACAATCCAAACAGTTCAAACCCAAGCAGAGTGGGGGGAAACACGCTAATGCCGTTTCGAAAAAAACCACATGCAGGGATGGGGGACTGAAAATGCTTTCGAGGCTCGCATACAAGATATACCTACTATAAGTGGTTCCCTGCCATATTACAACACAGAAATTACAATTCTATAACATGAACATGTCATGGAATTCTTTTTATTATTATTATTTCTTCTTTAAAATAGTTCTAATAATTTTGAAATAGTTAATACACATTGTGCTACATGGGCTATTGCAACAAAGACAAGAAGGAAGGGGGCGCGGGGGAGCATGTTTTAAAATGCTAAGCAAATTAAATAAGTGCACTTAATAAATCAAGGTCAACTAAAAACAATGGTTTCAGTTAGTTTCTTTCTAAAAAATAAATTGAAGTTTTAACTGAATTGCTTTTAACTTTATATTGCTTTTAACTTTATATTGCTTTTAACTAAATAACTATTTTGGTGGTCGAAATACCATAAATAGGGTAGACTAACCAGTGAAAGAACGCTTAAGACGTCACGTTCGCCAGTAAATGAACACCAGGATATAATGACCAGGACAACCAACCTTTGCCAGATAGCTTCCTACTAGATGGGAGGAAGTCAGTGTTGCCAATCCATATAGTGGAATGATTTTCAATTCTTATTTTTTAATTATATTTACTAAATGTTCATTCACTGGGGCCTATTCACTCACTGGTCAGTCTACCCTATATCATATTTAAAATTGTAATGAGAGTTATTTATTTCAATCAAATAATATATACAACAAACACACCTTACACAAAGGCTCGTACTTTGATTATAACTTTTTGATAGTTTAACATAGTTATTGAATTACCAAATTAGACCGACAGACACTAAAAAAATTAGCTAGTGCAAGTAAAACAAAGGAAAACCTAAAACTTGAATGGTTAAGTGAAGGAGGATTCTTAAATATTATAAATTAGATAAGTTTGGGTGCTGGTATTAGTTAAGTTATAAACATCTGGTTTAAAAGGTGCTGATTCTTGGTAAATTAACAAAAAATTTAGTCAATGTAAAATTTATTCACACACAATTTGACACATTTTAATGACACTAAAACAATGAAATAAAATTACTAAAACCTCTAACCATTTTCACTATATTATCTTTATTAAAACAGTTTTTAATTTACTGTAAAAAGTGCACTCACATGAGCCTCTGTTTCACCTTCCTCCATGGTTCTTTCGACCGTAGCCTGTTGTTCTTTACATTACAGTTGTAACAGTTGCACACTGTCTTGTCGCGTTTCTCACCTGAAAAAAAAGGATCACAGTTAGATTTCTTGCATAAAATTTACATAAACTTTCATAATACTTGGCAACTTTTAATTTCCCTTGACAGAAATTAAAAAAATTATTGGTTGTTATCGTGTCTTTCTATTTCGTTACAGGACCAAAAGCGTTGATGATGAGAGTTGCCAGGTTATAGGCCTGGAGACTATAAAATACATCGTGTGGTGGTGTGCCAAGCCCAAAGAGAGAGGCAGCAATTGCTTGCCAGTCAAACAAATGGTCTGGCAATAGTTGGACCCCCAGTAGCAGAACTTTCTGATTGTGGCTGCAGCATGACTTTTTAAGAAAACAAATTGGCTGCAGGTAATAAGGACTGCTCAATTCAAAGTCGAGAAACAACGGCGATCCGAAAGTCACAGTTAGTTTCGGCAATTTGAGCGCTGACCCCCAATCAGGCTACAGCATTTTTGCTGTTCTGCGCGGTTTCTCCCAGTTTCTTCTTACGGAGTTAGACCATTATTAAATTGAATTTAAAAGTTATTGGCACAGCTATGATATGATGGCCAGTTTGTTCAATGGTGACTTCTGACAAGGTTGAAAATTTAATGCAGGGTTTCTACACCTACAGTATTAAATATGAAGGAGGCTATTTACTACACTTGGGCTTTTTCGTTGCTTGGCAACGTAACGCGAATTGCCTATATGACTATATATTACCGATATATAATTGGCTATTATATATTACAGCTGTTTCCCTATCAACATCTCAGATATTTAATGATCTAAGGGCCAAGGGGGGATCCTCTGAGGGAATGGCAAAGTATAAACTTGTTTTCCTGTATAAAATTAAAATTACAATTTTTAGCTGAAAATAAAGTTCTTTCTTATTTCTTACTGTACTTGTAGCAGACGATTAAAAATTACTTTTTGAATGACTAAGTTTTAAAATTAAAAAAATACATGAATTAATATTTTTTTTAAAATTATGTGTGTAACTAGAAAAGCTGACAATTAGTTGACGGATTTATATGCCTGTATCCCTTAGAGGGTTAATATCTGGGTACTGTTAGCATATTCGGGCCGGTCTCGATTTAGCGGCTTAATTTTTGCAGCCAAGTAGCGAAAACGTATTAGCCGAACCGAACGCCAAATAGCATTCCGGCCAGAAAACGCTAGATGCTACAATATCTGTTTGTCCTTTTGATTTTCTCATGATTTTTTTTACTATATTAAAGTTCCCAAAGATGTTTTAGAAAATCTTTGACCATTATTTCTTGAGCCAACTTTGAAATTCATTTTAATGAATTTCATAATACTTCTTTACACAATAACTTTCAAACAACATTTGGCAGTTTGGCATTGAATCAAATAGTTGAACCTCTCAACATAAATTTTAAATTAACCTGACGATTTTAGCATTTTTATGAACCTTTCAGATATTCTTTGATTCATTAAAGATATAATACATGTTTGCCTTTGACCTTCTAGAAATTTGTTTGTAGATTTTTTTAGTTTTCCAAAACGAAAAAATCCATGACTGTTATTTCAGAAGAAACGTCCAAGGTCATTTTAACCAAGTGTCAATTCTAAATTATATCCATAAAAGAATTAACTTGGAAATTGTAACTTAGCCATAGTACAATCCGTTTTACTATTTCTTTATAACGCCCCACTGGTCTATTGGATAAAAGTTTATGCCCTATCTGACCTTATGGAACGGATTTTTATGCATAGTGACTTTGCCCCAGTTATTTCAACAATTCTAGCATTGTCTGAATGGGATGACCTGTTACATCCAAGACACCGTGACCAATGGATTCTATTGTACATAGGGTAGAAAAGAAATATAGTAAACTTTTTTTTAATTAAAAGAAAAATCAAATATTTAAGCTGTTTTCAGGCCTTAAAACACATTTGTATAAATCTAGAATGAAAAACTATAAATGCCTCATTTTTCTTACCAATAGCATTTTACACACCATTTTTATGTTTTGTTTGATAACAACAAATTTTGACCTTTGTGTGAAAATTGGAAGAAATAGTCAGTTAAGAGGATCGCTCTTTTAAAAGGTATTAACTATACCCTAATTACATATCTTATTTATTTTGTTTGCATAGTTAACTTGGATAACACATTGCTTCAAATGTTTACTGAAATAAAAAAAAAAAGTATCCAATCAGACTTAAGTTAGAATAAATCCTAAGACTTCGCACATGGTAATCGAACACATATTGGGTGTTGATATCATTTTAATTCGTAGACACTGAGTCATCTAATTGCAATGTATACTCAGGCCACAGATTTCAAAACCGTAACCAGGTTGGATATCTGTTATTTTACACTTTCACAGCTATTGATTGGCACACACTTGAACTAAAACGGTTGAAACAGATATTTTTGAAAAAGTATTAGTACAATTTTAAAGGGTAAGAAGAAAAAGACTCACTGTTTTTTGGTGATCTAGGATAAAAGTAATAAGTACAGGGTATGATCACTAGGGCTTGAAAACTTAAAAGGAAATAGAAAAAGGTTGACCCTTCGTCATCGTATTCGAACTTTGCAGCCATTCTTTATCAGTAACATACCAAACACGATCAATGTAAAATGTAAACACGATGGGACTTTAAATTTACGTGACGTGTAAAGCATACGTCAAAGAAAAGAAATGCCGGAAAATAAGCAGAAAAAGACCAAATGTTTTTTGTGGATGGCAGAACGTTGCCAACAACAGACACGTAAAATTAGGAAAATATTGTGAGTCTCGGTTTTGTTTGTTTGTATCAGTCTCACATGAGGGCTATTGAAAATAGCTCTTTAGAAGATATCTTATTACGTTTTACAAAGGAAAGAAGCGATACTACCAATTTGAACCTGAAACATGAAGAAAACCACAAGTTCAACAAATTAGAAACCTAACTGAACTGGAAAGGAAAGTTTCCGACTTGTTTAACGCACGCTAATCCCGTGCATACCGATTTCTTTAAAGGTTTAACTTGAATGAGTTAAAATTAAATTCTCTCATGTTTTTTTTTTTTTTTTTTTTTTTCTTTCTTTGATTCGGAGGAGTATTGAAAAAAAAGATATTGGGGTGTTTCAAGTGGGTGTATTTTCTTCCAGCTTTCATTCGAAACTTTCCATCGAACTGTGCTCCGGTTGGTGCTCGTGCTCGGTTCCCACTTGACACTGCTTTGCACCCTTAAGCTTGAAAAATATTAAGCCTAATAAGTGCTAGTTAATTTATAATTTTGATACTGAGAAAGGAAGTACATCCAGGGCAAATGCGAAAATCGAACCCGCACCCGTTACAACGCGCTGGCTGCTAGGGTTATGGTGTGCGATCCAAACCACTCGGCCATCGGAGACAATATAGAGGGGCATTTGGGGCCAGTGTTGGTCTATGATGCGGTTGGTAGGTTTAGTCTCTACCCTACTAAAGATCTCTTTGGTTTCGAATTAGTTTCAACAGGGCCGGACTGGCTCCCTGACAAAGGCGCAATTTTACCGGCCCTTCCGGTTGTAAAAGGCGCCAAAAAAATCTGGGGGGGGGGGGGATTTTTTTAATATTAATCTTCAAACTAAATTAGTTTCAATTAAAAATGAAAAATTTTTTTACTTAAAATTATTTTTAATTACAATTATTTTTTAATTACAGCTATTTTAAATTACAATTATTTTTCCTTACTATTATTCTTAATTACAACTATTTTAAATTACAATTATTTTTCCTTACAATTATTTTTAATTACAATTATTGAAGGTCGCCAATAGCCCTCGTGTAGCTCTAGTGCGACGATAATTCAAACCAAACCAAACAATTATTGAAAATTTTTATATTTTTGAATACTATTTATTAATTAAAATTGAAGTTTTATTTAATTTTTCGTTGTAAATGCAATGATTTTGAGTATGTAGCAATACTCATTATGAACATTAATTAGTTTTATTCTTTATAACTCATATTTTGGGGCTAGATAGTCCAGTCGGTTAAAGCGTTCACCTTGAACACGGAAGGTCCCGGGTTCGGGCATCGCTAAAATAACTGCAGACCTTTAAATATGCTCCATAGTCCCGACGCCGCCTACGATGTAGTCCTTAACGGTGTCGATGGGTGCCTACTCAGGTCTCGACTCGTCACTTCACTGTGGTTCTAAATCATAACGCCCTTTCGCCAAGAGCCCTCGTGTAGCTCTAGTGCGACGATAATTCAAGCTTAACTAAAAGAAAATAACTCATACCTCTATTATTTAATAGGTAATTGATATTTTATAAAAATTGAGGAAAAAATAAAATAAAACAGATTAACTATCGAATGTTTTTATTTGAAAGTTAACTACTTAGATAATTGAAATCACCATATTTGTTGTAAAGAAAGTAAACGATGAAATTCTAATATTGAATTTAATTATAAAGATATCAGTGCAAACATAAATTAACATTCATTTGATAGAATTAGTAATAAAAATTTTAATGATAAGTTTAGGGTTTGAATTATGGTCGCACTAGAGCTACATTAGGGATTGGCGGGCGCCATTCGAGACAAAGTAAAAAAGAAAATTAATTTTAATTTAGAAACTTGTTTTTTTGTTGTTGTTAAATTAGAATATTTATATTTTGAAATTATCGCAAAATGGCTACTGATTGTATTTCAATTACAAACAATAAATATATATAGAAAAAATAACGGCCAAGTTAACAAACATGTTCATATCTTCGGATAGTTAACAGTATAAATTTAAACTTACCAATATTATGCAATCATGATATCCAATTTTGATCTTAAGCAGAATAATTGAATAATATATGTGTAAAAGGTGTGAAGAAGAAAACGCAAAATACATCCATCCAAAGATATCATGTGTCTGACTTATTAACGAACAAATGTACAACTTAAGCGATTTTCAAATAAATCACTCAATATTTTATTTATGTTTTTTTATACTTCCTGTAGAAAATATAGTCTGTAGCAAGGCTTAACTGTATTAGCCCCGTGCAATATAGTTAAGTTTAGCAATACAGTCAAGCCGTGTCTGTAGTATGAGACATCGGCGCCAGTCTTCTCCACTCAAAGTCTATCAATTAAGCTAACATAATAAAAAAAATCGAATGATAATAAAAAAAAATGTAACCAAAATCTTATTCGCTCCATAATTGTCACTGGTTTAAAAATAAATCTGAGGGAGGGTGAGGATAGCTTTTTTTTCTTTAACATTGCGTAATATCGTACCTTTACTGATTTGTGAGTGCACAAGAAAGCAACTTATAAAAAAAAAACGGAGCCACGTGTCATTCCTATCAGAACCCATCCCCATTTTTATTGTTAACAAAATAAGATTTGACTCTATTAAAAAAAACCAAAACCGACCTTATGTTTGCAGCAGACAAATGTTCTACGCGGAGGAATTTGCGTAAACAACGCGGCTGGCGCCGAAGCTTCGCCTGCTCCGATTGGTTGATAATTTGACCCTGATATTCGTGCGCCCTGTTACGTCAAAATCGAAAAAAAAAATAATTAAAATAAAACTCTACTCTAACTGAAGCTAAACTAATAAAAATAATAAATTTATGTCTTGATTCTGTCTGAAACAAAAAATTTGTTTATTGAATGTTCGATACCTTTTTGTGTATTCGTTCTCGCCCTCTAATTGAGATCTATTTACCCTCTTTCTCGTAGTACTTTGTTAACTGAAACTTAAGGTCGGGACCGAGGTTTTTTTTATTGGCCCGGGCAGCTGAACGTTGCGTACGAATGTCGCTATTTAACGCTTGCGTGTTGAGTGCCTACGTCATTTGCTTCGGATCGTCACTTAACACTTTACCTACGGGCGTCGATGACCCTAATTTGTTTTGTAAAAACCTTAAAGACCCCGTGTGTTTCGTTTTCTCGCCCTCAGAAATGAATCTATTTACCACTCTTTCTCGGTAGAACATTTGTATACTGCAAACTTAAGTCGGTAGAGGTTTTTTTTATAGGCCACGTCAGCTGGGAAAAATTCTCCACACTTGTACCCGTGTGTTACCGTTGCGCGTACGATGTCGCTATTAAACGATTGCGTTGAGTGCCTTACTTCATTGCGTCGGATCGTCATTAACACTTTACCTACGGGCGTCGATGACCCGTAATATCGCCACAAAGCTCTCTAACGTGTCGAAACGTTGCGTACGATGTCGCTATTAACAGCTTGCGTTGAGTGGGGGGCCTACTCATGCGTCGATCGTCACTTAACACTTACCTACGGGCTCGACTGACCCTACGACACCTATTCTTCTAAACACTTTTAAAGTTGATTTTGTTAATGGCAGCTCTTCTAACGGTGTCGATTGTACGTTCAATTGTGGCTACTTGTTTTCTTCGGAATGTTTTCTGTTAGCTCTTCTAAACTGTCGAAAGTTAACCCACTAGTGAATTAATTGTTGATTGGCTAATCTGTACTTTCAATTGTAGGGCTATGTTTTTCGAATGTTTTCTGTAAGGTTGATTTGTTGATGGCATAAATTGTACTTCCAATTGTAGGCTACGTTTCTTCGGAATGTTTTCTTTAAAAAAGTTAGACATACCTTTTTATTTCAACGTTAGGACCGTTATCCTTTACAATCCTTTACCTCGGAAACCTTTTTTGACTATGTGAACAAATAACATTTTGAGTTAATTGCATGCCACAAAATTTGCATAAGGGTCCGTCTTAATATTAAAAATGTTACGAACTTTAAAATTTTCAATAGCAACACCCAATTTTAATTACTTAGAAATGTGAAAAACCCTCGAAAACCCCTAAATCTAAGTTTTTGTTACATTTGGATGAATATTTGACGAGTTATTCAATCGAATCACTTGTGGATCTTTGGGGGACCATGTCTAAAATGACAAGCGTAGTCAGTCTGTAGGTTTATTAATGGAGAAAAAGAAGCACAAGGTCAAATATCTTGAGGATGGGCCTACGAGGGATATAAAAGTCAATGAGTAGCTGTATATATTCAAAAATAAAGTCGAAAATAAGTTGTAGTACAAAATAGATCCCTATCGTCACTTGATAAGGGTTCCAAATTACGAGATGTCATTGGCTCTGTTAAATCTCCTAAAGGTGACTGCAAATAGGCAGCCAGAAACCATTACATTAGTTCCCTTAGACACAAAGGGGGCGCGCTAGTTTCTATGTCAATTTCAATGTAGAAATTCTCCCAATGAGAGTTTGAAACTTAGAGTGTTCTTAGTCTATGGGTCAGTCGACGCCCGTAGGTAAAGTGTTAATTGTGGTTAACTAAAGAAAAAAATAAGAAGAACAAAGAAAAATAAAAAAAAAAACTAACATTTCACACTTTTCCCCGAATTAAAAGAATTTTGAGGTTCCAAAAGACAAGGGATCTTAGGCCCCGTCATTAAATGGGCCCGTTGATAAATATTCTCCAAGTTAAGGCCTACGATCCAAACCACTCGGCCATGAGGGCCTCACATGCCACCCTATATTTTCTGCGGGATGGTCCATGGTGCTGTTGCCAGGTTCAGACTCTACCCTACTATAGAACTCTTTGGTTTTTAACCCCGATTGGGTCAAAACCCGCCACTAGAAATACGTATTTATTTTGTTTATTTCTCAAATTTGGAATGTTTATTTTACATAATATAAAAACTGTTTGTTCTTAAAAATTGCTGTGTACCACTCAATTCTTGAACTCAGCGCGAAAAACACCGTTAAATTACTGCATTCCTATTATAAGAAAAAAATTTATGTCCTTTGATTTCAGGATACCTGCCATCTGGGCACAAAATAAATAAGTTCTAATTATAAAATGAAAACCATAAAAAATGAACATTAACAATATGGACTAGTAATTAAATGGATGATTAATTAAATTGCCCTTAATTAAACTTAACGGCATTAATCTATAAATTTGTTGATATTTTGGACCAGCCAGAATTTGTCCCAGTCGAGGATTTTTAGAAACGCAGTCAAGTGACGAAGGGAGTGCCGTATCTGGCACTCAACGCAACCTCAGAGCGGCGCGGCGTCAGGACTTTAGATAGACCATGACATCTTTAGCGTACATCAGTGCCATATACAAGGACCTATTTATGAAATTAAGAAATGCGTGAAAGAAAGTCTAAAATCTCTAATCAGAAGTTAAAGGTGCCCTCAGGTCCGGATTTTTAAATAAGCAAGTAGGGTGTAGCCTAGAACGGCAAATTTTTGGTAGCGGCACATTTTACTACCAATAAAGCTGCATTTGGCATTAAAAAAATTATTATAAAGATACCCATATTTTTAAGGAACAAAACAATATATTTATAATAATGCGTGAACCTTAATTGATGTGTAAAGGTACATAGATAATTCTAATACATATGTAGACAGAAAAAATAGCCAGAAAACTATGTCTGGCATATCTTATAACGGAAGTGGGGGAATGAAAAACAGTTAAAACACCTTTCAGACGACAAACAAAAAAAAGCACAAATAAATTCGTTATTTGAAATATAACCGTCAACTGTAAAAAAAAGTTTTAGGTTAAATAAAGAACGATTTGTTATTTTTTTATAGATTCGATTGGCGTTCGCTTTCTGTTCTCTTTATTAGTTTCAAGTCAGGCCTAAGGACACGTGTTCAACGGATTTCCACACTTCACAAAAAAAAAAGAGTAGAAAAATGCGTATTGTTTGCGATTTTCAAGTCTTTTCTCACCATCATAAGGTGATTCAGCTGCTATTTGGATTGAACTATTCAAGTTTAGAGTAGAACTTCAATATGTTATGTGTTTTGAAGATTCCCGAGTATCAAACGTCCAAACAAAAAGTTTCGGTTGCTAAACAAAAATAGGCGTATTTCGGGTCTGGTGGCTTCTTCTTTGGTGATTCCATTTACGGCATACATATTTCGTCAAACGTTCAAATCAAAATCAATCAGCCTCTCATATCGGCTATAAAAAAAGCACCAATTTGAAGTTAAAGGCGCCCTAATACTACTTGACACATGTTTCTTCAGTTAAATTGTTCCCTCATTTAAAAAAAACAATTCAAACGACACTATATGTATCTGAACGAAAGACGTGAAGTACGTCTTGGCACCAAGTATCAAAATTAGAAAGTCCAAATCTAGATATTGTAGGCGCCCCATTGCTCCTTGGCGCTTGGTTTTTATAGTTGTGAATGGAACGAGAGACGACGACATCTTTAGCGTGCACCAGTCCTATACACAGGGCGCTAATTTAATCAGAAAATTTAAAAATGTATACAAGGAAGTCGAAAAGCGGTATGTTAAATTAAAGGCGCCCTAATACTCCTTGACGCAGGTTTTTTTAGATCCCTCATTCAATAACAAAAGATTCCGACCACATGATACGGCCGAAATACTATCTGCACCAAGCATGAATTTTTAGATCCTTTACATAATCATATATTGGAGCGCCTCGATATCATATAAAGGCGCTGTTGTCCTCGTTTACAACAACTTCTTGGTGCAAAAAGCCACATGGCGCTTCTATATGAAAAGAATGGCGCCTTATTAAAATCAGTTTTTAATATTTGTCAAAATGTCCCACTAAAAATGTATTGTTAAAATTGATTATATCGAGTGTGTTAAGGCGTACAGCCATGGGAGTTGAGTTTGAAGGTTCTGTTTCGTCTCACCATCTCCTAAACGGATAACGTAAGTATCTTACACAAATAAATAATTCCATGCATACGAAATTGTAATCGTTTATTTAACCGGCTGGTCAGCGCCCAGTATAAAAAAGAAGGCGCCTTGTTAAGCATCTGCTTAGCTATTAGTACTAAGGCATCAAAAAATGACCCCCTATGCACCACATGAAAGTGCGAACAACCTACGAGAAGACGAATCTGGAGTTCAAAAACTGTGATTTAGAAGGTTTTTTTTTTTTTTTTTTTTTTTTTTTGGAAAAGGGTGCACCGGCCCGCCGGCCGACGGGCCGGCGGGCCAGTCCGGGCCTGAGTTTCAATACAAAATCCTGTATTAGTTTTACCTACCTCTAAACCGTTATGCCAAAATATGACTTTTTGAATTGAAAAAAGTTGTAATTTCCCTTTTTTTGTGGATGACAATATTTTGTAATAGTTTTCTAAAAAAACATTTTAAAGAAGTAAATTAAAACTTAATCATTCTTAAAGACATACTTTAGAAATAAATTCCTTAAAGAAGTATCGAAAAACCTTTTTATAACAAATATTGTATTATATATTTTCGTAATTATATTTTTTTAACTCAACCAAACCTCAGACAGGAGTGTTTACATCAATTAAACGATGTTATATATATAACGATGTCAAAATCCAATCAAATCAACATAAGTACCTTGTAAAGAAGTGCCATCTAGCGGCAAAAATTTCATATTTTTCTTAAATATGGATGAAAAGGAGGAAAGCTTTCTAATCATATTGCCAAAAACCGCAATTATTTTGGAGCATTGCTTGATTTTTCATAAATTTTTCAAGCTGTCGGTTAATTAGCAGTATGTATTATATACATTACTTATCTCGATGTTAACGTTACCTTCTTTCCGCTGTCATCACATATTTCCCGTCTTATCTTTTCAAGATTAGTCGCCCCGATCCATCGAATTAAGAAGATGGAAATGCTTGGAGTGAAATAAAGTGAAGCCTTCAGAAAGTAACCAAGCAACCCTAGTAAAATGCTGTAGGGAGCCTTGTGGTCAAGATCTCAGTCTCGAGATCGAAATGTTGAGAGATCGAGACCCGGTATGCCACTGAAGACCTACCGAGTATATGCGGAGTACGTGCTCGTTAAATCTGTTGGGTCCGAATGTCCTGTGGTCAGTCATTGCGCAGTTTACCATGGGTACAGGTTCCTGGAGAAAATTTCCCTCCCCTTCAGGGACATGTCTAAATTGTGGAGGTGGAGACAGATGGCAGCATCTGTCATTTGTGTATGTGTGCGTCTCGTGTTGTCCTACTTGACGATGGTTTATAAGCGGGTCCTTGCGACCAAGCACACAAGCCTGAAAATATATGTCAATCAACCCTAGTAAATCCAAACAACAGCTCACTCATCGTTAGTTCATGCAAAACGCATCATATTATTCTTCACAATGAATTGATATAAAATCAAAAAGTACTGCTTGCGTAGTTGTAGGCTTTAGCACGAAATAATTGAAACAAGATAGTATAGTATATTCTTTCACAGGTCAGAAAAATACGTTGTAATTTTAGAGTTCTTATTATAGATGAGTTTGAAATCGTTAGGACGATGTAATTAGCCTAGACAAACCCCACTTTAGAATAGTAAAGGGGCTGGGGAACCCAGTCGGTTAGGCACTCTCCTAGCAAGCTAAAATTCCCAGGTTCGGGTTCGGGCATAGCCAAAATAACTGCCGACCTATAAACGGTCCGTTCAGCCAAAAAAGTCCAACAAATAATACCCCGTGTAAGGGAGTGCACGTTAAATATCCTTCAAAGTTCTAACGCTGCGTACGATGTCGCCCTTAGGTTAGGTTAAGTTAGGTTTGAAGTATCGTCGCACTAGAGCTACACGAGGGCTATTGGCGACGGGTGTCGTATTTTAGAGCCACAGTCAAGTGACGAGCCGATACCTGAATAGGCACCCAACGCAACCGTTAAGGGCGACATCGTACGCAGCGTTAGGACTTTGAAGGATATTTAACTTGCACTCCCTTACACGGGGTATTATTCGTAGGACATTTTTGGCTGCAAGGTCCGTTTATAGGTCAGCATTTATTTTGGCGATGCCAGGACCCGAACCTAGGACCTTTCGCATGCTAGGCGAGGGCCTAACCGACTGGGCTCCCCAGCCCTGATGCGCCCTTAACGGTTGCATTGAGTGCCTATTCAGGTGCCGATAATTCAAACCTAACCTAACATAATTAGAATATTAAATACAGGGTGGTTATAAAATAACGCTCGCTATTCGGAGTGGTCTGTAGCTTGAATGAATAATCCGAATGCATCAAAAATTGAGACACTTACAAGAAGGGGGAAAAGGAATGGAATCATAAAAAAGAAACTCGTCCCTTGACCAGGGTTCTAAATTACGAGGCGTAATTAGCTGTGTTGGCCGTAATTGGCCATAATTGACGACGCCTCGTAATTTAGAACCCGGTCAAGAGATGAGTTTGTTTTTTATGATTATTTTTTAGGATTCTGTCATTTTTTAAGATTCCATTCTTTTTCAACCTTCTTGATTAGTAAGTGTATCAATATTTGATGCATTTGGACTATTCATTCAAGCTACAGACCACTCCGAATAGCGAGCGTTATTTTATAACCACCCTTGAACTTCGCCGAAAGTGTTTGTCTGGGCCTACTACAAGGCGATTGATGGCTCCATTTGGCGAACCAGTTTTTGCATTGGTTTTAGCCCAACAGCATACTTATCTTCTTCTTTTCACTATGCCCCGATCTTTCAAAGAGGGAAGAGGCTCTTTCTGATGTCCATAACAAAGCGGTCTTTTTAATGTCCACGGATAGCAGTAATGGAGTCGATCCGCAAACGGTGCAGCAAACGTCTGTTCTCGGCCGTCGCGTCGGTCGCGCTCGGCCTCGCACTTCTGCCGCTGGCCCTCTCACCGAGTAAGGTAAGGCAAGTCTTTTATGTTACGCTGCGTACGATGTCGCCCTTAACGGTTGCGTTGGGTGCCTATTCAGGTGTTGGCTCGTCACCTGACTGTGGTTCTAAAATACGACGCCCGTCGCCAATAGCCCTCGTGTAGCTCTAGTGCGAC
Organism: Hylyphantes graminicola; assembly: GCA_023701765.1. Lineage (NCBI taxonomy): Eukaryota > Metazoa > Arthropoda > Arachnida > Araneae > Linyphiidae > Hylyphantes > Hylyphantes graminicola. Next base: position 60,643,122 of record CM043117.1, read on the forward strand.
GATAATTCAAACCAAACCACACCAAAAGCAAGTCTTTTATGCATATTACAGTAGATGTAAATTTTTGTGGTTATACAGAAGAACTCCAATTACCCTAGCCTAGGTAATTGGGGACCTGACCACACTCTTAAAACAAAAGAGTGAAATCCACTCAAGAAGGAGAAGTGCATTTTCGACACGGGAAAGGAGTGAGTATATTAACTCAGACTAACTTAAAATCGCTCGTTTGGAGTGATCCTGCCGGAGGTTTAACCGACAAAGGATCCACTCCTATAGGAGAAGTGCATTTTCTAGGCTGGAGGAGTGAAAATTAACTCAGGCTGAGTTAAAATCACTCGTTCGTTTTAGAGTGCATATTTGGAAAATTGGAGTTAATCGGAAGAAAATGCATAATTAATTAATTACTTTTATATAACGAATGAGAACCTAATATAAAAGCAGTTACAGTTACTACAAAAGTTTATATGCTACACATAAACTTTTATACCCGACCTCTGATGCTATTCGTTTCTGTTGGATGCCATGCCAAAAGCATTTTTGGGCGCATGACAGATATATATATATAGACAGGGTTGGAATTTTTACTTTTTTTTAAAATTCGGATAATCAAAAACGCTTTGGATAATTGAATTGTGGATAATTGGAGTTCTCCTGTACTATTATACAGTCGAACTCGTTCATAACGAACATGAAAATTTACCAAAAAATTACTCTTTAAATCCGAATGCTCGTAGAAACGAGTTTTTGTTATGAACAGTTTGTATATGAAGTTAATAACTATCCTTTGTAATTTAGACTTGAAGCACCCTCATGAAATTTCCATATTATTTCTATATGGAGTCAAAAATTTAATCATTTCGTTACAAAATTTCAGCGCGTTGTTTTGCATCTCTCCCCACTCACCCCCATAGCTGTTTTGAACAAGATTTTTTAACCTTTTTTAGTTACTGATTTTATGTGGTATTATGAAAGGATTTTTTTCTGAAAAAGGGGTGAAGGGGAGTTTTATAAAAAAAAAAGAAAGATCTTCAAAGTTGTGGGGGGTATAAGTCAATAAAAATTTTGTAGAACAGAAAATAATCCTCGCTAAATACGAAGTTTGCTAGCAAAAACGATTTTCTTCCTTTTGACTTAACATCGGACCTGCCGAATATTCCTTTTTCTCCCGATAAATCCTGGTTCTGGTGTTATATCAGGGCTCGCTATAAACGAGTTTGAATGCAATCGTAACCTATCATTAATAATAAAAATGACTGCTTCGTATGGTCAATAGTAAATGATAATATGGTCAATTATTATAAGCGATATTAAACTTGTTGTCAGCTGTGTAATATTCATATTTTCCTATGAAGTTTGTTATAGTTTTCTTTTTCAATTGGAAACTATTGATGACTGATTATTGTGATAAAATTCCTTTAGTTTAATGACTTGATGTTTTTAATTCACAAAGACCAGGGGTTATTTCTTCTCTCTTCCAGGAGTGGCGTTGCGCGTTCGTGATGGTGTGGGTAGCCGCGATGTGGCTGCTGGAGCCCGTACCAATAGCCGCCACGGCACTAATGCCTGTTGTCCTGCTTCCGGTTCTTGGCATCGCCTCGTCCGCAGAAACCACCGCTCAATACATGAAGGTGAGTTTGAAAATGGAGTCCACTTGTAGCAGGCACTTTCATTGCATGAAAAGTATCAGGTTCAAGTCAGTGCATTGCCAAAACAACTGCCGACCTATAAAGTTTGTGGTATAGCCAAATGGGGACTTGGATGGCCGAGTCGAGTGATTTGGACTATTACGCTAGCAGCCTGCGCGCTGTAACGGGTGCGGGTTCGATTCTCGCCTTCGCCCTGGGTGTAAATAATTCCTTATATGTGACGGTAAAAAAAAAATTCTGTGTATGTCTTACTTGACGAAGGCTTATATAAGCTGATCTCTGATCAAGCACACTCCTTTAATTTGATACCAATATTATGGTTTATTTTTATTTTTAAAAAATGACGTTTTTTCAAGATGGCGGCTATTTTGCGATTTTTACAATTCGGATTGTGACTTTTAGTAAGTTCATTAGAAGCATGTTTCCTACTATTTGCAACAAGAATAGTTTGTGTTCTAATTAATTACACCCCTAACTCCATTTCGAGGATCATATTTTGAAGGCTGCGAGTGAAAATTTCGGACTTGCCACATTTGGGTGAAATTTGTCCTATTTTCAGCGCACTGTAGCAACTAAACTATTAGTCTGACATAAATAGTGCATGTGACTTTTATTTAGCTTGTTTAGAGTACTTAAACTTTTGTATCGACTTTTTTGTTAAGAAATCAATACTTTTCCTGCTAGAAAGATAAAACCAAAAAAGAGGGGGAAAAAATCGGGATTTTTTCATTTTATTTGTGTTCCCTTGCCCTAATTTGTTCACAGAGTTGATAATCGGATTCATTACAATTGAAAACATATAAAAACGTTGGTAAACAATTCCTGTATTTTTTCCCTTGACTACCTGGTTACTGGACTAAAAGGAGAATGTACTGAACAATGAATGAATATGTTGTATTCCTTGTGCACAGGAGACCTACATGATGTTCCTCGGTGGTCTGATGGTGGCCATTGCTGTGGAAGAGTCCAGACTGCACGAGAGGATAGCACTGCGGGTGCTGCTGTTTGTGGGCACAGACATCAAGTGGTGAGTCCTCCCATTTGTACATACCTCTCACCTTTATATAAAGGACTAACTTTTCCAAATGCCCTACTAAAAATGGTCAGTAGAGATCAATAGAAAATTTTTATGTGGAAATGGCCTACTGGTACCAATAGCAATCTCTATTGATATCTATACAAATCTCTACTGATCTCTATTGATATCCATGCAAATCTCTACTGATCTCTATAGATATCAGTGCAGACCTATTGATGTCATTTGAGATCAGTAGCTTACTGATATTTTCTTTACTGGTGTCGTTAGAGCTCTATTGATATCAATACGAAATATTATCAGTAGGTTACTGATATCAATAGCTTCTACTGATAACAATAGAGACATCCTTAGAAGTAAGTACACATCAATAAAGCTGTACTTATGTCAATAGATTTTTGTATTGATCTCTATGGATCATTTTTAGTAGGGTGTACTTTATATTTCAAGATAAAGATCAGCCGAAACCCAAATTTTTTTAATCTGATGGTTAAATCCCAATAGATACTTTAATACAAGGGTCAAGGATTTACCAATTCGTTCGCCGGGCATTGCTTACCGTTTTTAATTTCTGGGTTTTTCCAACCTCTCTCTCATCTATTCTTTCTAACTACCGTTATCTCAAAGTGTATCAAATCCTTTTAAGTTGGCTCAAAATTCCTCAATAAAAACATCGCTTAAAAGACAACTGTCCACTTTTATTTATATAAACCACAAATACTCTAATCCAGGGGTTCCCAACCTTTTTGCATCTGCGTACCACTTGACTTTTTAGAAATTTTTGGCGTACCACCAGACCTAAATAGTTTAATAAACGTATAAGATTTACTCTTCTAAAAGTGCTCAAAGGTTTTTTGAGTAAAATTCCTGAGAAAACTTCGTATTTAATGGTTAGATATTTGCTTATTTTTAACATACTTATAATAAAAGAGAAATAAAAAGATTAAATGGTATTAATTAACAGTTTTATTAATTACTTATAGATCTAAAAACACAAATAAAATATAGTACTAACTCAGCAAAAAATTAATCACCATACAAAATATACTTTATAGTCTTGGTTGTTTCCTTGTGATTAAAATATCAACATTAGGAGTAATGGAACTTAGCTTCACTAAGTCCTCTTCAACACCTTTTCTGCTACTGTTTTTTTACTGAAGTTCATAAAATCCACACTCACACAAGTAACTCGTAAAAAATTGCATTAAAAATAGCAGAGCTTGCCAGAAGATCAAAGGGTAGAAGGTCTTACATCCGAATCCGATCCAGAAGTAAATTAAAGATTTCTCTTTAAAATGTTATTTTTTAAAATAATGAGTAATATGTTTGCGAGCTCACTGCACGTGCGTACAGAAGCTATTGATAGCATCATGTTGTTCACATCACTCCCGAGTACCACCTGAAATATTCTCGCGTACCACCAGTGGTACGCGTACCACCGGTTTGGAATCCCTGCTCTAATCTTAGATGGAGAAGAAGTAAAGACGCTTCGCGTCGGTGCTTCGTCTTGCTATTTTTATCTCCGATCTCCGACGAACAACAGTCATTAAAAGTCAACTATCGCTTTACCCTGGTCACTCTAATGGGTTTTCCACGCTTATTTCGTCACTTAAGTTTCTACATGTGCTATCTCACTTTGCACAACGGATCAGATTTACTTGTGGTATGTTTTTTTCATATGATGCAAATCATTATAATGCCGCTCTTGATTTTTTTTAAAAAAGTTTTCAAACTAATTATATTTTAACTCAAAAACTGAAACTTTTCTATCCATCACCCATATGAAAGCTATTTTGAATAATTTTTACATTATTCACAACTATTGTGCAAAAACGCATATTTCGTTTTTTTATTAATTTTACAATTGCAAGTGGCACATAAAAGCAAAAATATGAAAGGACTTAAAAATACAAGTTTACAGAGAATCCTCAATTTAAAATGAATATTTTGTAGAGTTGGGTTTGTACAATGACCGAAAATATGTATTTTTTTATAAATATAAGGTTAAAATTGATATTTTAATGAAAATTTTTGATGTCTGTAATCTTTCATTGACAGCGCACAGTGAGGTCTTTCATCCGAAAATTAGGTTAAAAATATTGTTGAGTAGAATTCGTATTATTATTATTATTTTTTGCTCTCGGTTTAATTTTTTTAATCAATAAATGAACTTATTTAAATACGTATCATTTTGGGCAATGATGTTGCGTGGCTCAGAGGCAGGCGCGCAGCCTGGAATTTTTCGGGGGGGGGGGGGGGGCTTAACTTCAGAAGGACACTTTAATACAAATTCTTGACGGCCTGTAATAACCCCAGTAAATATACTAAATTTACAATCATGATCTACAAACTGGACTACTGGGGAAAATGCTTAATAAAATGAGTGAGGGATAAAAAATTCCCAGAATTATGCCATCACAATAAAAAAAAATAAGAATTAATTTATCATACCAATAAAGCTAAAATTCTGACACAAAACGCAATTTTTGATTGGTAAAAAATTTAAACGATTGCTTACTAAACGCCTGTTAAGTAAATACTTAAAAATCTAGTGCATTAAACGAAATTTATATTTTTATATTAAAGCACACTTATATTAAGAATTGACATTCATTGAAAATGAATTTTGTTAATTTCTTACCTCCACTCACGCTCATTAATGACGAAAAAAAAAAAACCTTTGAAATACAAGGAGATAGAGAGGAAAACCACGTTAAACCATTCCACTCAAGGTCAAATACTATTCTGCTCAAAAATCAAAGTTCTAAGAATTGACCATACAATCTTCAGTGACGTACCAGCAATAAATTGAGTGTCTTATCTATTTTTTGTTCATTGGCCAGTCCAAAAAATTCCTCAAACATCTGGCAAGTATACTACTTACAAAACGTACTACTTCTGAGAAAATGTCGTCGACGCTGCCTTTTTTTTCTTTGGTCATAAAACTTAAAAGGTTCTCCTGCTTTGATGAAAATCGTAGATAATTTTTGCCGAAGCTGAACAATACCCCCTTGTAACGTCCTTCGTAGAAGACGGTGGTATATTTATTGCCTTAAGGGATGACGGCCACCCTCTCAATGGACGCTGCCCTGAACCGCCGAAACCTTGAATGGGGTTGCAACAGGACTGATTATATGGGGAGAGGGGTTTGACGCCCCCTCCCCCAAGCTCTCCCCACAAGTGGGTCCGAGGTCCGATTCTGTCTTTAGGGCACTAATGACTTGCAGCCCTTCCAGGAAAAACCACACGAGGACCACGAGGCGTTGGAGGAGGCGAAGCCTGCGTTGTATTCGTACACACTAGCCTTTGCAATATACAAGTCAGGGAGGGGTCTTTTTGTCGCACAACCAGTTGTAGGGGCTGTCGCGTTATCTGTTGTCAATGCGATTTTGGGGTGTTTGTTTCTACTTAGCTACTCTTTTGTGAAGAATCGTTTTTGGTGTGACAATGGTAAATTTCATTGCCTTTTCTCAAATGAGGAAATAAGCTAATGTTATCAGCAGCTAATTTTATAGTAATGTGCAATTGTTAAATTACGTCCCCTATTCGCTTGGAGCGTAAGGATATAAAAATGCAAAAACGAATATATAAATAACAAGTTTTTGATTTCGAAATATTGTATGTTTTTTTTTTTTCAACTCGAATGACAAATATTCAGAAAATATTAAAATACCTTCAACTTTGCGTGTCATACATTAGAAGATTCACGAAGAAAACAAAGCAGATTATTAACATAAAAAGTTCATTCATTAAAAAAATACCGAAGATACTTAATAATCATAAATCTCCTCATATCGAACGATGAAATTCTCTACTTTCTGATTTATTCTGAACTATACGATTTTTTTTAAAAAAAATTAAAGTGCTCGGCTAAGTCGCCTTTGAAAGCCTGAATCTGTAAAAATTAAACTTATTAATATTTTTTTCTCTCATCAGCCAAATTGATGCCTTCAGATTTCCCGCCTTTAATGGGTGACCTGAAACGGTCCCTTTTGTGAAATTTACTTATGAAGAAAAACGTTTTTTCAGTTTCAATTTTCGAAAAAGTATTTATATTTAAAAAAATAGTGAAGAGTCCGGAATCAATGCAGTATAATTTATGAATTTTAAGAATCAAACATTTCCTATAGTTCTACATTTTTTTAATAAAATAAATTTTAAGTTTCCTAAATTACTGAGGGTCCTAGGCCAGGTCATAAGGGACCCGTTGTTATGTCTGACAAAAAACTAATAACCTTCTGGGTCCCATAGCTGCCCCCTCTAGTTAAATACTGAACTATTTCGCACATTAATTAATTTTTTTGAAAAAGAAATTAACTAGAAAATTGCTGAAAAGTCCAATAATAATAATAACGAATTATGCAAAACTAAGCAAACTTTTTCTGCATTTTCTTTTAAAATTGAATCAAAATTTTGGCCTCCTCACATGACTAGGAAGCTAATTATTTAAGGGTTATTTTTAAATATTTTTTTCATAAAATTGAAAAAAATAAATTGGTTCCTTAGTTCCTTTAACTTCTTGTGGGCCCCTAAGCAGTGCATAGTTTTTAGCCCCCCCCCCCCCCTTCCCCAAGCGATTTTACAATGAAAGAACCGCCCTCTCTCTGTTGAAGTTAAGAAACCGACAGAAAGAGCGCATGGGGATTAATACCCCAATTCCCGCTCATCCCCGCCTTTCCCCCTGGTCGTCTCGGGCCTGTATTACATCTATTTTAATTCTTACTATTTCGGATATTCATTAGAATTGCCGCTCTTTTTATTTCTATATTTGAAGATTTAGAAGTGTTTATTTTACACATATTTAGTAAATACTAAGTTAACTTTTTTTAAGCAGTATTTAAAAAAATGGGTTAGAATCTCGAATTTTGCCGCCCCCTACTCAATTGCCGCCTGATGCGGCCGCCTCTCTGCATCATAGCACCACACGGCCCTGCCCTTGGCGAACTTTCCAAAATTGCGCCAAATGTCCGTATTCCAGCAACTTTCGACGACACGCTCTCCATACTGCGCTAATAAATAATGGTCGGACAGAGTTGCCGGAAAACGTCATCGCACTCCCCCAATTTTAGAGAGGGAAGTAAGGACGCTTATAGTGTATTGTTTTTTTTAAATCTCGGAGCTTCAAATTTGTTGAACATTAAAATATGTCGCCTATATACCATATCTCGCAACGTTGTTTGCAGGCTGATGATGGGTTTCATGCTGACCACCATGGTTTTATCTATGTGGGTGAGCAACACGGCTACTACCGCCATGATGGTGCCCATAGTCCACGCGGTGATGGGGCGCATTGCCGCCGCAGAGGACATACCCATGCACGAGTGTGAGTATGTCCACGAAGAGCTTTTTGAAAAGCTTTATGGAAGAACCTGCTAAAGTGATATTTTTAAGAGGGATTGTCAGTCACAGCTGATGTATAAGTTTTTTAATCACAACTTCCGCTTTGCCATGGTAGCTAGGCCTTTTCCCCCAGGTATCGGAATCAACATAACATCGAATCGAAATGAAACAAATTTGAAAGAAAAATGTTATCTGAGTTTTCTAATCAAAGTTTTAAAAGTATGTCTAAATCTATCTTAGTTTTAAAATGTCAAAAATATACAGCAGATGGCGACACTGTTTTAAAATTTTATTAATTAATAATTAAGTAACCGGGTGTTTTTTCCGGGGAATCAACATAACATCGAAATGAAACAAATATTTAAAAATTTTATCAAATAATAATTAAATAGCCGGGTGTTATTTTCTTTTCAATTTTAATTTAAATGGATGTTATGATGATTCCCATACCTAGTAAAAATTAGAAAACGTCGCAAAAAAATTATTTTGCAAAAGTTGTGATTTCAAAACTAATGCATTGAGTTCTGGGACTGACAGTTCTTCTTAAGTAGGTCCTTCTCTTGACAGTTCCTCTTCATAACAGAACCTGTCTCTAAGTCCGTTTCCCCAAATCATTTGCGTTCAACAGGAAAAAGGTGCCAAACACAGTATGAATTCTTTATTAAACCATCGAGTTATTTACACGTTTATTTTGGCGAGTTCCATTCATTTTATATCGAAAATTCAACAATTAGTTCTTATCGTTTGCTAGATTGATTTACATTCAAAGAATCAATATATGATTTTTAAATGAGCACTTAATTTTGCAGTTTTTTAATAATTGAAGTACTTTTCATGAGATTTTCAATGTCTTCTAATTTCGATGCTTCGAAGATCTTCATTTCTCCAATTTCAATTGAATAAATATGAAATGCTAAAAATAAAATGTGAGGTGTACAGAAGGTATTGTGTACAAGCTTCTTCTTTCACTGAAATATTTATAAGAAGAAGCGTAGAGGTAGTACAGTACTTTAACGCTTTTTACATACTTTTGATAGAATTACATACCCCCGATATAATCTTAAGAAGTGAAGTAATCCATGATAAGATTTCCTTTAATTGCAAAGAAAGGGTTCTAAATTACGAGGCGTTTACTGGGTGGGAATACGTTACTCAAATTCGTTAATTTCTTCTCCGATACACTATATACCCGTTTTAATTTTTTTTTCTTTTTAGGTTCTTCGTTGACAGAAAGCAAGCAAGTTTTTGACACAGAAGACGAAAATAAATCAGTTGGTTCAAGGTAAATGTGCATTTTATTTTGAGCGTTACACACATCAGAAATAGACTTCATACAAAGCTCAAAGTACGAGTATAAGACTGTCCAGTGTTCACGTTTGGCTACTAACTTTTGAACCTCCACATATGGGCAGTTCTACCATAATTTTTAATTTCTGGTATAAAAAACTGGTAAAATTTATTTTTTCAAAATCACTTTAAATGTATGTCAAAAGGTTTTATAAGGGTCCTAGAATTACGAAAAAAAGTTCAGCAAAGCTCATTTGTAAGAAACAAAAAATAATAATAAGATATGGCAGTTTTTAAAAAACACCGATGCTAAGGAAACCGGTCTAAACCGGCCTTACGAAAGTAACTGTTTTTCAATGAAACCGAAATCACAAAAAACCGGTTAGTCTTAAAACTGGTTTCGGTTTTCCATCCCTAGATCATTACGACGGTAAAGATCGGAAGGTCTGGAACGGAAGGCAAAGACATTCACGCTGTTTTCCTGTCTTTTTTGTGTTGAAACTAACTCCAGTTTAATAAAAATGGATTTTTTTTTTTACTTCTTGTACTCCACTTAAACATATTTATAGAAATGTTTTTTAAAAAATCAAGCAAAAATTAAGCTTAAACCTGGGAGACTGTAAGGAAAGCAATAAAGCCTCGCAGCCAATTTTACTGAGTTTTTTTTTAATTTTGAGTTCATTGGTGAATTTTAGCAAAAATATGTGGCTACTAGCTGAAATGTGAGTTTTCTGCAATACAGTTTTCATGGTTGAAGAATCACTGTAGCTCAATCCAATGCCTTTCTTCACCACTTTAGGAATAAGGTCAGTGAATTCACCAAAACCCAGGGACAAAGTTAGGAGACGAGAAAAACACATTATAAATAATAAAAGCCAAAATTTAATGGAAGGAATTTGTTAATCTACAGTATTGGTTCAATTTAAAATCCAAATGAATGTAATTTTTAGCTCAAAAATGTGTTAGCTTGAGTCCTAAACTAAAAATTTAACATTCGGGACATACGATGGTGGGGACTTTTCTGCATTGTTTTGTGTTCTAAAATTTTTTTTAGTTTCTTTGCTTTAAAATTCCGTTTTGCAATTATACAAGGACCAGTCTTTCAATATAATAAGAAAAAATGGTGAAGAAAGATTAATTATTCTAAAAGTTATGCCCAAGGGACATAAAATTAAAAATTATGGTAGAATTGACCATATACGCATGCACAGCATTATGCGAGAGTGAGAAAGTATTCGTCCCATGCGTCACCGAAGGCATCGAATGCCTTTCAATTTTTTTTTTCAAGTATGGTTAATAGTTTAATAACGCCTGTTCCAAATTTTAATAATCATTAAATTATTTCGGTATGGTTAATAGTTTAATAACGCCTGTTCCAAATTTTAATGATAATCAAATTATTTCGTTTGTCTTATTACGTATTAAAGAAAACACGCAAACCGAAATATGCTTATTTTTTTAAGCGCAAGCATGATATACATCAAAAGGTCAATACGATTAATTTCAATTTCACCAAGTATTCCTTTTAGCCCTTTCAGTCCCAATAACAATTTGCCATCATCATTTTAGATATTTTTTTCTGATAGTCTATAGCCATATGATACCAAAAAGCAATCATTCGATTCCTTAAACTTTTTTTCTATTAGAAAATATTTTTGTTAATCCTAGTAGATCTCTACCCTATTATATTTTTAAATTATGATCAGAAACATAATGATACCAAATGTCATCACTGGGACAGAAAGAGTTAATATAAAGATATCAATGCTAAAGCTGTTAATGGAACCAATCTGCGTTTAACTGAAAGCTTTCCAGTTCACTTAAAATACAAAAATAGTTTCTTCATTTTTTTTTTCAACTTCCGAGATTTAACAAGCATGTATTTTTAACATTATTTTACCTTGTATACCTAAATTATACAATATATTACTCAGCAGTTAAATAAACATAAATAGTACACTAGATTTAAACGTAAACAAAATATTTTTCTCGTTAATTTCGCTGACTTGGATTTACGTATCTCACTTTGAGAAGTTTGAAACACATACATTTACTGTTATTCACTTTTTTTAAAAATTTGGTCCTGAAAGTGACTGAATTGAAATATATATAATTCAAAAATTGTTTGTGTTAAAGCAAAATTCTTTAGGCATATTAACGGACAACCAATGGTCTCTTTTTATATTGTAAATTATTTTAAGTAACAATACTTTTGAAATGCTGGACGTCAGCGGCTATGACATGTTGTAATTGCTTAGTAAAATTCGTGTCACTGGGGACTCACTTAGGGTCACTTGAATTAAATGTAAGGATTCGTCTGACTGTGTTTGTTATATGCAAAGAGTTCTATTGTAAGGTAGAGAGGAACGACTCGTACTGAGCTGCAATCGGCAGCTATGGCTCACCACGGAGCCCGAATAAAGTGGCAAAAGTGCTAGTTATTTTATAATGTTGATACTGAGAAAGGAAGTTACACCCAGGGCAAAGGCGGGAATCGAACCCGAACCAGTTACAGTGCGAGTACTGCTAGCGTTATGGACAGCTATCCAAACAACTTTGCCGCCTGTCCCCATACGCCACCCTATACTACAGTCCTGCACAAAAGTTTAGACACAGAAGCAATTCTTGAAAAAAGCGTCAACGTTACTATTTTTCAGTAGATTTTTTTTAAATATATATTCTTTAGACAGCATGAAAAATAATAGGGTAAAAAATTTTGACAAAAAATCTAAATAAATTTGACTTCCATCAACAAATTAAAAATGTCCATACTTTCCTTGCCACAAAAGTATAGACGCAAGTTTCCGTTTTATGGAAATTCTATACAGGAAGTGATTGCGGGAGGGGTTTTAAGTTGCTTTAAAAGGTTGAAGGTAATTTTCAATGCTTAGAACCATTCTGAAGTCAACTGAATTTTAGTATTCATACTAAAATTCAGTCAGAGTCAGAGATTTTAAGGATATGGACATTCAAATTCAGAGGTAAATCTGTTTCGGATATTTCTACTAAATTTAAGCGTTCGAAACGAGGTATTTATAGAGTGTCAGCACGTGGCGATCAACATCCACCAAAATCGCGGTCTGAAAGACCTCCAATCAATAGAAAACGAGAGGACGGACAAATAAGAAAATTGGCTTCAGACAAAAATTGCTCTTCAAATCAAATTAAAATCCCAATTGTGGCTTAATTTTTACCAAAACTATCAGGAGGTGAATCAATGAATCTGGTTACTTGATAAAATCCAAACTTATAGCGCAACCTAGTTTGCTATCTCATCATAAAGATGCAAGACTGCAATGGTTGCGTTGCGGGCCTATTCAGGTGTCGGCTCGTCACTTGACTGTGGTTCTAAAATACGACGCCAGTCACCAATAGCCCTCGTGTAGCTCTAGTGCGAAGATAATTCAATTCTAACCTAACCAAGACTGCAATGCACTGTAAAAAAAACTGTAAATTTACGGTCATTTGCCCTTCAATTTTTACGGGCATTGGCCGTATTTGATGGAATACGGTCTGACCCACTAAAAAAACGGCTATATCCCTTAAACTGTTAGAAAATAAGGGCGACCCCCGTATTTTTACAGTTTCAGCCCATCTCTTAGCAAAATTACTGCACCACGCCGTAAATTTACATCGGCCAAGGGAAAATCCCTTCATTTTCGGAATGACGTCACACCTAAACTGCAACCGTGATGTTTTTCAACCCGGTAAAAACAAAACACTGGAAGACGAAGCAGCATGGTTCTAGTGGGAATCTAATTAAAAGTAAGTAAAATGTTATTGTTTCTTTAGTTGAATGTATTATCATTTAAAATCAAAACAATTATGTAACAAATTGCCACTTTTTGCTTTGTATATTTAGCAGTCGGAAATAATTACCAAACTAGCCACTATCCAAACCAAAATGAAAGCATTATAGAATTTTTACATATTCGAATCACCTAGAATTTAATGCATACTTCGTTCTAAGTTTTTAATATCTTTAAATGATTTTTATTTCAGTATTATTATTTGTGTTCTAAAATTCAACGGTCGCTAAAAGAACATCGATAATCTAATTTATTTCTGACTTATTGGAATGTAGATTTTAGTAGTTGTTGGAGAAGGCTTAACGCAAATATTTACGTAAACAACTGGTTTCATAACAACTGCATTATATGCTATTCATTGAATGCAAAAAAAAATTGTCAATTCAATGTTAAAACTGGAGATTCAGACGATATTAAAAAAAATATTGTTTTGACAAAATTCAATGTCATTTTTAATTGCGAATGTCTGCAGGGCGAAGAAAGTTATTTTAAGAATAAAGTTTTATTTGGGCAGATCGGATTTCAATACGTGAGGTAACTTAATTGCTTGAATTATTTACTTTTCATTGGAATTTTTTGAAAAAAATTATTATTATTTCAGCAATAGAAAAGAAAAATTCTTATTGTAAAATGAATCATGATAGTCCCATTACCAAGATACTACTGTACTAAAATATATTTTAATTATATATTTAACAAAGAGCCTGAGTGCTGTTAGAATTTTTTTTAATGCAAAGCAGGTTAATGACCCTTTATTAATTGGAAGCACAAACAAATTAAATTTCCCTTTAATTTAGATTATTTTTAATTGCAACAGACGAACACAATTCCTGGCAATGGCAAGTCGAAGCTGATTTTGCGGTTTCCTTAACATTTATTTTAAATTACCTCTAATTATAAATCTTCATCAAATTTATTGTCATCCTAATATCCTTATATTAACAGTTGTGATTATTAGTGGAGCTATTTTTAAAAAAATGTCAACAAGCATAAAACAGTTGTTGTTAACAAATTTATATATTTAAAACTGTTTTTGTTGTTTCTTAGTCACCTGCTAAAGGAAAGCCTTCACCAAGAGACCTGGAAGTTAAAAGTTTACCCCTGCTCATCTATAAGATGCATCGCTAAGTAATTCAATTAATGTAACTATATTAATGAACTAGTTCATTTGAGTAGTACATAACTAAATTAACCCTCTAATGCATACTGTTACCGTTTGGTAACAAGTTACAAAATCCACTGTATTCTATTAAAGTAGACCTCCCTCTCGATAAATTTGTGTTTTTTCATCTATTACATTCCATTTTGAAGTTTTAGTAATAACCCTCATAGGTGACAGTAGTAAAAGTGTATTCAGAATTAAAGAGTGACGTTATTAACTGTTGTGAAATTACGTTTTTGGCAGTATTCAAAGTATAATAATATTAATACTAAATACAAATAAATTGTTTTGAAAAATTAATTATAGTTAAAGAGGGTTATTTTGAACTATATTTAGTAGTTTTCTAGTCATTATTATCAAAATTTGAATTTTGTAGTTGGTTTTTATCAGATGGAAATTTTTTTAAAATTTGAAATTATTTGAATTCTAATGCAGTTAATTTTTTTTTAGTATTTTTCCCATAATGTATGATTATTAAAGGTACATATATATTTTTTGGGGGCAAAAAAAAATTCATGCATTAGAGGGTTAAACTCCTCCGTGCAACAGCCCGTTAGTGAGCTAAGGCCTGCAGTGTCCATTTCAGCTTACGTGACCAAGGGCTTTGGGGTGCTAGGCATATGTTTGGGAAGGTGGTCAACCTCATGTGGAGCCCCCAGTGGTGTTTAGTTAACAAGCATGCTTGGTCCTCGCTTTATCGACCCACTTGAGGGATGAAAGAACGAGTCGACCTAGCCCAATCCAGGTCTTGAACCCAGTACTAGTGGTATGGTAATCTAAAGCACTACCTCTGGGCCACTATTACTGTACTGTAGAAATATTATAAAAATTCTTTTTCTTGCAGGTTTAAATTGGTTAACTGCATAAGCCGCTTCAATTTTTTTCCAGTTTTTTAAATCGCTCAAATGTTTTTTTTAATACCCTATTCAGACATAATTTTCCCTTTTCTGTAAACAGTTGTCGTCAATATCATTAAAAATGTTTTGTTTATACAAAAATATACTAATGCTTTCGATTCATTTTGAATGAAAATCAATAAGTTAAAAAGAGAACCAATTCTAATTTCATATTTTCTTTACCTTTGACTTCTGTGGAGAAGCACCTACTCTATTCTCGATGTATTGGATCATCCTACATATGCTGATGAATCTTGGAAGATCTTGTGATTTTACAGAAATAGAAAAAAATTTGTTTTTGGCATGTTCGTTGCCATTTTTATTATATTTTGTTCCATTTGCGATTCGAAACTAAGGGGGAAAAAAGGCAAGTTCTGAATTTTTTCCTTCGGGTTATGTAGGATTTCGACCAAGCAATTTAAGAGATTTTTTAAACATTAAAGCTTTTTGGTCTAGGAAAATGCTTTCAGTTCATGTTAGCGAAATTTCGTGTTAAGCGAGTTTGTGTTACCGAGGTTCGACTGTATTACGAAAAATAATTTATGCCTTAGTTTTGTTTTTAAACTTTTAAGTGTAAAAGTGAAAATGTTAATCAATAATCAAAATGTTCTTGGCTTTCCTTTAAGTTTGCTGTTTTTTAACATATGGCAATACAGTTTTTACTGTTACAGGGACTTCTTGGGGATCTACCTCTATCGACTTGGACTGGCTGCTGATGAGACTTGCCTGCTCTGCGGCTTTGTTAGGTTGGATGCTGACCCTGCAATGCACTGTCACAACATCCCACTCATGATGCCCAGGCGGGGCATCTACCAACTTATGGTTGTAATGCTACCTGGGAGGCACAGCATCAAATGGCTCGGCGACAAAGAATAGGCCTTGTATTAAGTAAAGTAAGTTTTTATAATAGTTGTTGATGTAATTGTACATAATGTTTTAGGATTTTTGAATTTTTTTCTTTTGCACTCTTTTGTTGTTTTGAAAAAGATTTACTGTGTGTATGTTGTACATTTTTCTTATGCGATAAATACATAAATATTTTTCGCATATACATTTTTTTATTTGTTTCATCTGAATGAATTAATTTTAAACTTATTATCTCATCATTTACGACATTCTCTTTTATCAAATTTTAAAATAGATTATATGAGATTGACTGTAGGTCTTATAGAATAATAAAAAGCTCAGCGCAAAAATTGAAAAAAGCTTAATGATTTGTTTAGTTATTGTTTATAATTTATATATAATAATAAATCATGAACAAAATCTAATTCCCATGGATAATTTAATTTATAAATAGTAGTTTTAGTAAATTTGATGTAGTACAGCCATTTATAATAGAATTTGCTTTATCAAATAACTAATATTCAAATGATAATAATTAAAATATATAAATTAACTCTTACATGAAAATTTTGCGAGCTGGGTGACTCATAAATATTTATAATTAACAATACCATTTGTTAAAAAAAAAAGTAAAAAAATTCTACATTATAAATGAGAATAATCTTATTTCCAGCATTTTAAATATGGAACAAAGAACCAAATTATAATTTTGTCCTTCATTTTGATAGTTAGAAGGTTTAATAAACTCTACATAGCCACTGTAAAATTAATGCATACCCAAATTTGTGAATTTGCATTCACATTTTCAAAGATTCAACCTGTATAAGTGTCAGATTTTTTTTTGTTGTGATATTTTTATATTGGATATTTATATTTATTTTTCATTTGTTAATTTATAGAGCTTTCTGTGGAAATAACCATGAAAAAGGTTCTAAAGCACCAAATAGCAAGAGAAGTCCAGTTTGTTTGTTGCAAAGGGATTTTAATTTGAAAAACTATTGAATTTTATCACATGGACAGATTTATGTAATGGTGATTTTGGTATGTAAATTTGTAGAAACCTGATGCTAACTCAATTTATTTATTTTTGCTTTTCCTACAAAAATTATTTTCTAAAGCTTATTATATATTGTGTCATTACACAAATCTACATGTATTGATTTACTATTTTAAATTCTCATTCTCATCATTCCATTTGACATTCTGTTGTTTTACACAAAAGCATTGAATTTCCATAAATAAGAGGCTATTTTGTTAAATTCACTCGAGTTTATAATTTAAAAAAAAAACTTCAAAATTTTAATAATTGAAAAACAAAACATGTTTCTATCTTTGTGAATGCTACTAAAATTAATAAATAATTTACAGGGTAGTTCAGTTAGTAAGAATTTTAGTTCTATAATTTCATCAATTTTTATTTATTACATTTATGGTTCAAATATTTGTTTAACTGATTAAAATAATATTTTATAAATGTGTGTGAATTTTTTTTTTCGTTCTATAAATTTATTTCCATGCTATTCCCTCTTGTGAGTGCAAGATGTTTGGTTTTTTACTTTAAGTTATTTTATACTTTAATGTGTGAAGAGTCCAGGGAAAGAATACCTTGATTGATTAGGAATCTTCTTGTAATTGGGTCTGCTTGGCGGCATGAAATCTCTGTGGCGGCATGTTTCTCTTTTGGTACAAACATGGGACTTGTGTCTCGCGTGTATTTGGTTGCTTGGAGAAAAGAACCAAATAAGAAACAGGTTTCCTTACACCAGGTTAGGCAATGATTTGTTATTGCTGCCAAAGAGGCCTGGCGTAGACAGATTCCTATGCTTTGAAGGGTTTTTCCCCTGTGTTCTTCCTGTGAATTTATTTACTATGTTTTTAAGTTAATATGGCTATTATTGTAAATTGTTTTACTTGTAATTTTAATGGATAAAATTAAATGTTTGTTGAAATTGCTTTTTTGTGTTTCTATTTTGTTATGCTACAAACACAATGCCAATTAATTTACCAACACCATCAGAAAACGGTTAAAAATATCACAAACTATCAATTTAGGGTTCGACCGTAATCAGGTAAAGCGTATCCTTACAGGGCGTAGTTATACGCTTGATACCGTATTAAGCTTTTCAATTTACGGTCCATAGTCGTTTAATTACGCTTAAATAGTAATTAGGCAGACTGTAATGTTACGTTCAAGGACCGTAATTTTACAATTGATACTGTATTTCTTTGCCTCGTTAAATTACGGTCTGTAGGAAATTATGGGCGTGAGTGTATTTTAACGGTGCGTGGTTGGAAACTTTGTTGCCGTCCCAAGCCCGTAATTTTACTGTGATTTTTTTAACAGTGTGGATAGCTGTAAGACATGTGTTGTTGAGTCCATTGCATCTTTATGATGAGATAGCAAGCTAGGATGCGTTATAAGTTTGGATTTTATGAAGTAATCATATTCATTGATTCACCTCCTGATAGTGTTTGGTAAAAATTAAGCCACAATTGGGATTTTAATTTGATTTGAAGAGCAATGTTTGTCTGAAGCCAATTTTCTTATTTGTCTGTCCTCTCGTTTTCTGGTGATTGGAGGTCTTCCAGACCGTGATTTTGGTGGATGTTGATCGCCACGGGCTGACACTCTATAAATACCGCGTTTCGAACGCTTAAATTTAGTAGAAATATCCGAAACAGATTTACCTCTGAATTTGAATGTCCATATCCTTAAAATCTCTTCATACTAAAATTCAGTTGACTTCAGAATGGTTCTAAGCATTGAAAATTACCTTCAACCTTTTAAAGCAACTTAAAACCCCTCCCGCAATCACTTCCTGTATAGAATTTGCATAAAACGGAAAATTGTGTCTATACTTCTGTGGCAAGGAAAGTATGGACATTTTTATTTTGTTGATGGAAGTCAAATTTATTTATATTTTTTGTCAAAAAATTTTACCCTATTTTTCATGCTGTCTGGAGATTATATATTTAAAGAAAACTACTGAAAAATAGTAATATTGACGATTTTTTCATGAATTGCGTCTGTGTCTAAATTTGCGTGCAGGACTGTATCTCCGTGTTGGTCCATGGTGCGGTTGGTAGGTTCAGTCTCTACACTCTTAAAGCAAACGAGCGATTTTAACTCAGTCTGAGTTAATTTTCACTCCTTTTCAGTGTCGAAAATGCACTTCTCCTACTGGAATGGATTTCATTCTTTTGTTTTAAGAGTGTACCCTACTATAGAACTCTTTGGTTTTATGTAAATATACAGACATACAAAAATAAACAAAAATAAAGGACATTTATTTTAACTAAACATCGACCGATATTCGCTGCGCTCGGCACACATTCTATACTCTTTCCAGACAGAGCTGTGATCATGCATCAGGAGGCGTCTCTACCCTGCGCGTAGCTCTGCTCTTGAGCATCTGCTACTCGGCCAACATCGGGGGCACGGGCACAATCACGGGAACGGGGCCCAACATGATACTCAAGGCCATGCTCGAAGAGTAAGTGTCCAGGCAAACACTGTGAAAAAAAATCTGTAACCATTACAAAAAAATTTGTAAAAAGCTTTTCCTAGTAAATTTCTAGTAAATAATTACTAAAAATAGTGCTTTAAAAGCACATAATATATTTTAGTTAAAATTACATGTTTATATCATGTGGATTTACATGACTATTTTATGTATCCCACACAAGTAATGTTTCTGCAACCATACAAGAAAATTTTATGGATACCACATTTTCCGTGCAATTGTAAAGAAAAAACAAAATGTCTGCTTTCCCTGGCGTGGAATCAAACCCTGGACTCCCGCGTGACAGACGGGGGTACTGACCACTACACTACCGAGGAATAGCAGACTGCCGAATCCCGGGATCGAACCAGGAACCTTTACATGTCCAATCGAACGCTCTCCCAACTGTACTATGTGGGCACACATGAGAAATGAAATTCATTTGAAACAATCAACTAAGTTATATATTTAAAATAGCGGTTGGTCTTGAATCACGATTGAGGCCAAACTTTAGTTCGTGTAGCTCTAGTGCGACGATATTCAAACCTAACCTAACCAAACTTTAGTGGCGATGCGCGCGATACTTCATGTAGAAGAACATGATTCGTAGAAACAAATTGCAAATACTAGAAAAAAAATTTGTAACTGCAGAAATGAAGATTTCTCTTCAGAACTACAAAAACTTTTTTTGTAAATTTGGTTATTTCTGTAACATTACTAAAAAAAATTCTGTATGTTTACAGATTTTTTTTCTCAGTGAAGCTCGCCAGAATGAAAGCACAAGTGCTAGCGTACATCACAAAACTCGTTTTCAAGCCTTTTTTTTTATATTATTGTATTTTCAAACACTTTTTAAAATAATTGTTGCGTTTACAAAAGCTTTTGCATTGTTGCGTTTTTAACTATTTTTATATTAAATGTTGTGCTTTCAAACACTTTTCATAATAATTGTTTTCAAGCTCTTTGTATTAATAGTTTCGTTTGCAACCCATTTTTGTATAAACTATTGCTTTCACAAAACCTTTTTCTATTAAATGTCGCTGTTTCAAACCCTTTTTTGTATAATTGTTTCGTTTTCAAACCGTTTTGCAATAATTGTTGCGTTTGCAAACTCTTTTTGTAATAACTGTTGCATTTTCACACAATTTTTGCATTAGGATTACCCAAAATCCCCCAAAATTCTAAAATTTTTACTATTACTTTAGTCTTTTTTAAATTTGGCATAGTGATTTCAAATGTAATGAATAATACTATTTAAGCATTTTTTTTATTTAAATATAATTTATTTATTTTAAACGGTGTTTTTCTACTAAAAAAAGAGGTTTACGCTAACAAGTCTACCACAGTGAGTTTTCATCCTATAAACATTAATTATATGTTAAATTTTTCGTTTTGAACTGATGCAATGACCCTCTAGAGTTACATACAAATTACAAGAAAATAAGTTATTAAGAAAATGTTATAAATTAACCACACAAAAAAATATTTTTTTCGATTAACTTACACTTGGACATTTAAAAAAAAAACTTATATATTTGCACCAGATGTTAGAGGTTTATGACACAGATATATATTGAAATAGCATCTGTAAGAAATTTCAGGTAAATTAATGTAAAACTTTTTATGCTAGAAGGTGTTAGCGTAAACCCCTTTTTTTAGTTGAAAAACACCGTTTAAAATAAATCAATTATATTTAAATAAAAAGAAATTACCCAATAAGCATGGTTCATTATATTTGAAATCACTATTCCAAATTTGGAAAAGATTAATGACAAATGACAGTGATTGCGCCCTCTAGAAGGGAAGGGCGTAGGCTATATAGCCCATTACCCCGCTCGCCAGAAGAGACACACAAATAAGGACGCCACAAACACATAGACAAATAACAACATTTATTGACAAACACAAACATCCATGCCTTTACCGGGATTCGAACCCGAGCCCAGCAGCTCCAAAGGCTAGTACACTAACCATTGCGCCAGTGGACCGGCTGGAAAAGATTAAAGTAATAGTAAAATTTTTAGAATTTTGGGTACTCGCCTACCTTAATACATCTATTATCTAGTTATATTATAATGGTGTCGTCTGTGTTCCAGGCTCCACCCGGGCAGCACCGAGGTGACTTTCGCCACCTGGATGCTGTACAATGTCCCCGGCATGCTGCTGTGTGTGTTCGTGGGCTGGATATACCTGTGGATGGTCTACGTAAAGTGTTCGTAAGTACATGGGTTTTATTGGTGCGATTAGGGCTGGAGAGCCCAGTCGGTTAAGCACTCGCTTAGCATGCGGAAGGTCAAAGGTTCGGGTCCGGGCATCGCCAAAATAGCTGCCGACCTATAAACGGCCCGTGCAGCCAAAAATGTCCGACGAATAACACCCCGTGTGAGGGAGTACACGTTAAATAGCCTTCAAAGTCCTAACGCTGCGTACGATGTCGCCCTTAACGGTTGCGTTGGGTGCCTATTCAGGTGTCGGCTCGTCACCTGACTGTTGTTCGAAAATACGACGCCCGTCGCCAATAGCCCTCGTGTAGCTCTAGTGCGACGATAATTCAAAACCTAACGTAGCCTATTTGTGCGATTAAATATGTTTTTTTCCAATGCAAAAAAAAGAAGTTAAGCATAGTTAGCAAATGAATAATTAATATATTATTTTTCATCACCTTTTTAGAACTTGCATTTTAAAAACACATCTCTAAGGCATAAATTCGTTTCTGGGGATATTATTTACTCTCTTACTGACAGCAGTTTGATGCGATATTGGTTGCAAGAAGCCATATCAGTAGAACACTAGTTCCAATGACCTTACAAATGACTGTTTGATGTGATATCACTTGCAAACTACATCAGTTGGGCACCAATTCATTTCTAATGACATCACTTGCCCCCCTACTGATATCAGTTCGACTCAACTGATATCTGTTCAAAATTCTATCGATATCACATCAGCTTCTACCGACTTTGCGACCAGGGCAGCTGTTCCTAAGTTCTATGATAAAGAAACAAATTACGGATTTGAAATTTCCGACCTCTAGATATTACAAAATTTATAATCGAAATAATAATACTATCCTGATAATTTAAGTTAAAGAATTGCTTGAAGTTAGTTTAATGAATGCACCTGACCCCCCAATTTACATATTGCAGGTGACGTATTTCCTTTCAGCTTACTAGTATAAAAATAGTAAGATTTATCAATTGATATTATTAATTATATGATTTTCTTTTTAATTTAATGTAATTATATAACCTCTTAGGAACGTGGATCACAATTTGTCTTCAAAAGATGATATTCATCGAATAATTTCCGAGAGATATAAAAAATTAGGATCACCGAAGTAAGTATAAGGGAAAAAGTATTAATGCATTATCCATTTGTTTTAAACTATGACTTTTTATTTCAATAGGCTATCTTTTTATAGTTCTTTTATATTTTGCAGTTTTTATTAAACATTCTATGACAAACATTTACATTCTAAACAAATATTTTCCTAGGTGCAACGAGTTGACCGTGATCGCGATTTTCGTGCTGCTTGTGCTTCTCTGGATTTTCCGAGATCCTAAGTTCATTTCTGGTTGGGCAGACCTCCTTGGAGTGTAAGAAGATATAGTTATATCTTAATATTTATTTAATACTTATCACCCCAAGATTGCGGGTTCGAGCCCTGACTGAGTAGGCAGATTTTCAGAACAGGAAAAAATCATCAGCACGCCTATCTTGTGACTATGTGGCATGTAAAGGATGTTTCTTTAAGTACCCGTTGAGTTCTCTCGGAAAAATGAAATCTCGGCACACTTAATCATCCCCAGAGAGTTCACACTTTTAAAACAAAAGAGTGAAATCCTCTCCTATAAGGGAAGGGCATTTCCAACACTGGAAAGGAGTGAAAATTAACTCAGACTGAGTTAAAATCGCTCGTTTGTTTTAAGAGTGTACGAATGATATTTATTAAAAGAAAATATATTTGATACAACTTACATACACCTAACTCTTAAATTCCTCCAATTTCCCGTTGTATTTTCAAATTACGAAAGCTCTAGTGTCACCTGCGCCACTTGTCCGCAGTTCAAATTTCAAAGCCTATGCCGAGTTTACAAAAAGGCAGCCAAGTAATCAATAAGTTCGAATCCAAGTTCAATAAGTTTGAATAATATCACTTAACGTGTATTCCATATCCAAAAGAGACGCCATAAAATTGTAAAAAAGTATCAGCTTCATATAAAGCCCTCGGTATTTTTTTAAAAATATTTTTTATTGTAGTGCAATTAAAAAAATCACTGTATATTGCTGACCATTACATTCATTGATGTTCATATTTTTGCAAAAGCATCTTATATTCCGATTTTAGAATTTTTTGTCTTTTTCCATCCAACTAGTTTTTACTGTGGGGTGAATAATAACCTACGTAAATATCAGGTATGTCATTAAAATTAAGGTTCCTACTTTTTTATATTCTCATCAGGAACGTGGGTGACTCTGTGCCCGCAATCGGAGCCGCCTTTTTACTTTTCATGATTCCCGCTGGGGGCGCTCCGGTCTTGAAGTGGCAGGCTAGGAGGATGGAAAGAACAGGAGTAGTCATGTGGCCTTCGGCGTGAAGCGAAAAAGCTCTCCCCTCCCTCTTGGGAGAAAGAGACCTTTATCTACCCCACTTTTACATGATGTTCTATGGGAGAATTTACGATTTTTCATTTTAAATGAAAAAAAAAGTGATCACATTATGGATAACGAATACACATATGTATATTTCTAATAAGCTCAGTAGAT
Source organism: Hylyphantes graminicola (assembly GCA_023701765.1). Classification (NCBI taxonomy): domain Eukaryota; kingdom Metazoa; phylum Arthropoda; class Arachnida; order Araneae; family Linyphiidae; genus Hylyphantes; species Hylyphantes graminicola. Next base: position 60,667,414 of record CM043117.1, read on the forward strand.
ATACATGTATTATTTAAAATACAATAACAAATAAACACCCAAAACTAGGCGATATTAATATTGGTTCTTCTGAAAATCTTAAAATTATTTTGTTATAACTTGATTTTTTTAAAAATCTTTTATTAAATTTTAAAAATCTACTGTTTATCATTAAATGTTTAATATTTTTGATAAAAGAGATTTTTTTAACGAATATATATTAGAACTTTTATTTAAGTTGCATATGAAATGCGAAATAAAGTAATCTTATTATTATATTTTATTCGTACTACTTGCGTATATTCTTTTTATTAAACAATTTTAATTAATGATAGCCAGTAAATGCTTAAAACTGATGTGATTACTATTTTTGATGTATACGTGTTAGTTTTAATGAAGTTAATATATTAAGTATTTTTTTTACCAATTTACAATTAATTACTGTGATACTTATGCTACCAAACCACTAATATTTGTAACATAGCTAATAAAAATATAAGGTATATACAAAACAATAATTTATTTATGTTCCTGTTAATTAGTGTATACATGTAAAATCTATTCATTGAATCGATTTTGAGTACTTCAATTATATACATTCCGTTAAATTTTTTATATTGTAAAAGTCCCTAATAAGAATCCCCTCTTGGAATTAAGTAAATAATTTAAACTATTATAGATCCAGTATAGATTTAAAATCGAATGAATATTTTTTTAATATAACTTCAATTGTAAACATTGTATCATAGAATATTATTTAAAAAAGAAAGAAATCTTTATTAGTGGATTTTCTATTTTATTCATAAAAATAGTGACAAACATAACATAAAAACCTGCTAATTAACTCTATTTAAGCAACTTTAATTGTAAAAATTCCATTTAATGTATTTGATTAAAAAAATTATTAGTTGATTTTTTTTATTTTATTCATAAAAATAGCTACAAGTTGATTTAGTAGCATAAGTATCGCAGTAATTATTTCAAATTAGTAAAAAAAAATACTTAATATATTAGCTTTTTTTAAATAACAAGTAGACACCAAAAAAGTAATCAAATCAGTTTTAAGCATTTATTGGTTATCATTTTTTAAAATTGTTTAATAAAAAGAATATACGCAAGTTATACGAATAAAATATAATAATAAGATTACTTTATTTCGCATTTCATATGCAACTTAAATAAAAGTTCTGTTATATATTCGTTAAACAATATGTTCGATCAAAAATAATAATTTTTAATGACGAACAGCAGATTTTTAAGATTTAATAAAAGATTTTTTTGAAAAATCCAAGTTATAATTAAATAATTTTAAGATTTCCAGAGGAACCAATATTAATATCGCCTAGTTTTGGGTGTTTATTTGTAATTGTATTTTAAATAATACATATATATCTACTGAGCATATTAGAAATATACATATGTGTATTCGTTTTTCATTATGTGATAACCTTTTTTTTCATTTAAAACGAAAAATCGTAAATTCTTCCATAGAACCCCATGTTAACTAGGGGTAGATATTGATAACAGCCTTCCCCCGGTTCCCCTCCACCTCTGGCTTCACTCAGTTCCCGTACGTTTCAATCCGCGTGACTACTCCTGTTCTTTCCATCCTCCTAGGTGGCAGGCCGTGCAGCAGAAACTGCCATGGGGCGTCATTCTGCTGACCGGTGGGGGTTTCGCTTTGGCACATGGAGCGCAGGTAAGAGGAAGTATTCTCACGGTTTATTTTTTAATTTAATTAATAATTGATTTAATCTCGGGTTAATTTGTACATATTTCGAAATTGTTATTCTTGCCAGTTCAACTATGAAATAAATTAGAAATAGACCTTTATTAAAGTACATTTTAAAATACTTTGTTATTGATTGATCAACACTAAATTAACAATAAAAAGTTAAAGTGGATGGTTTTCTGTGAGGGGGGGGGGGATTTTCATGATTCCACTTTATTAACGTTTAAAAGAAAAGCGTATCTGTGGGATGCATCATATTGATTTTAGTTACAGTTTTTTTCGTGTTCCGTTTTTCTTCTACTTTGGGAGAAGGGAAGTCCATTTTGTTTATGGTCTTGCATTCAAAAAGGTCCCAGGTTCAGGTCAACAAAACTGCTGACCAATGAACGGCCCGTCCAGCCAAAATTCTAATACAAATAATACCCTGTTTAGATAAATACATATTTCCAAGATAAATAGGCTACAGGGGCGGACTGGCCCGGGCGGCTAGTCGGCGATCGCCGAGTGGGCCAAACTGTCAAGTGGGCCAAAAACAGTATGATAATATTCATTTAAGTGGGAAAAAAATCTACAAATACTTAAGTGTGTACTAAAACATTCAAAATAAGTGAAAGCAACTAAATATTTTTGAAATAAACCTAAATTATGTCTAAAAGGCATTGGCCACCATTGAGCATAAAAGGGGCCCACATTTTTTTTTCAATCGGGCCAAAGGGCCGACTTTGCCTCTGAAACACCCCATATATATTACATATAAAAGGGGCCTAAAATTTTTGTTCAAATTGAGCCCAATGTGGTTATTATTTGGGCCTATTGGCCCACATTGCCTCTGAGGCACCCTATGCATATTATATATAAAAAAGGGCCTATAAATTTTACTCAAATTGTACCCACTCAGAGGTCACTTGGCCTCTGGGGGCCCTATATATATTATATATAAAAGGGCCGACATTTTTCAAATCGGGCGCAGGGACCCACTTTTCCTCTGAGACCTCTTATATATATTATACATAAAAAGGGCATGATTTTTTTTTAATTGAGCCCAATATGTGGTCCTAATTGGGCCCATTGGTCCACATTGCCTCTGAGCTGACACTCTTAAAACAAAAGAGTGAAATTCACTCATATAGGATAAGTGCATTTCAACACTGAAAAGAGTGAAAATTAACTCAGACTGAGTTAAATCCACTCGTTTGTTTTAAGAGTGTATAGATATTATATGAAAGGGGCCAAAAAATTTTATTATACAAATAAGTCTACTAATGGAAATGGAAAGTCAAAGTTTAAAATGCAAACAATGCAAAAGATGCTTAGTTTGTGCCTTCAAACTTTTGCATGAACTCAATCTTTATGGGCAGACCGACGTACCCTACAGGGCGTACAAATATATGTTGACTTTTTCATGCACACAAGTTTCATGTGAACGCTATTTTTCAGTTTTGAAGCTCATAAAAAATCGTTTGCTCTCAAATATGGGACAAGATCGCCTTGAGGACTTAATGCTTTTGTATGTTGAAAGAAATTTTAAGTAAGACTATGAAAAAGCATGGCTTGTAATTCCAAGGAATTATCTAGGCTTTTTGATGGATATTTGTAAAATAAACTTATATAGATGTTATAAGGATAATTAAAGATAACATAACTTCTCCTTTAGATTTCATACTGATTTTTTTACTTTTAATCAAAACAGTTGATTGATTAATAAACATATACATCGATATCCTGTGTTATGGTATGGTGGGCCAAAGTCATGACTGCGCCGAGTGGGCCAATCTTAGCCAGTCCGCCCCTGGCTTCAAAGTCCCAAAGCTTACGATGTCGTTGGGTGCCTACTCACATGTGTCACTTAAATGTGGTTGTAAATTAAGTCTTCACTGACTCTAGTGTAGCTATGATCATCATCACTGGTGCTACAGCCCCTGAAGGTCCTGGCCTCTTTTAAGGTTTTTCTCCATTCTACTCTGTTCGACGACTTTTGTTTCCAGTAGGTGATTCTCCAAGTCTTATATTTCTTCTTCCACTTGGTACATTCATCTGATTCTTGGTCTTCCTCTGGTCTTGATCCGCGAGGGTTTTCTTTCATGAGTCTTAGGGTTGTTCTGTTAGACTCCATCCTTTCAACATGTCCTAGCCACTGGGCTCTCCTTTTTCTAATAACTGTAACAATATCCAATTCTTTGAACATTTCATATATTTCCCGATTTGTTCTTATTCTCCATTATCACATACTGCTCCAAAAACTCTTCTCAGTATCTTTCTTCCCATGCTCTCAACAATTCTTCATCACTCTTTCTTAAAGTCCATGTTTCTGAGCAATATAAAACAATTGGCCTAATGATGACTCTGTACACTAAAATATTAAGCTTTCTGTTTAAGTAGGATGAACGTAACCGGGTTAACGACCCTGCACTGTAAAAAAAACCTACACTCTTAAAACAAACGAGCGATTTTAACTCAGTCTGAGTTAAATTTCGCACCTCCAGTCTTGAGAATGCTTTTCTCCGAAAGGAGTGGATCCTTTGTGTGTAAAACCTCCGACAGGATCACTCCAAACGAGTGATTTTAACTCAGTCTGAGTTAATATTCACTCCTTTCCAGTGTCGTAAATGCACTTCTCCTACTGGAGTGGATTTCACTCTTTTGTTTTAAGAGTAAACACTCTTAAAACGGACGAGCGATTTTAACTCAGTCTGATTAATTTTCACTCCTCCAGTCTGGAAAATGCACTTCCCCGAAAGGAGTGGATCTTTTGTGTGTAAAACCTCCGACAGGATCACTCCAAACGAGTGATTTTAACTCAGTCTGAGTTAATATTCACTCCTTTCTTGTGTCGAAAATGCACTTCTCCTACTGGAGTGGATTTCACTCTTTTGTTTTAAGAGTAAACACTCTTAAAACGGACGAGCGATTTTAACTCAGTCTGATTAATTTTCACTCCTCCAGTCTGGAAAATGCACTTCCCCGTGGATCTTTTGTGTGTAAAACCTCCGACAGGATCACTCCAAACAAGTGATTTTAACTCAGTCTGAGTTAATATTCACTCCTTTCCAGTGTCGTAAATGCACTTCTCCTACTGGAGTGGATTTCACTCTTTTGTTTTAAGAGTAAACACTCTCAAAACGGACGAGCGATTTTAACTCAGTCTGAGTTAAATTTCGCACCTCCAGTCTGGAAAATGCACTTCCCCGAAAGGAGTGGATCCTTTGTGTGTAAAACCTCCGACAGGATCACTCCAAACGAGTGATTTTAACTCATTCTGAGTTAATATTCACTCCTTTCCAGTGTCGTAAATGCACTTCTCCTACTGGAGTGGATTTCACTCTTTTGTTTTAAGAGTGTACTGTTTCGGGGCCTTTAGGAAAAGTAAACCAGTGTAGCTCTGGTGTGACGATATTTCAAACTAACCTAACTCTTCTGTGCGCTATAGGTGTCGGGCCTGTCGTCGCTGGCCGGGGCACGACTGGCTTCCCTGAGTGTCCTGCCGCCCGCCGCCATCGTCACCGTCCTGTGTCTGATGACGGCGGCGATCACGGAGGTGGTGACCAACTCGACGGCCGCCACCATACTCCTGCCCGTTCTCAGCCAGATGGTGAGTGGGGAAACGCCCAAACCAAGCCGCCTCGGTGGCTGAATGGTTAGTGTACTAGCCTTTGGAGCTGCTGAGGTCGGGTTCGAATCCCGGTCAGGCATGGATGTTTGTGACAGTCAATAAATGTTGTTATTTGTGTATGTGTTATTCATTTCTTTGTGACTGTAAAATTTCTTTCTGTGTCTGTCCCACTTGACGAAAGCTTATAAGCGGTTCTCTGAACAAGCACACAAAGCTGGAATATATATGTATCATACCATACCATACCATGCCCAAACCAAATAAAAAAACACATACTCCCCTTCAGGGACGTGTCTAAATTGTGGAGTTGGCTCTCGATAGATGAAGAGTACAGGGGAAGAACCGCTTGATTCGTTAGGAGTCTTCCCGTAATTGTGTCTGCTTGGTGGACATTGGCGAAAGGAAACCGGTGTTTCTTTCGGTTCTTCATTCGCGGTACAAACTTGTGATTCGCGTCCACTGATCTCTGGCGTGAATCAGGGTTGATGCGAAATAATAAAAAAAAACAAAGCGTGTTACTGGTTTCTTTACACCAGTTTAGGCAATTTCTCGCTATCATCGCCAAAGAGGCCTATTGAGAAAAGCCTCCTCCGAAATCGAGCGGTTTTTCCCCTGTACTCTTCAGATGTCAGCACATGTGTTACGTGACGAAGGTTTATATAAGCGGGTCTCTGACCTTTAAAATATATGTCTACCAACCAACAACACATAAAGTAATGATGAAAAGCGACAGGGAGGCATTACTTATCCCCTCATGAAGTAAGTCCCAAGTTTGCGGGTTCAAACCCCAGCTCAGTCATCCAATTTTCTGTATGGGGAAATCGGGGGAACCCTTTTCGCATGATAATGCGTCGTGTAAAAGATCCTATGAGTACCTATTTGGATTGGGTTCTCTCGTCAAAATTCAATCTCGGCGTACTTTAACATTTACAGAGAGCTCCAGATTCATTGTAATCCGAATCTCGAATTTTTTAATAATAATAATAATCTTTATTATCACAAAACGAAAAATAACAAATAAGCAATAGAAAATATGGTGCGCCAAGGGGAAAAATTTCTCGCGCAGGCGAGCAAAGCATAAATAGTTAGAATTGAACACAAGCAAATACACAGAAACAAATAAGAATCGGACATAATATGATGTGGCAATCAGCTGGGCATACAGATATAATTAAAATGCTTCAAATTAGAAAGAAAAATAAAGATCCAAGTCGACAATATTAATGAAAAACTCAAAGTTGTTTTTTAAAGTAATAATATTTATTTGTATTCGTTAAGTTAATAGGCAGTTTATTATAGAATTTAGGGGCAAGATAGAAAAAATGCTTAGTAAATATAATTTCGGAAAATGTTGGAATTCGGAAAATATCACTTGATCAGGTGTTATAAAAGTTTTCTTTAAGTTCACAGAGTGATTTATTTCGATAAAAATGTAAGAAAATTCGAAAAAAAGCATTATAACGTACAGGGAGTAAATTAAATTCTTGAAAAATCGGACAGTTAAGTGATTGGTAGTTTAGGATTTTAAAACATTTATTTTGAATTGAAATAATTGGCTGTAAATTGGATCTGTATTCTCCATCCCCAAATAATAATAGCATAATTAATCAGAGAATAAAACCATTCATAATATAGGGTTTTTTAAAAAGTTGCATGTACTTTACGTTTGATGTGATACAGTTTAAAATTTGGTAGCGAGAGTCGCCTAGATGGCGCTACAAAAAAAAGCTCTCAGTTCTGGGGAATATGCCGAGTCTGAAAAAGGCTTAGCAATCAAAAATATAGCCCCGTTTGAAAGAAAGAGTTATGGAGATGTTTGGAGCAAAAAAAAAAAAAATTGAAGCCACCAGAATGTCACCAAGCAACCCAAGTAAAACTTTAAAAAAAAAAAAAAAAACTCTGATTCAATATTATATTTCATTCTGGGATCATATTGATTCATCATTTTATTCTTTAAAAGGTATTGATTACAAAATAAATAACTATATTTGCAGATATTTATGTGTAGCACGAGATCTTTATTCACACAGGATGGTAGTAATCTAGTCAGAAAATCACCAAGTCTATGTAGTAAGCCTAGGCCAAGTCCACTTTTGAATTGTGCCAAATAATTTCTCCGAGGGTGTTTCTTTAGACCTACAAAGTGATCTATGACTTCATTTGGCAAACCAGTTTTTTATTAGGTTTAACCCGGCAGCTGCTCCATCCTCTTCGTAACTCTAAGCAAACAAAACAACATTCTATCTAACAACATTCTATCTGAAAACATTCATTCTTCTAAAACTAAACAACATTCTATCTGCTGTCGTAGACAGCAGCATTTAATTAGTAATCTGAATTTATCCTAGATGGCAGCACCAAAGTAGTTAGATTAAATCCTCCTAGATGGCAGCACCAAAACTTCACTTCAAAACAGTTATGTTAAATCCTCCTAGATGGCAGCATCATAACAGTTAAATAAAACCTTCCTAGATGGCAGCACCATAACAGTTGTATAAAATCTTCCTAGATTTCAAAATATCTATATAAAATCTTAATTAGACAGCATGACCAAAACAGTTATTTAAAAATCTTCTTAATTTCAGTTCAATTTCAAAGTCGGGCTTTCGAGAAGCGCGCGAAAATCACTCAAAAGCGCGCAGAAACGCTGTGACGTCAGTTTTTACAAAACTCGTTGACATATTCCGATCAGCTCTGGTTGATATTGACATTTGTGTGAAACTGTGAAGTATGCGATACAATTAGTTTCGTTTGCTATAACTATTTGAACATGTCATATCGGTATTGTATAGTTCCTGAGTGCCATAATGGTACAGTTACTACCCCAGAAAAGATTTTTATATTTCAAGTAATTGTCCTGAAAGAAGAAAACAATGGATAGAGGCTATGCGACGTGACCCTGTTTCTCCTAAATCGTAAGCTGTAGACAACTTGCTTTGTAGAAAGTATAGAGAATAGCTCAATTGTAGAAGTTAAGAAACAACAGGAGAGTTTAATGTTTTTTTTTTTAAGTTTTCAGCTACTTTTCTTTAATGTTTGAGTTATTAATTGCATAACTGCTTGTTGTTCAAAAAGTCATAGTATATAAAGCGACAGTATAAATATCTAAATAATAGATGGCAGCACTGCTCTGGCAACTTTTTTTGGGGTATAATAATTATGCCTGAAAAAAGTTAGTTTAAAAAGCATGATAATAATGAAGACAGAAATTTGTTGAAATAGTTATTTTAAATTCCGTTATATTATAAACTGCACTGCCGAACACCCGGGTTGGGTGAAAACGACCTGGGTAAGATTCTGGGTGGATATTAACGCAGCTTTTGGGTAAGTTGTCGCTCTGCGCTTTGAAAAAGCCTGATTCCATCGAAATAAATTGAAGAAAAAAGACAATTAGAATAAAAAATAATAGTAAATTAAAAATAAAGGATAAAATCCGAACATTTAAGAAATAAATAAATTTAATAAGAAAGCAATTGAAAACTCTAGATAGGTCGTCTGCACGCCGTTGTAAACTTTAGTAAACAAACCCACGAACATAAATGGTGACGTCACAACCGTTCGACCAATAGCAGAACGGTTAAAACAAGAACTAATTTCTGCGAGTTTTTTAAAATTAAATATTAAATTAAACAAATTTTTTCCGATATTTTAACCAGGATATTCGGAATCAGCGTTGTTTTGTTTATTAAGAAAAATATAGTTTTGAAGTGTTTTTAAAAAATACGGGAATTGTCCATTAGTGTTGGAGCAAAACGCTCCTGGTGGAAGTGCCTTAGTCTCCACAATACCATTCACAGGAGAAAAAAAACTCTATAAACATAATTCGGAAGCTAAATCTCAAATGGAAGTTTAAGGGGTCACAGGAGTCTTAAAAATGTGCAAAGAAGGTACTACAAAACATAGTTTGATCTTTCATGTCATTTTTGAACTACTCAATGTATAAGTATAATTTTTTTATATGTAATTCTACAAGATTTATTTATTATAAAACAAGTTTTAAAATGTATGAAACTTTAGCCAAAACTAAAATAAATGATACTAAACATGAAGCTATTTGAACACATTGGGATTAGGCTTGCGCGGCAAATTTTGAGGTCAAAATTGAAAAAATGACCTAGAAAATGACTTTATATTGTACAAATATGTGCAAACAAAGACTTATACCTAAATTCTCAGCTCAATTTTAATTAGAAATTATTTTTTAAAAAAATTTTAATCAAAATTTTTAAATTTTTATTAATTATTTTAGAAAAAAGTTCTTTCTAATTCAAACTGAGCTGAGAATTTAGGTATAAGTCTTTGTTTGTGCATATTTGTACAATATAAAGTCATTTTCTTGGTCATTTTTTCAATTTTGACCTCACAATTTGCCGCGCAAGCCTAATCACAATGTGTTCAAATAGCTTCATGTTTAATATCATTTATTTTAGTTTTGGCTAAGGTTTCATACATTTTAAAACTTGTTTTATAATAAATAAATCTTGTAGAATTACATATAAAAAAAATTATACTTATACATTGAGTAGTTAAAAAATGACATGAACGATCAAACTATGTTTTGTAGTACCTTCTTTGCACATTTTTAAGACTCCTGTGACCCCTTAAAGTAGTCTTTTTCAAGGATTTATCTTATATGTTCAGTTTTTAAAACCCCAAAATCATTTATATTTTGCCCTTCAAAATCGTAACTTCTGCTGTCCCTTCAAAAGTATGGTTTGATTTATTTCTCTGTATTTTCATTTTCTGCGTTTTATGAAGTAGATTTGCCATTACGAAACAGTATATCTCTTTTACATTGTATCATTACCGTCGAATGATTAATAAATTATAAAAACAATCCACAGTTTTTGACGCATCTTATTCATGTGTTTTCAGGCCATGTCTATCGGCGTGAACCCGCTGTCGCTGATGTTGCCCGTAACCGTGTCTTGTTCGTACGCCTTCATGTTGCCCGTTGCCACTCCCCCAAACGCAATCGCATTCGAGAGCGGAGGCATGACCACGGCCCAAATGGTAAGATCCTTGGACCAAAGAGTTCTATGGTAGGGTAGAGACTGAACCTGGTAGCAGCACCATATGGACCAACACGGATACAATATACGGTGGCATGTGGGACCCGATGGCCGAGTGGTTTGGATCAGAGGCCATAGCGCAAGCAGTTCGCGCTGTAAAGGATGAGGGTTCAATTCCCGCTTTTGATCTGGGTGTACTTCCTTTCTCAGTTTCAAAATTATAAATTAACTAGCACTTTTGCGACTCTATTTTTGCTCCGTAGTGTTCCATGGCTGCTGAATTGCTGATGGCAGCTCAGTACGAGTCGTTCCCACTGAACTGAACTGAAACTCTGGAAGAAGCATCCCATGATAAGCTGGTGAAGCTTATTTTTGAGTCACTTGGCGACAGCTTTAGGGAGAATATGTGCCATATATGGCATAACCTCGCCGATCAAAATGGACACTTGACTTGCATTTTGCATTGGATGTCGCCAATCGCTCGCCAAGAATAGTACTCCAAGGAATTTAAGTTTTAAAGATTGTTGCCGAAATTCTATTTTTTTTAAGTAAATGTTTCCGAAACTTCATTATGTAAAGAACCTCCTAAAGTAATAACCTATCAATTTTCTGCTTAAAAAATTCTTGGAAAAGTTGGTTTAAAATGTCTATTTTAACAGGTAAAGTATAGGATTGGCGGCAAAAGTTGGGTTACTCTTACAGGGTTGCCGGGCTTCACCGACCCGTTTGACGGGTGTTTCGATACTCCTTCCAGAGTTTCAGTTCAGTTCAGTGATTAACACAGAGGTACTTTGGTTTATAAATAGGTGGTCGTTAGGACTCATTCGCCGTTTAAAAAAAACCTAACTACTAAATGCAGATGCCGCCTACGGGGCTCAATACACACATAAATAGTTCGGTATTCGAGTTTTTAGTCGAATAGGGGAGAGTGTTGTACCTTGGGACAATTTTTACATTTTAATTTTTTCTTCGATAATTTTAGTCAAAAGAAAAATTTTAAAGCAGTATTTCAACACACCGATAAACTCCTCTATAATATATATTTTTTAATTCTGGCAGCTTGAAATTAAAAAATTTCCACTCATTTAAAGTAGAGAGGATAAACTGTCCCTAGGTACAACATGATGTTGTACCTTGGGACACACCTTATAATTCAGTCAATAGTCATACACTTCAGCTAATTTTTGTCAGAAAACAAAACTTTATTGTTTTTTCAAGGAAATACACAAATAAAACTTCATAATTCAAGAATAATTTAAATTATACAGCAGAATTGCAAGTCCAAATTATTTAACATTATATGATGATACAATATGCTTTACTGTCCCAAGGTACAACACACTACATGGTATAAATAAAAGCAAGATAGTGGCCAATCTAAATGCATTATCATTATTTTCTCACAACCAAAATATTTTAAAATCTTCTCTTTTATGAAGAAAATAAAATGCAGTTGACTTTTTGTAGAAGTACAAAGGTAAAAAATTATATTAGAATGAGAAAAATTTTTACTTTGGGGTAATGAAATATTATTTTTTGTCACCAATTCATCAATTCAATGATGCTAGTGCTAAATTTTATTGTGATGATGTCTGTTGGTTAAGGCTACTATTAGAAATAAACAATGTATGAATATTGCCAATAGATTCTTAGAAATTGTCAGTGTCCCAAGGTACAAGCGTCTCAAGGTACAACACTCTCCCCTACTGGACAAGAGTTTGCGAGATCAGAATTAACTTGAAGATCGTAAAGAGAAGTCCTCACTCCACGGAGTAATGAGCTCAGTGATGACAAATTATAAATATTAACCTAAAACGTCTCATCGATACCCAATTTCCTATACTATCCTTTAGTAAATTTCGAACCTATGGAAGAACAGAAAAAGTTGGGCAAGAGTTCAAAAACAAGCAAAACATGCATTATGCAATGCTCGTATTAGGTACCCATAGATGTTTGCGAGCTCATTGTAGATAGAACTGATTGGTTGGTTGGTAGACATATATTTTCAGGCTTGTGTGCTTGGTCAGAGAACCGCTTATAAACATTTGTCAAGTAAGACAAACACAGCACACATACGCGACAGATACTGCCATCTATCGTACGCCACCTCCACAATTTAGACATGTCCTTGTAAGGGAGGGAAATAGTCTCCAGGTATTTGTACTCGTGGGAAACTGCACAATGACAGCCCACGGGACTTTCGGGACCAACAGATTTAACGAAGCACGTGCTCCACATATACTCGACAAACACAAACATCCACGCCTAATCGGGATTCGAGCCAGGACCTAGAAGCTCCAAAGGCTAGCATTCCAATTGCGCCGGCGGGTCGGCGGTAGTACTGATCAGGTACAAAAATTGCCAGCAATCGGAATGGATCATAGATGGCAGCACCAAAACAGTTATATAATAACCTTATATAGGACAGCACCAATACAGTTATCTAATATCTAATAACCTTATAGATGGCAGCGCCAAAACAATTATCTAATAACCTTATAGATGGCAGCACCAAAGCAGTTATCTAGATGGCAGCACCAAAACAGTTGTCTTATAACCCTATAGATGGCAGCACCAAAACAGTTATCTTATTACCCTATGGATGGCAGCCCTATGCATAGATGGCACACCAAAACTGTTTCATGAAAAGTCTATTTAGCAAGCAACACTGAACTACACTGCTCAAAACAATTAGGGGAGCACTTTGCGTACTTTTGTTAACTCATTCTGTTCCAACTTCTTATTATTCATTCTTACTATATAAAATTTGAGAAATAGATTCATTATTCATAAAGAATTAAATGGTAAAATACAGGGGGGTGATATTATTTTTAATTAAAATATAAGGGAAAAGATATTCTAATCATAACTTTTGAAATAATTTTTCAAAACTTTATTTGTTAAAAAAAGGTTCAATTTTTATACTTTAAGAATGCAAGCATGAATAATTTAGGGTCAATTTGTTTCATAAAAGTTTTTGGGAATAAATTTTATTTTAAAAACGCTCTCCTAAAGGTTGAAAGATCAATCAAACGATAATTTCCAATCTATAATCTTGTGCGTAGATAGTTGTTTTATTATTATAGAAATGATGTTATGTTTCACAAAGTGTTGAATACTTTGAATCCTGTTTTCAGGCGAAACCAGGAATCGTCATGAACGTCGTGTGCTGCGCTGTGCAGATTTTCATGGTGCACACTCTGGGTGTTGCAATTTTCGACCTTGGAACTTTCCCCAAATGGGCGAACGAAACCACTGCTGCCATGCAAACGCAGTAGAGTCACTACATTCCCTAATACTAACGTAGGCAGTTGTGACAACCTCGGAGGAATGGCATAACCCGCATTCACCAAGGTCATTGAACAGGGTGTCCGTAAAAGAAAGTCCGAGTTTTAATGACAGGAGTTTATTTTCTATATATATTAAATCATACATAAAATTGAAGGAAAACTAACCTAGTTTTTCCTATAAGTGCTCAATGTGTGCGACTTTAGTGATACAGCACACATCCAAACGAAAGTGCAATTCTTGAAATAATGTCTGCACCAAGTCCGAAGTAAAGATGGAAGCAAACACCCTGTGCAACTGTGAAAACGATGTAGCAGTACAAGCGCATGCGCTTATTATCTGAAACTGTTGGAGTTATTCTTTATTCCTTCCTTCAACCACAACTGTCGAACGATTACAGCTGATGCTATTACAATTCTAAACTTGGACATTCTTTTACGGACACCCTGTAAATTCTAGTGAATGAAGGATGAACGCTATTTCCAAGATTGCAATATTGCTCTACATTGCTTCGGGCGGCGAAAGGGAACGTTGCCCTGACTCTTGCATTATGTGTTATTAACACTTTAAAGACGGGCGTCGACTGATCCATAGACTAAGAATCTTCTAGATCAGCAACTTAATCTAATGCCTAGCTCTTCTAACGTGTCGAAAGCAGAGACATAACATAGAGTGGACTGCGCATTCATAGTAAAGCAGCTTGGGGATGGGAAACCAAAACCAGTATTCAAAAAACCGGTGGGCCCGGTTTTGACCGAAAACCGGTTTTTTTGTATGAGGCCCTTCGGAACCGAAAACCGGTTTTTCAGAGAAAAAACGATGGAAAATGGAAAACCGGTTTTTTCTAAAACACCGCCATCCCTTGCAGATTAGCATTATGTCCTAAACATCATAAATCGCCAAGAGGAGAAAGGTAGCTACATATGGCAACTTAACGCTACCGTTTCATTACGAACTATTCCAAATTGTCGCAAGACCTGAATATCAGCTAGCAAACCGAAGTGGAGACAACCATCAATATCCACGTCACGTGGGTTTCTACCAATCACGGCAGCTTGATTTTTTTTAATGTTTTTGCAGACGATTTTTTTTAGCATTGTTGGTATTTTTCTATTTTGGCTTTTATAATAAATATTTAATTACATTCTTTTTATCTCTGCGCATGTTAAAAATCGTGAATGTTGTACTCTTAATTCAGTAACGTTTTGTGCAAGATGCCAAATGCTTGTGAATTCCTAATTGTAAAGAGGGGTATTAAAAAAGGATTAGTCACACTTTCACGGGTAAAATTTATTTAGTTCTGCATACTTTTATTAATTGTGTGTTCTTCATAAACTATAATTTCTATCGAGGGAATTTATTCTAAAAGCTCTTTTATACTGAAGAATCAGATTCATGATTAAATCAACGTTGTTAGAACTCTAATTATAATAAATATTTTGGGCCAAGTCAATTAAATTAATGGTCTGAACATTGACAGCTTAGAAGTAGAATATTTTTTTTACAAATTGGTCAAAACGAAACCTGTTTTTGCAATCGTAGTTTTTGAATTATTTATATTTAAAAAGTAGAGCATTTGTTGAATTTGGAATACAATGATGTGTTTTAGAAAGTTGATTTATTCCAGGTGAAATAAAGGGAGAAGCAATATTTCAAAAATATACATTTGATTTTTTTTTTTTAATCGGTCCGTTAGAACGAAAGTTATAGAGACGGCAGAAAATATTCACCATGTCAATAACCAACTTATATTACAGCAACACTCTACATAAACCTACTAATGTTCTTTTAAATTAATTTTTAAAAAAGAGTCCACATTCAATTGTTCAAGTAATCTTAAATAGACGCACAAAATCAAAGAAATAATCTGATATCTATTAAGAGGATCTTAAAATACTAGCGATTCCTCCTTGCTCCTTTCCAAGCTTCTTTATCATAACATTAGATTGTCGGCCTCTGTGTTCAGGTCGTTGTGGAAAAACTCGCCAAATGGTAAACTCGCCATAGATGCGAGCCAAAAGCGACACAGTCATGTGACTGTGTAAGTTAGATGTTTAGGACACTTTAGGTTTGCCAATGCGCAGTCCACTCTATGTTATGTCTCTGGTCGAAAGGAACTAGAACACTATTAAAGATTGATTTGTTGATTGGCATAATTGGCTACTGTTTCTTTGGAATGTACAGCTGTGGAAAAAAAAGTTACCCACTAGTGATTATTTCAACCGTTATTCATCTTTTTACATCGGACATTTTTGACTATGTGAACAAATAACATTCTGAGTTAATTGCATGACACAAAATTTGCATAAGGGGCCGTCTTAATATTAAAAATGTTGCGAACTTTAAAATTTTCAATAGCAACACCCAATTTTAATTACCTAGAAATGTGAAAAACCCTCGAAAATCCCTAAATCTAAGTTTTTGTTAAATTTGGATGAATATTTGACGAGCTATTCAATCGAATCACTTGTGAACCTTTGGGGGAACATGTCTAAAATGACAAGCGTAGTCAGTCTCAGGGGCGGACTGGCCCGGGCGGCTAGTCGGCGATCGCTGAGTGGGCCAAACTGTCAAGTGGGCCAAAAACAATATGATAATATTCGTTTAAGTGGGAAAAAATCTACAAATACTTAAGTGTGTATTAAAATATTCAAAATAAGTGCAAACAACTTAATATTTTTGAATTAAATTTAAATTATGTCTAAAAGGCATTGGCCACCATTGAGCATAAAAGGGGCCCACATTTTTTCAATCGAGCCAAGGGGCCGACTTTGCCTCTGAAACACCCCAAAAATATTACATATAAAAGGGGCCCAAATTTTTTTTCAAATTGAGCCCAATGTGGTTATTATTTGGGCCTATTGGTCCACATTGCCTCTGAGGCTCCCTATACATAGTATATATATAAAAGGGCCTATAAATTTTGCTCAAATTGTGCCCATCAGAGGTCACTTGGCATTTGGGGGGCCCTATATATAATTATTTTTAAAGGGGCCGACATTTATTTTTCAAATCGGGCGCAGGGGCCCACTTATCCTCTGAGGCCTCTTATATACATTATATATAAAAAGGGCCTAATTTTTATTTTCAATTTGAGCCCAATATGTGGTCCTAATTGGGGCCATTGATCCAAATTGCCTCTTAGCTATATATATTATATGAAAGGGGCCAACAAATTTTATTATACAAATAAATCTACTAATGGAAAGTCAAAGTTTTAAATGCAAACAATGCAAAAGATGCTTAGTTTGTGCCTTCAAACTTTTGCATGAACTCAATCTTTATGAACCGACGTACCCTTCATTGCACAGGGCGTACAAATATATGTTGACTTTTTCATGCACACAAGTTTCATGTGAACGCTATTTTTCAGTTTTGAAGCTCATAAAAAATCGTTTGCTCTCAAATATGGGACAAGATCGCCTTGAGGACTTAATGCTTTTGTATGTTGAAAGAGATTTTAAGAATGACTATGAAAAAGCTATGGATTATCTAGGCTAGGTCTAAGATTATCTAGTCTTTTTGTTGGATATTTGTAAAATAAACGTATATAGGATGTTATAAGGATAATTAAAGATAACATAACTTCTATTTTAAATTTCATATTGAATTTCTTACTTTTAATCAAAACAGTTGATTAATTAATAAACATATACATCGATATCCTGTATTATGGTATGGTGGGCCAAAGTCATTACTGCGCCGAGTGGGCCAATCTTAGCCAGTCCGCCCCTGGTCAGTCTGTAGGAACATTAATGGAGAAAAAGAAGCACAAGGTCAAATATCTTGAGATTGGGGCCCTACGAGTGATATAAAAGTCAATGAGTAGCTGTACATATTCAAAAATTAAGTCGAAATTAAGTTGTCGTCAAAAATAGATCCCTATCGTCACTTGATAAGGGTTCTAAAGTGCGAGGTGTAATTGGTTCTGTTAAAGCTCCTAAAGGTGGCTGCAAATAGGCAGCCAGAAACCACTACGTTAGTTCCCTTAGACACAACGGGCGCGCTAGTTTCTATGTCAATTTCAATGTAGAAATTCTCCAATGAGAGTTTCAAACTTAGAGTGTTCTTTGTCTATGGGGTCAGTCGACGCCCGTCTTTAAAGTGTTAAAATCCTATATGGAGTGATTATAGGGTAGACCGGCTAAATTCAGCTGACATCTTGTCATGCAAGATTGACGTGTTTTGATTGGTAAAAGTACTTGTCATATTTCTGTATTGATGTTAAAAAGTCTATTTATTTTTGTAAAATGTATTGCTTGCAAATAAATTATTAAAGAAATAGGTAACAAATGGGCATGTGTCGCATCTTGAGTGGCAACAGTTCACGAAATGAAAATAAAGTAGGGTCAAGTGGGGTAAGTGTGATTGGGGGTAAGTGTGATAAACAGCTCTTGTAACTTTGGAAATCATTCTAAAATTCTGAAAGTTTGCAATATATAACATTAGACCACTTATAATTAAACTCAAAAGAAATATTGACTTTATTTTTTGTTTAAAGAAAGTTTTGAGCTTTTGAATTTAAGTGCAACTGTCCTCTTTTTATGTGAGTCTTTCTATGTGGGGTAAGTGTGATAAAACAGCAATGGATTTTGAAATGTAAATTTTGTACACTTAAAATTGGAATTCAAACATATAATTTTTTTTCTACATATGTATGTTTCTTATAATAATTCACTACCAATTTTAGGATTTGGAATTTACTTGAAGCAGAGAACGAATTTTCTTAATGAAAAATGCAGAAACCCTATCACACTTACCCCACTTGACCCTATCGATTGGCTGATCAATGTAGTTGGCGCAACTAACCAATACCACCAATCACCGAAATTCACTATGAAATCCAGGAATTACTGCAGCAATGATTTACGACGTGTGAAACAAGCCCCAAAATTTAAATCAGTTTTGCTAGTAAAAAATATAATAATATAATTATGAAAAAGCAGCCACGACCTTTTTTTTTTTTCTTAAAAAAATATGAACTATTTAGTTTTGAATTTGCACCATACTTGAATCTTTTGCCATTGCATGATTGTTAGAGTTTTTGTCTTTGACTTAACCCTCAAATGCATACTGCTGCGGCTGCCATATGGTAACAAGTATCATAATCGTCTACTTTATTCTATAAAAATTGAGCTCCCTCTCGACAAATATGTGTTTCTTTCATCTATCACAATCCATTGTGAAGTTTCAGTTACTAATAACCCTCATAGATGACAGTAGTAAAAGTGTATTCAAAATTAAAGAGTGAAGTTATTAACTGTTGGGAAATTACCTCTTTGGTAGTATTCAAAGAATAATAATATTAGTTTTAAATACAAATAAATTGTTTTGAAAAAATATAGTTCAAGAGGGTTATTTTTAAATATATTTAGTAGTTTTCCAACCATTCTTCTGAAAATTGGAATTTTGTAGTTGGTTTTCGCTATCTGGCAAAAATTTTAAAAATTTAAATTATTTAAATTCCAATGCAGTTAATTTTTTTTTCCAGTATTTTCCCATAATGTATGAGTATTAAAGATACAAATATATTTTTTCGGGATGAAAAAAAATCATGCATTACAGGGTTAACTTACATATTTTCACATTTTTTAGAAGTTTTGTAACAATGGTCCTTCATTTAAAATCTAAAGATCTCCAAATCAAACAACCAATTTCAGTTTTATTTTGCTCAGTTGAAAAAATAAATTACAGTGTTAAGTGACTGAACATAACATGATTTTCTTATATATACCAAACCAGCTGCAAGAAAACAGTTTACAAAACATTAAAAGTATCATCAATACTAACTAATAACAAGAAATGTGATTTATTATAGTTTTAACTCAATGAAATTATGTCAACATGCTAAAAAAAAAAAGATATAATAATTTATAGTTTACGGAGAGCTTTAAAAAAAAATTTCTTCACTATTATGGTTATAGGGCAAAGATTAAAAATGAACTAAAATTACCTAAATACAAAACTTACTACACAAAACTACTTAAACGTGGAAATTTTAATTAAAGAAATCACTTAAATATTAATAGGGAGAATAAATTAAACTCTTATAGTAAAACGAATAATTAATGTATAATACTCTACACTTATTTAAGTTTCAGTTTTAATATTATTATTGAGAAATTGGTTTAAATAACAGGAAAAAAAAATCGTATGTATTTCACATGAGATAATATAGGTCTGAAAGGGTTTAAAAGCATAGGTATTATTTAAGTTTTTCTTAGAAAACAACAGTTAACATTTTATTGGGGTTTTGTGAGAGCATTATAACAAATTAAACCTATATCTAAATAAAAATAAAAATTAAAACTTGGCCTTTCAATCTACAGTAGTAGATAAATACTAAATATTTAATGCTACAAATATAGCACTAGAACTAATTTTTAGGAATACCAAGCCATAAGAGCAAAATACTATAGTTATTTCCAAACATGACTTTGATAAAAAGACACACTTATAAGCAGAGAGCACAAGTACTTTAGAGAGCATCGCATTTTTTATGAACATTCATAGAAGGCAGTTAATATACTACTACTAGTTATAAGTGGACATAAAATTATTACACAATTGCAAAATGGCTTATTTAATTTTATTTTGAATGCGAGTTTCATAGAATTATATTTCTAGTGTCACTGGCACCATCTACAAAGGGCTTACGAAAAAACAAAACGTTAAGTTTAACTTTTTTTTTAAAGTTTAAAAACTACAAAGAAAATATCAGGATGTGCATTTTTGTCCATTTAGCAACCTTTTATTCAACATTAAAACATTTATAGAAACATTTACAATGTGCAAGAACAATAAAATAATTCAACTTGTAACCATGATTGCACACAGACATTAAAATTCTAGGTTAAAACAAATATATAACAAAAACATTATAAATGTAATCTTGTAAATTGTGCAATTAAATAAAAAAAAAATACAGATCTTTCAAAACTACATGCTAAATTATTAATAAATTCCAAACATTTAAATATATTTTAAAACGTCATAACTACATTTTTATCATTATTATAGATTATTTATTCTTAAGTATAGATAAATAGAACATTAATAAACACTCTAATTTTCTAACCTAAATATTTCAGGTATCTAAATTTTAAAAAGTATGCATTATAATTGGTAAACCATATTTTGATAATTCAATATATTAATTATTGTTTGTTTGCTATTTATTTACAGCAGCATATAGGAAATATTTTTTTAAAAAATCATAATTAAAATTTTTAAATAATAATATAATTTAAAAACATCAGCATGTGCAACACTAGGTTTAATCTATTTTATGCTTTCATTTATGTTAATACCTATTAAAAAATTTAGGTTTTAAAAAACCTGCAAACATGAACTATAAACTTCTCGCAAAATAACAATTATATTATAAAATATTTTTAAGAGTAAATTTAGATCAAAAATAGATTTTTAGAAATATGTTCAACTAATTACAGTTACTTTTTTTAATCAGTTCTTTCCACAAATAAGTTTTTTAAGAAAACAAAATTGCACACACAATTAGGAATATATTAGTTAAAAAATAATTTTTTATTTGACAATTGATTCCAGGGATTCTACTTTCTTATGGGGAAATTGAAGGCTATATAGTTGTATTTTAAAATAAATTTGGGTGTCGAATTTAAGTATAAGCAAAACAAATTTAACACACTTGTTTCATGTTTAACACACATATTTTGTGTAACCTTGCTTATTGGAGATCAGAGATCGGAATAACAATTCGGAGTGTCTTGCTTATGGTTTTAATTATTTACTTTATTGAACCCTCTCTTTCCTAAATTAGTGGTAGTTAAATAAAATTTGGAACTTAAACTTAGACATTGTAATGGAACAGTTTATGTCACATATTCAAAACCAGTTTTCCTTTTTAACCCTCTAACGCATTTGTCGTTTAACAACACACACTTTAATCCCCTAATGATTTGAATATATTATTGATGTTTACCAACTTTTGCAATTAGTCATATATTGAAGCTATATTTATGTTTCAGAATGAAAAAGTTAACAATTTGTGGAAGAAGAAACGATTTTATTACTAGGTTAAAGAGTTTTAATGTTTTTCTTGTGATGTATGACCATTGAAAATCAATCGTTTTTTTGGAATAAGAATAAAAATTCATGTATTAAGAGGGTTAGATAAAAAAAAAAAGAACTGGGCCTTCTTTGACATTAAGTATAAAACTGAAGGCATTCTCTTTAAAGGATGTGGTCAAGTAATAATTTTCTTTTGTAACAAGAACATTTTATCTATTTTTTAAAAAATAGCTTCTCCATAGAGTAACCATGAAAAGTATTCTAGAATTATTAACACCATCATTTCAGCACCATAATTTATGCAACATACAAACACAGTTTATATTATCGAGAGTGGATGGATTATGAATCACACTTTTAAGCATTTTCTTATTACAATTGTGGATGGACTTACTTAATTTACATTTTGCAATGTGTTGATTAATATAAGCTCGCATCCAATACTAATTAAACACAATGAGGTTTCATTTTTTTTTACAAAGATTACATGGGGAACAGGGTTATATACAAGGCATACCAAAAACCACTATTCCATTTTGAAATTTAAATACAAGGGATTGATTTAAAATGTATACATTATTAACCAGATATATTACAATTTTCAGTACAATAACAACTGTTATAACCACCTAGCCAAAAGTATTTTAAGAACGTATCATTTTTAATGAATTTTTTAATCACTTTTCAATACTATATTTTGGCAATCAGATATTTATAATCTTTTACGTAAATAAATTGGCCAAAAATACTTATAAGGATTTTTTGATTTAAAAAAAATTACTAAAAACCAAAATAACCAATATTTTAGTTAGAATAAATTAAGCTTACTTTAACATTTTTAAAATCGAATAATTTTTTAAAATATAAAATAGTAAACTGAAATAGAACAATTACATTTTGTAGGTTCAATCAAACTAAAACGTATATAAATAGCATTTAAAATACTTAAGGGCGAATGAGCCCAATTGATTGCAGGTCTCCAAAGTATCTCTGTGTTAATCCAATGGAGAAAAAAAAATTTAAATCACATTTCTCTGTCTGTGTTAAATATTTCCACAGTATTTTCTAAGTAAGAGAAATGCAGCTAACTTACAGGTCTCTAGAATCTCAATTTTAGACATTGGTTTAAATATTTTGTTAAAACTATTTATTAAACACTTAAAAAAAACATTTGAATCCATTTTAAAAAGGTGAAAATATAGAGGACCTGTAAGTAAGCTATATTTATCATACAACAAAAACCTGTTTATAAAAATATTCAATATGGCTGGAGAAAAGTGACTTAAACAATAATTTTCCCCATGGATTAACACAAAAGCACTTTGATTTGGAGACCTGTGGTCCATTGGGCTCATTCTCTCTTAAATACATTCAAGCAAATATCATAAAGATTTTGTGTCATGGAGTACAACCATCACTATAACAAGCTTAGTTAAAAGCTGAATTAAGCATATGAAACAAACACGTTGCACACAACTAACTCTACACACATGCAATTCTAAACCTACACCAAAATACTGATAAAATTACACATATTGGCTTCTTTGATGTATAGTTAAAAAAACTAAGCCAAAAATAGAAGCAAATCACATAGAGTAAGCTGACCCGCAGCAATGGGGTACGCAATTTAAAAGGCAGTCAAAAAGAGTGCAAAGATTTGGTTTAATCACACAACTGGTAAATATTACACACTAAATTATGAAAGATTTTTAAAGCTTTTCTAGACTATTTAAATTTGAGGTGCACTCTTAAACATACAGTGACCAATATAAATTATTAAACAGTTTTTTTTATAAGCTTCTTCAATCTATTTCAGTTTAATATTTGGCATTCTTTAGCTGTCTAAGATTTTTGCTTTTGCAACTCTTTGGATTCAAACAAGATTCTAAATCGACAGACCTACCAATCTTTCATCTTATTATTATGCATACATATAATCAGGGTTCTCTACATTCAGTCTCATTCTAACTAATGGAATGTACAAATTGAAAAGAAATTCAAAATTCTTTTTGACCGGCCTTTAAGTGACTTACACGCATGCAACAGCGGATCATATTTTTTAACCCTTTCAGTCCCAGTGATGCCATTTGGCATCATCACTTTCAATATTTTTTTCAAAATGTTTATGTCCCGCTGTGACATCCAAACACACATCATTCGATTCGTCACACTTTGTTCCATCAGACAAAATTTTACTTTAATCTCAATAGAAGTCAGAACTACAATTTTTTTTATTTAGAAAATAGTCAACAAGCGTTTCTCCTTATTTTTTATAAGTTCACTTCAGTTCCACATATTTAAAACACAATTTAAACTATTTCGGTTAAAATAATTACTAAATTTTTTTAATAATATGGTCAGATACCTTAAAAATATATAACTCGAAGTGTTTTTAGGCAATATATATTTTTTTATTTTGTTGTTTTCGACAGTTAAAGAATTTTGGCATTGTTTCAAAAACCATATAAAAAAATTTTAATGGATTTTTTTTTCTTATGGAATTCGTATATTTGACCTGAAATAAGCTTATTTTATGAATATCAGATGTTTCTGTAGTGTAGTAAATTTTTGGGACTGAAAGGGTTAAAAAAAAGGCTATATTCAACATAGCAACTGAGATCTTGATCAAACCTAGTTTCAGGTATTTAAAAAAAAATATCTATTGTCCTGCCGACAGGAAACTAAATGTTTAAATAACTTATGAGAATATACCTAATTAAATATACAGTTATATTAGAACAACAACAACCAAAGAAGAATAACTAGAGCGCCATTTTTGCTTCAAACCATTAAAATGTGTTTCAAAGCAAAAATGACTTTCTCCAGAATTGAACTTTGGTACATATAAGTTTGAGAAAAACCAACACACACACAAATTCCTTTCAAATTAAATTTTTAGAAGACCCTTATTTTTTTTATGAGAGAGTTTGCCACACAAAACAACCCAAAATAATAATTTTAACACATTATTTTACTATATTTCAATCACTTTACAATTGCAAATATTGTAATGCTTATAAACTGATGTCACTTACAAACATATTTTAAAAATTCATGATTTCAAAATGAACAAGTTTGTATTGAAGAAATACAGGCTTTATCACACTTTATGGTGGCCACACCATTGTGGATTTCTTTTACATGCATGCAGGCCACTTCAAAAAAAATGATTTTAGTCAGAGCTGTGTCTTTGGGCTCGAGCGAACGTCAAAAAAATCTGCTCCAGAGAAGTATCACTGATCAGATAGTCTTCCAGCTCATACTCCGACTTCATTGTTGACATGAACTTGAACAAACTGCTGAGGGTGACAGTTGGGTCAACAATGTGATACTGTAGCATGCCCTGGAATGATAAGTTAAGCTTCAAATCAAGTAATTTAACCCTTTAGAGGTATACAGACATATAACCCGCAATATGATAGGTTTTCCAGCAACGCACAGAATTTTATAAATGTACTACACTTCAAAATTTGAAATATAGAGGAATCATTTATAATCATATGCTACAGAAATAGAATTTTTTTTTTTTTTAAATTAAGAAATTCAGTTTTTAATTGGAAAATTTAAAATTTATTTTCAAACAGTGAAAACAATCTTACACT
The DNA here is from genome assembly GCA_023701765.1 of Hylyphantes graminicola. NCBI lineage: Eukaryota > Metazoa > Arthropoda > Arachnida > Araneae > Linyphiidae > Hylyphantes > Hylyphantes graminicola. The sequence goes on from CM043117.1 coordinate 60,692,686, forward strand.
GACTACATCCCATTTGCTTATCCTTCATAGGATAAATGCTACATTTTAACTTATTCTTAAAACATTTGATCTTTTTAGACAATAGCACTGGTTTAAATTTTTATTGGACTTTTGAAGTAAGTGGTTTAGCGTTTTTAGTTTTTTACTGGAATTATTGAAAGTTGAACATTTTAGATTATGAAAATTCAGAGAAATTTTATGAATGAAAATCCCACATTTGTGGCAAATTTGGCAGTGACTGGAGGTATATTTCTAGAGTCTATTATATGCAATGCACATATTTCCAATTTTACTGTAATAGGTATTCCGATGGGAAAAAACTGTCACAAACAAAAACAAGCTAAATGCTTTTGCCTACTTATATACAGTAAACTCTTATTAGAATAAATAACGGCAAATAATAACATAAATAAACAAGCAGTTTTATAACAGAATCTACCAATTGTTCCTTATCGACACAAAAATTTTCATCAACAGGGAAAAAACACCAGGCGAAATACTTAATTATATATTAAACATTAACAAACATTTGGCTACCTTCTTTTTAATTCTCAAATTTAATAATCATTCTTTATTGTTTGCTGAACTTATATTTTGAAGAATAAAAAGGTACTTAAATATTCTTAACTCTTAAATCAAAGCAAAATATTTCATTTCATAGCTTCAAAACTCAACAACACCGAATGAAAAATATTTTTAAAATAACTTTAAAAAAACAAAAAGCAACAAAAAACACCTCATCTTAACTATGCTGCTCGGAACAATAAGGGGAGCAATTTGCATACTTTTGTAAAACAAAAGTCCCAACAGTCCCCCTTTCAGCCCCCAACTTAAATTTAAGGGAAAAGAATTCAGAATCAAAATTTTGAATAAATTATAAGAATATTTTTTTCAAAACTTTTTTTGGTAAAAACAGTTAAAAATCAATTTTTAGGGTCAATTTATTTAATGAATTCGTTTTAGAGTGAATTTTATTTTACCATTTTTTCATATTTTCATTTTTAACTCAAACAAACATTATTTAATTCTTCAGATGACATGATTCTTCCATCTGATCTAACGATAAATAACTGCTAACTTAAGTAACTTAGTGTGAAAAAAAATCGCAAGTGGTCGAGTCCAAATGGGATCATTGGGGGTAATAGGGCTTAAACCTTGAGCCTTCCTAATTGTTTTTAGCAGTGTTTATGTCCAAGGCCGGATTTAAAGATTTGCCGCCTGTAGACTAGGATCGATTTGCCATTAGATATAGTTTTCTTCACTATTTTTTTCTTTCTACATATTAGAATCACCTATGTACAATACACTCTAAATCGAAAGCTAAATAATAGGTGAATCCTTTAAACTGTTCCATTAGTAGTCTTTCAACTTCCAAATCAGGGGGAAGAGTCTAATTGCTCTCGCAGCTACCACGTTTTTACTAAATATTAGTACCATATTATACATACGTTTACAGTTTACGCGTTAAATGTAAATTATTTGTTTCTTTCTTAAAAATATTGGTATCTTTATAATAATTTTTTATGTCGAATGCCACTTAAACTGTTCGTAAAATTTGCCGCCCCCAAATATTTGCCGCTCTAGGCCAGCGGTTCCCAACCTGGGGGCGATCGCCCCCAAGTGGGCGATTTGCGTTATCAAGGGGGCAAAAAATACTTGATAGGCGATCAGGGGGCGATGAGTATTCATAGGGGGAAAAGTTATATTAATACTGTACCTTTGTTCACAGTAAAACCATTCTCCAACCGTAACCAAACCAGCCAATTTTTACTTTCAACACTTTTAAATTTTCGAGAAACCAGTAAAAATATATTGTTAATTATTTCACTTATGTTCTTTAAAAATATGTGTTTTAATTTATGGTTTTCAACTTTATTTGAAAGTGACCGGATAAAGTTACTTTGGTTGTTTTTATAAACAGTAGTAACTGTTATAAAACTGTTTTATAGTTATACTTTAACTCAAATTATGACTGGACATAACATGAAAATTAAAAGGGGGCGATGGATGTTAATCAACCTAAAGAAGAGGGCGATGGTCTAGAAAAGGTTGGGAACCACTGCTCTAGGCTAGGGGACGTACATAAATTACGTCACGCTCGGAGGGGGGAGGGAGGGGTATGTGCCAACGTGACACACTATATCTGTTATAAAACTGTTTTATAGTTATACTTTAACTCAAATTATGACTGGACATAACATGAACATTAAAAGGGGGCGATGGATGTTAATCAACCTAAAGAAGGGGGCGATGGTCTAGAAAAGGTTGGGAACCACTGCTCTAGGCTAGGGGACGTACATAAATTACGTCACGCTCGGAGGGGGGAGGGAGGGGTATGTGCCAACGTGACACACTATATCTGTTATAAAACTGTTTTATAGTTATACTTTAACTCAAATTATGACTGGACATAACATGAACATTAAAAGGGGGCGATGGATGTTAATCAACCTAAAGAAGGGGGCGATGGTCTAGAAAAGGTTGGGAACCACTGCTCTAGGCTAGGGGACGTACATAAATTACGTCACGCTCGGAGGGGGGAGGGAGGGGTATGTGCCAACGTGACACACTATATCTGTTATAAAACTGTTTTATAGTTATACTTTAACTCAAATTATGACTGGACATAACATGAACATTAAAAGGGGCGATGGATGTTAATCAACCTAAAGAAGGGGGCGATGGTCTAGAAAAGGTTGGGAACCACTGCTCTAGGCTAGGGGACATACATAAATTACGTCACGCTCGGAGGGGGGAGGGAGGGGTATGTGCCAACGCGACGGATCGTGACATGGAGGGGGGTAGGGGTAATCGTTTGCGTGACGTAACGACTCAAAAATTTCAAGTTTTGCAAGGAAAATCTGTTTACATAGAATAAAGTTTTTTAGAAAAAAAAATTGAAATATTTTTTTATAAGAAATACTTTTATTTCAGGGAGGTTGGGGAGATTAATCATGCCGAATTTGTTGCATAAAATAGTCTCCTATATTTTACAGACCTTTTCGTAACGACACTTTGTAACACGCAAAATTGCGACACTATCTTGACCAATTAGAGGACTGGCAGCTACCGGGACGCACGAAATAAAACAAAGAATTAGACAGTTTCGATTACTTTCAGACCACCTTTTTTAGAAGACATTAGTTAGCAAATGACTAGTTAGACCTTGGACATCGGAAATGTATATACAATGTTGGTTTATTCCTATGAATAAATTAATTAACTAAGATAAATTTTACATATTTTACAATATTTTTAAATTATAAAATATGCATTTTTTTAATTTTCAAAGACGAAGGGAAATATTAAAATTAACTCTTCGTTAAAAGGGGGGGGTTGCAACAACGTGACGTAATTTTAGGGGGAGAGGTTCGATCCAACGTGACGCAGCGTGATATAGGGGGAGGGAGGGGTAAAAAAAGTCAAAATTTTGCGTGACGTAATTTATGTACGTCCCCCTATTGCCTATTTAGAAATCCTGCTTACCTGGTGGTCGTCCTTCAGCTGCGCCCCTTTCATGTTCTCCTCCACGTGCGCCTTGACCATGCTCATGGCCTGGTAGTCGTCCTGGAGTCCCCTCCTCAGCTTGATGATGAGGGTGTAGCCCTGGCCGTACTTGGACTTGAGCTGCTGGATCGAGCCCAGGCAGCGGAACCGGCCGTTCACCATGATGGCGAGGCGGCTGCACAAGGCCTCGCTCTCCTCCATACTAAATATTGCATAAGGGAACTTTTAATTGTCATGTATGTCGCCAAAAATCATGCCAAATGGGCTAATGTAATTTTGGCTTAGAAAAAAAGCTTTTGGCATGTAGTTTATACTGAATTATATTAAAAATAAATATAAAACAATCAACAAAGTTTTAAAAAATTAAATTAATTTATATAAGATTTAACAAAAGATTTGTAACAATAATGAATGATTGAAATAAGAATAATATATAAACAAAACTTGATTAATTGCCAAATATGTCCCAAAAATCAAGCCAAATGGTCTCATGTAGTTTTTGGCCCATAATAAATCCTTTGGCATTTTAATGTACATTTAATGCTGAATTCATTTAAAAATAAATATAAAACAATAGCAGAAATTTAATTAAAATAATTAGATGCAAATATTTTCAAGATTTTACACACAATTGATTGATGATTTATTGAAATAAAAATGTATAATAAAAAACTTATATAACAAAATATTATTCAAGATAAATTTTATAAATGTACCAAATATTCTTGCCATATTCTGACAGATAAAGGCAGATTTCGTCTAGGAAAGTTTCATACTAGAGATATTGCATAGCCAAAAAAAATTAAGGAATACCTTTATGAATATTCAAAAACTTAAATAATTTTAAGAATTTTATGTATTTTCTATCTTTAGTTTTTTAATATTAATTTCCTTGGCTAATGTATCATGAAAATGCTGATACATTAGCCAAGGAAGCCATCTCAATATTAATAATAATAAAGTCTATCTCCAAGATGCAAATGCAATCGCTAAAGTAAATATAAATTGAGAATAAATTCCATTCAAACTAAGCACTTTATAATTTAAATGCTGATAGATCCACTACAAACACTATTGCCAGACTAAGAACAAATCAATACAGAGGCATGAAGATAGACAAACAGGGCAGGAAAGTGTATAGAAACTGTGACAACTGCCCAGATACGCAGCTTACACCAAACCACATTTTTGATTGCCCAGCAATGAGTACCAATTTGAGAGACATTGGAGTTTTGCCATCATTAATAGATCTTTATGACATTAATATCCACAAAATTGCAGACACGGTCATCAAAACACACGGTTCCATTTACCTTGACTTAAAATTTTGGGCACAACAAAAAAAAATCTTTAGTTTTGTTGCATACATTTTTTTTTAAACGAAATACTGTAAAAGAACTGTGAGAGTGTTAAGTACCTGTGGGTTGTTAGAATAACAGCAGCTCCAGTGTTATTTCTGGCTTGAGAAAGAATGTTCCAGATTTTCCTCCGAGACACTGGATCAACTCCTGCAGTTGGCTCGTCTAACAGCAAGAGTGGAGGGGAACCAATCAAAGCGATTCCCACAGAAAGTTTTCGTTTGTTGCCACCGCTAGACAATATAAAATTAAAAACAAGCAAGTTATCATCTAAATTATAAATAAAAACATTAAAGGAGTTTTTAGTACAAACTTCAGATACATATAGTAAATGCTTTATTTAATCCGAAGTATTTTTTTTAAAGGATAACTTTGAATAAAATCTTCTTATTTCAACAATTTAATTATGATATTAAACTTTATAAATAAAAAAATATGCAATTGAAAAAACACAAAAACCAAAAGAGTTAAAGATGCAACATTTCAATATCTGACAAGTGGGTAACTTTGCCACAAGCCAAACCTAGTTCTTCTAGGCTTTGTTCAAGAATTGCATTTAAATAAATTGTTTTAAAGTTTATTTTTGTAGCAGAAGATTATAAATTCCTCCTACATACTTCAAGTTTAAAAAAACTAGTAAAATTAGGAAATTTATGAATTTTTTTAAAATTATGTGTGTGCATTGGAAACCCTGACAGTAAGGTGACAGTTAAGGATTATATGCCTGTATCCATCAGTGGGTTAATATGGATTGGCATATAATAATTCATAACTTAACAAAAATAAGAGAATTAGACAACAAAAATGCTTGTCTTTACCTGTACACATGTGTCTGCTTGTCAGCATGTTGTGTAAGGTCAGTCATTTTGATCATCTGGTTGACCCTTTCCTCCATTTCAGGGCCAGAAAGACCTCTCAGGCGAGCAAACAGTTGAAGCATTTCTCTGCCCGTCAGCTTATCAATCAAGGCGTCAAATTGAGGGCAATAACCAAGGTTGGATTGGAACTGAAACACATTTTAAATTTTTAAAAAAATTCTATATAACATAATATAATTGGGCTAAAAGTAAGTAATTGATAGATGTCAATCGACAGCTTTTAGAGTTATTGACAGTTGATGAGTTACAGCATTAAAATTTAAGTTTTTTATTTATTAAGACTATTTTACAAACAATAAACCTTTTCAGTAACACATTATTTACCTTTGAACATATTTTGTTCACATTTTTTAAATAAAGATTTACACTTAAAACTCCGTAGTAAATTTTATAACACGATTTAAAACAAGTTATATTTTTTTTAATAAAAGCAGCTTGATATATTTTATTAAACAAATTGATTTCATTAGTAAGTCCAACGAAAATTAAATAATAAGCCAACATGTACAAGATAACTGCAATATTAACATCTGCATACCTTTTTCAAGTCTGTCATCACAGACACATGTCCAATAATAGCATTCCCTTCCGTGGGATGACAATCCCCAGTCAGCATTCTAAATGTCGTCGTTTTCCCAGCGCCGTTGACTCCCAAAAGACCAAAACACTCTTCGCGATGGATTCCAAACGTCAGATGATCCACGGCGTAAAAATTCTTGTAGATTTTGGTGAGTTCGGAAACAACCAGTGCCTCTCCTTCCATGCTACCATTCCCAGAAGCCATCGCGTTCCGAATCCTTTCTTCTTCGGCAAGAACTTCGGAATCTTCTACGGCAAGGTCCTTCTGTATTTCGGAAGTTACTTTTTGCCGGATTTTTTGGATGAAGTGCTTCAGGAGGCGTCCGAAAGCAGCCATCATCCTAGATTCTAGAAGCAGTAAGAGGGAGAAGTAGATGGCGCCATCTATGGCTAGATACAAGAGGTCGTATCCGACACCATCTTGGGTGAATGTTATTGGGTTCACTTGCTGGAGACAATCTTTTCCACAGATTTCTAAGATTAAAAAAAAAGTTTTTAGCAGGATTTCTACTTAATGGATAGAACTAAATTAAGAGCTTAGTAGAAAAACATGCTTAGTTACATTTTTGAAAAAATTGAGATTTTTATGTGCCAGTGAACATATTACAGCAACCCCTTGTTATATCGCGCTTCCGGGGAGACAAGCAAAAAAAGCGATATAACCGAATGTGCGATATATAACGAGCGACTTGATAAATATTATATTTTTGATGTATTTATGCTCAAAACAATTTTTAAACTCAAGCACTGTATGTATTGGAAAGATAAAAATTAATCAAATTAATTTAAATTAAAATGTTATAAATGTAAATAATTAATTAAAAATTTTAATATTTAAAAAAAGAAAGAAAATTTTTGAAAGGACTTATTATTAACTGTTATAAACATTACACATTATTGCACAGATAATTTTATAATATTTCATTCAATTTCTAATGAAAATTCATTTAAAGTTAACTACTTTAATTTTTCTTGTTAAAACCTGTTTTCCCACAAATATCAACGAAATAAAGTTTATTAACTGTATCTCACCAATATTAGATAAATTTAGCAGCCAATATTAGAATCGATTTTAAGGAAAATACACATTATTGTAAAAAAATAATAAACAGGGGGGAAATTGGGAGACATGATACAATGGGCGATAGATACGAATGTGTGATGTAAAGAGGCACAATATAGAGAGGGGTTACTGTATTCCATCCTTTAAAGATAACAAAGTTTTAATTTTCATAAGCTTAAAATTTAGCATATTTTTACTGTTTACAAGTACCTTTTTTAACGGATTTAAGTTCATTAAATTTCTTTAAAGCTCATTTTCTCCTTGTTACATAGTTCTTCCATTAAGTTTTTCAAATGTGTACTGACACACTAATAATATTATACAAAATAGAGCTTAGTAATTTAAATGCAGTAATTAAAACATAATTGAAAATTAAAAAAAATTGTATAGATAATTTCAGGGAAAAATTTTAATATAATGGTAAAATAACACTAAAATGCAAGCAAAAATAGTAACAAATAAAGTATATTTATTACTATAATATTATATTTTACTGCAAGAAATATAATATATAATTCTGAGATTCTCAATGACTCTTAGTTTTGATGCAGTGAGTTTTTGATCTATCAACTTTGTCTGTAGCATTTGCGGTTTAAGCTATGAAAATGGGCAAGAGTCAAACATAGCCTTCATAAAACCTTTCATTTTTTACATTATAAACATAGTGTTGGAGCAACAAGCAGGTTTGTAACAGAGTTTGTCACTTCAACTGCTTTCACACAACATTTGTGCTCAACAGGAAATGGAATGAACCATTAAACCTTCCACTTCTTACCTTATAAAGGTAGTATGGAAGCTATAAAAATTATATCAGTGTAACTTATTTTTTAATAAACTCAAAAGTCGTATTATTTTTATGTATAAGATCAATCTTACTTTTGCAACATTTGTACAATGGATTCCATTCTTCGATTGTAGAAGAATTACAGTTGAAGGCGAGATCTTCCTTGGAGACGCTTTCACAAAACGCATTGTTGTAAGATATACCAAACAAATTAGAAAATCCAACCGAAACACAGAATGTTGGGAGAAGGCGGAGGAACCAGAAGGCATTATCTAAATTTTTCATTGGATTACTGGCAAAACTAAACTGGATAGCTCTCAAAGAAGTGCCTAAACCGACACCTAAAAATATAAACATAGAAACATTTTATTCTAATTTTATGTTTAGGGTTTGAGAAGTAAATTAACATAAATAGAGAAACATAATGAAGTAATGTAATTCTTTATTCTGTTTTAATATACAGTGGTGGCCCAAAGTGTGGACACTTTTGAAAGTTTCATATTTTTCAACTTTGTGTGATTACGGAATATATTAATTGTATAACAAATTAAACAATTGTATATCAAATTAAAAGTAATTTAATCTTTATGAGGACCACTGTGTGCAGATCGCTGAAGTCGTCTATGAGACCTTTGGTCCCATATAATCTATATCCATGGACACAAAATCATCATCATCATCAAAGTAATTTCATGTAGAATTAAAAATAACTATAGTATTACAACAATTTCTGTATTACGAATAAGTTATGCAACTAATAGTATGATCTGTTTTAGTTTTGTAAGTCATTGAACCACCAACTTGTATTGCAATTTTAGCATAAGAGAATCCATTGATTGTGCTTGTTTGTTCAACTAAAATAACCATATCTTTATTTGTAATACAGATACTTTAATTCTGTTTTTTAATGCAATTCTAGATTAAATTACATTCAACTTAATATTTAAATCTTTGTATTTAACCAAAATTTAATAGATGCAAGAACACAGGTAACAGTTGAAACACAAGACACTTTCAAAAAGTGTCCACACTTTTGGCCTCCACTGTAATTGTAAGGTTCAAAACTACACTACACAACCTTCAATTGCTAATCATGAAATCCATACACATGTTTAAAGATAATTAGGTATCCAATAAGGCAATTTCAATGGTTTCAATGAGACCTAAAATGTTCTATGTACAAGCACAATTTTCTAGAAAACCTTACAATGACGTCCAACGGATACTAGGAACTCGTATACCAAATTTGAAGTCATTAATTGGACTTTTTAGTTGTAAGTATGCAACTTGTGAAATCTCTTACCAAATAAGGTGCATATTCCAACCACAGCAGAAAATCCATTGTTTCCCTTCTTGAACAGAAAGGACATCAAGTAGCTGAAGGGTATGGAAGACCAACCATACAGCAGCATCAACAGTAAAGCAGTACCTGAAAGGAAATACATGAATTTTAAGACAATGCAAATCTATGAAGTAATGTAAAAGACTTATTTTATTATACTTAAGTGAAAAAATCTTTTAAAAACAAGGAAGAGTAAATTTTACATCAAATGCCAAGTGGATGATAAGTGATCTATATTATCCTTAAACAGCTCTGAGGTTTGAATTCCAGATTGAGCAAGGGTTACTTTTACTCAGCATATTATACCTTAGAAATAGTTAATAAGAAGAACAATTTAGTTTGGGAAACTAGACATTTTTTTTCATCAGTCAGCAACTGATCGCAACAACTGCTGAAATGCATCACATTAATTGGGCACAGCAGGCTTTGGCACTGTATATGGGCAGTTGAGTTTAGTATTTATTAATTTATTCGCATTATTGAGTTTAGTATTTAGTTAAGTTTAAATTAGGGAAAAGGACTCTTTATTTTCTCAACATTGACTTATTGACCCACTGAGGTACAAGACATACAAACAAGTCACCTGACTCAAGTAAAAGAGCAACACAGAGTAATTTTTATAAAAAGTTGTGTAAATTTTATAATTTTACTATATGGAGGCATCTTATAATAACTTCTGCAACAAAAATATAACTTTAAAAAATTTAATTTTCAATTAAAAATTTTGAATTTTATTTTCCCACAGTTTACACTTCAGAAAATTTACCTATCCTTCAGAGGTTTAAAAGAGTAAGAGTTTGCGAAAGTTCTTTAGCCCCAAAAAAAGGGAGGTTACTCAACAAGACCTTCACTTACCAATAGCCTCTGAATGAGGAGCGAAGAAAACATAATTGCTGAACATGGCGAAGGGAATTATCAGCAAAATACTGACGACAAAGAACACCATGAAGTCCCAGAAAAACATGGCCAGCCAGTACATGGCAGCAGGGACACCGCTCATCAACTGCAGAAGCTTCGCCTTGGTCGTTCGTTCCTGGGTCGGGATGATGGCAAAGCTCCCTGAGAGATAGGCCAAGGCCAAGGGCATGAAGACACCTAGAATATTTCGTTAAAGTCAAACCAGTGTTATAACTTGACTTTCTTGGTGGGGGGCAAGTTTGACGAACACTGCGACCTTAGGTCTATTGTATTCAATCCTAGAAATGACACAATCACAAGAGACACACAAAGAAAGAGACGACACAAACACTTAGACCAGGGGTTCCCAACCTTTTAGCATCCGTGTACCACTTGACTTTTTGAAAAATTTTGGTGTACCACCGACCTAAATATTTTAATAAACGTATATTTTAATAAACGAAACTTGTTGTTACTTTTTGCTTGTGAAAAAAATATCAACATTGGTACTTATTGTGCTTCTATGTTCATTTTTAATGCACAAGCGTTCAGAAAATCCATTCTCACACCTATGCTCTGTGTCTCACATAAGAAACTCGTAACAAATGGCATTTAAAATAGTGCAGCTTAACAGAAGATCAAATGGTACTCAGATTTACATAAGATCCAGAAGTTAATAAAAGATTTCTCTTTAAAATAATCTTGGAACTCTTCTTATGTACGATCGATAAGTTTCACGGGTACCACTTGAACTCTTTCCGCATACCACCGGTTGGGAACCCCTGACTTAGACAAATAACAACATTTATTGACAGACACAAACATCCATGCCATGACCCGGATTCGAACCCCATCCCACCAGCTCCAAGGGCTACCACATTAACCATTGCGCCAGCGGGCCGGCCAACCAGTGAAATGAATCGGTGAGAGCAGAAAACCACTTCAGTCAAAAAAATCCGAAAACTCGTTTTCAATGAAAATAAGCGTAGAAAGGCAAGATGCGTGTTGGGTGCAAAAACTATGTTAGTCTGTTGAGTAGTTCTGTAAATACAGGACGTGAGTTTCGAGTGTTGAGTGCAGAAATAGAGGAGGAGTTATTATGTTTTTTCTCCCTCCAGAAAAATTTGAAATTTGTGACTGACGTTGTTTCTGCACTCATCGATTCAAATATTGGATGGAGAATTTTAGGAGTGATTTGTGATATGCCACTCCGTGCCAACTTAACTTGGGTAAAGAGGCAGGGGGAAAAGCGTGATTGGTCCGTTAGTTGGAAACTCTTGTAAGGTAATATTTACATACAAAATGATCTCAATACAATTTAACCAAAATACACTTGAGATGTGGCAAAGCTCCCCGAGAGATAAGCTAAGGCCAGGGGCATGAAGACACCTAGAATATTTTGATACAGTCAAACGAATGTTAAAAAATTGGATGGAGAATTTTAGGAGTGATTTGTGCTACTACCAACCTAACTTGGGTAGGGGGAAAAGCGTGATTGGTCCCATAGTTGGAAACTCTTGTAAGGTTATATTTACACGCAAAATGATCTGAATACAATTTAACCAAAATACACTTCTCATTTGGATGAAATTGCCACATTTTCTCAACATTCAGATCTGTTAGACTTTAAATGAAATTAATGTTTTAAACTTGTTTTCTGGATGGATTCACAAATAATTTATAGAACTCTTTACATCAGCGGAAGGATCTTAGCCATAGCATATTTCTATTTACCCAACTTAGGTTGGCACGGAGTGTAGCTGGAAAAACAAGGAGCAAATGCACACTTCTGAGAGCATTTTTTGAGAAAAATATTTTTGCCGAAAATACTAGTTTCAGGTCATTAATGTGTAAATCTTAAGATTGCTATAGTTGCGCACATTTAAAATCACTGGAATTCTATTATTTCAGGAGAGTGGGAATTTAAGGAATCTCATCTAATTCAATCATTATTTTATCTAAATATTTATTTTAAACATCTACTTCATAAAGCATGAAAGAAATGCATGTTAACATTGATGTTTTGTTATTTTCCTCTTAGTCGGCATTGAATTCTAAAACCCAAAATCTCAAAATGTGATATTTTCCCGAGTAGTTGTAAATGATGTATGGCCAACTAGATTTATTTATAACCTAACATCCACAGACTTCCCAAAAAAATCCTCATACTAAAAAAACTCTAAGTTCACATACAGTAGAACCTTGATTATCCAATTTAATTGGGACTGGAGGTAGGTTGGATAATCGAAAATTCCAAAAAAATAGAGAATTTACATTGAAGTACAGAAGACCTCCAAAAATCCGCAGACTTGAAATTCTTGCAAAGTATGTGGGTTTGCAGTGTAAACATTGAATTTTAGTTTTTAATTATTTTTAAAATCAAAACTTTCAGGCAGAAAGAAAGTTCTAAAACATCATTTGAAACATCTATTCCTAATTTTTTTTTTAAATACCTAAGTGGAGTTTTGGGAAAAGTTATTACTTTTTGTTTTAATGTATTTTTTTATTGAAATCACTAGTAGTCTCACAACTTTAGACGATTCCAGGATTTTTTTGAAAATTCAGGATTGCCAGAAATTCAATTTTACTTTTTTTAGATGTTTAAGTTTTGCTATTTTAGAATAACCACTGCTTAGGGTTTAGGAACGGTCGGTTAACAGAAAGTTCCGGATGAAAGAGGAATAGAGAATCGACGTTCTACTGTACTTCAAATGCAGGGTAAACTAAAACTATAGACTAATGGCAAAACAACATTTAGTTTCCCCTTAACCTCTTACGACCCGAGCGAAATCCTACACGTATATTCTCAATCCAAACATACTTTTCATCCAAATATATGCTAACAAGTATGTTTTTCAAAGACATTTTTTTAAAAATTATGTTTACAGTTACTCAAGGACTTGCCTTAAACTTGAAAAACACACATTTTTTATGCTATAAATGCAACAAAAAAGGCTGTATCACTTATTTGTAGTTAGCAGATTATTTTTTGTTTTTAATGCAAAATGAATTCAAAATAACTACTATAAGAACTTTTTGAAAAGTTTGAAACAAAAATTATAATTTTTTTACGAACTCTAATATTGTATTTACCCTCGTTCAACCTCATTTTTTTATAGATATAAATGACTGTTACCTGAAATAAAGGGCTGAAAACTGATATTTGGATCTTCTATCGGACCAGGTCAATTTCGGAACTAATTAACATGTTAATTGCTTGTGGGGAGGTTTTAAAAAATGGAACACCAGGTCGCAAGAGGTTAAGCTTCTCCAACGGTGGCCTCAAGTAAAATAAACTGCACTGTACCTGCTAAGATTCTCTCCAGCAGCCGGTGACTGTCATCTTTCACGTGGAGGGTAGGTTGAGGGAGCGGGGCATTGGTCAAGGTGATGGTGGCTCGGCTGGTGCCACTCACATCCCTGAGAAGGGCAGAGTGCATGAGGAGGAGAGACATAGGGGTCGCGTGGTAAGGTTCACCGTTGAACCAGGCAGTCAGGTTGAGGGTTCCGTCTGGGGACCCGTCAAAGGCCCCACCTACTAGGAGAACCTGAATAGAATACAAGAGATCATATAATGAAATGAGTGAAAATATATGTGCACGATCAAAACCACTTTTTGCACCAGTAAGTACAGAATTTTGATGTTTAAGAATATGGTCTCCTTTATAAAGCACTCGGGGCTGGGGAGCCCAGTCGGTTAAGCACTCGCTTAGCATGCGGAAGGTCCCAGGTTCGGGTCCGGGCATCGCCAAAATAGCTGCCGACCTATAAACGGCCCGTGCAGCCAAAAATGTCCGACGAATAATACCCCGTGTAGGGGAGTACACGTTAAATATCCTTCAAAGTCCTAACGCTGCGTACGATGTCGCCCTTAACGGTTGCGTTGGGTGCCTATTCAGGTGTGGCTCGTCACCTGACTGTGGCTCTAAAATACGACGCCCGTCGCCAATAGCCCTCGCTCCAGTGCGACGATAATTCAAACCAAACCAAATCATAAAGCACTCTTAAATAAGAAACAAGGGAAAAGAGTTGCTGCGAGTATTATGGATGATTAAGTTATTTAAACAGTTATATTATGAGACCCAGTGGCCTAGTGATAGTGTTTTGCATTGCCAGGCCAGGGATCGAATCCCGGATCGACCCATCCTTTCATTCCTTGAGTGGGTCGATAAAATGGGTACCAAGCATGCTTGGGAGCTAAACACTGGGGGATCCGCGTGAGGCTGACCACCTTACCGGGACATATGCCTAGCACCCCAGAGCCCCAAGTCAGGAAAGCTGAAATGGGCACGGCAGGTCTTGGCCCAGTAATTAAAGCTCTAGATTAGCGGTCGCCAGTCGCCAACTGGAGACTATTACATCGAAAGTGGCTACCTAAAAATCGAACCTCAGTCGCCAAATGTGGCGATCATAATTTTTCCTTTTTGTTCAACAAATAATTAATACTGAAGCTGCATTTCTAAAATAATAAAACGCTCCGATTCGATTCTGTCGGGAAGAAAGACTTGATGACAGTTGTTGCTCATCGGTGAAATTTTCCATCCTCCTCCGTGTGACGTAAATGGAGCTGGGCGAGGGAAATCTTAAATGCAAATTTGATTTTTACATTTTGCTTTACGATTTCGGCAGTCTACAGGTGATTTATTTACATCTGATTCAGATCTCAACTATTCATTTAGACAATTTTGATATGAGAAAATTTCATGAACAATCGTGGGTCGTGGGCGATGTCAAAAATTCTCCGAAACTAATAGTAGTTGAACTGATTGTACATAAAATAATTTTCTCCTAACAATAAGGGCCAATCACATAATACTTCATATTTTGTATGATACTTTTTTTTACTGTCAATCTTATCATATCAAAAATGTCATTAATAAAATTTTCTTTTGTGGAAAATTGCACTTTCTTATTGTCGTATATACTGAAATTTAAAACTGACTACAAAAAATCGAAATGTGGATACCATTTTTTTTCACTCTGGTAGCCACTGGCTACTTTTAAAAATTCCCAGTCTAGAGCATTACCAGTAATGGGCTGGTGCACCGGGGAGTTTAGTTTAGTTATATTATATAGTTGACTTTGACTTATTAAAATAATTTTTTAGTTCCAATTGATTGTCAACCATTTTTATTAAGTACAGGCTAATATTAATGGGGGTAAAAACCCATTTATTTTAAATAACTATTCACATAATTATGCTAAAAGTTATACTACAAAATAACTTAAATTTTAATAAATAACAAATGCATATACAGTAGAACCTCGATACAGCGACCGCTCTCGGGACCAACAACTTACGGTCCTTATATCGAAGGGACGTTATAAAGAATTTTAATAAAAAATCTTTTACAAACTGAGAAAAAACTTATACATACCTATAGAAACGTTTAATTTGCATTTACACTTATTGTGCAGATAAAAATGAAGCAATTGAAGATTGTTTCAAAGTTCTAACAGAGTTCTTAATTATTGCATTTTCTATTTCTGTTATTTTTTGTAGAAAATTCGAGGCATTGCTCTCTCTCACAGTAGCGACAACACATAACATTTCACATTGATAGAAATTTAGCTCCGTTTTTTATAAGAGCCATATTGTAGACATGCAAATTATACGAGGTCAGTTAGTCCAATGGTCAAATGTGGTGCCGTTTTTTCTACCGCTATGTTTAACAACCAACACAGAATGTGTGAAAAATTAAGCTGACTTTGCTTGTTTTGCAACACTGATCCCCGGCGAATTCCCCGAATCGTCCCTGCCCTATTCACCTATTCATCCATTGTTCGACCCCTTTCCTTGCTTGAGGAGGGGTTTCTTCATTTCGCTCAAACAAAAGCAAACAGATTCTACTCATTCATACACTTCCACAAGTTGAAATTTTGAAGCAAATACGAAAATGGCTTCTGGTATCAATTTGTTTTCTTAAACGTCTAACTAATATTCGGTCGCAATATCGAGGAACTGCTAGTTTTTCGGTCGCAAAAAAAAGGGTTTTTAACACTATTCCTGTGGTAAAATTATTGGGACTTTCCGAAGCGGTCTTTATAACGAAGGGGTCGCTAAATCGTGGGGTCGCAAAATCGAGGTACTACTGTATTATTGGAAAATTACGAATACTAGCTCAAATCTTTAACAAGCATATAACAGTATTATTGAAAGAAGTGAGAAGTCAAATTGTAGTAATATCAAAGTGCAAAGTAAAATTTCATTTACCATTTTTGTTAAAAACTATTGCTATAAAATATTTTTTTAAAATAATTAAAATACAGTGGAGAGCCATGAAATCCCAATAACCAATGATTATTTTGTATTGATTAAATTTATTTAAATTTATACACCAAAATTGATGTTTGTGTCGTCAAAATATTTGTGGTTTGTGTAGCTTGGACTGCTGTTTGTGTTTCTCAATGTTTGTGTACCTGAAATCTTCAAAACTCGTAGTAGGTTACCTTCTAAGTCTTGCAGATTTTTGACTCTCCACTGTTATTGTCGCGTGCCTACCAAGTTTAAATAATTGTTTGTGTAAGTTTGTTTCTTTGTTGTGTCTCTTCTGTCTTTTTTGTAGAATTTCGAGAAATAAAATATGGCTGAAGGTAAAAAGTAACCAATTTAGTTTGTTCTTTTAATTAAGATTGGAAAATTACGAGTACTAGCTCAAATCTTTAACAAGCATATAACAGTATTATTGAAAGAAGTGAGAAGTCAAAGGAAGTATAGGAATATCAAAGTGCAAAGTAATCATATTTCTTTGTAAATTTTATCCTTGCCACGAGATAACATTAGAAAAAGTCTGTGTTTATTAGGGTGTTCAAAAGAACAGCTTAGTTTAAGTGTGAGGAAACGAATTTACTGGCGTCTGCTTTAATAAGAAAGTTGGAAGCTGGGTTATGCTGGTAGCCTACCTTGGAAGACTTCAACAGTTATATTAAAAATCCTAATATTAATAACAATTTGATTCACTGACCTTTAAGTACTTGGATAGATCCTCCAACCCATACTTCAGCACATACTGCGTCGGATCCGGAACCTCTCTAAAGGTGACCCGATTCGACTTCAGGACATCCTTAAAAACGCCAGCCATGCCCGAATACTTTTCGCTTCGAGAGAAATAGAATCCTTCCGTCGGCCCATACTCAGAGGCAATGTCCAATTTGAGAGGCTCAAAGGTAGTCTTGTATGAACTGGTTCCACCATTAATGGCGTTGAGGCACCAGCATATGAGAATAAAGGGAAGGATCAGTTGAGAGAGTAGGATGCTGTAATGGCGCTTGGAGTAGTGGAATCGTTTCAGAAGCAATCCGAAGAATTGGTTAAAGGGGTCTCGTTCTTTTTTGGTGTGGCCCGAGTCGCCGTATACATCTGTAAAACAATAAAAAGTGCTATTTTTACTGCAGATACAGTATTACTAAGTTATAGCTTCATTCTAGATATAAGGTTCTGTGATGTTTACGATGCTAAAAACGAGTAACATTACAAACAAGGTTGAATATTAAGTGTAGTAAATCATGTGAAATATGCATTATACATTCATGTTAAAAAATTTAAGTTATGAAATTACAGTAAACTCCCGATTATCCGCGGGTGGATTATCCGCTTTGCGGATTATCCGCGGGTCATGATTCTCCTCACCCCTTCCTTCTTTTCCCTGTAAAAATAATAATTTAACAAATCCCGGAAAGATTAAATTTAGTTTTTTTTAATACGTGTTGAAAAAATGCATTCCAAGAACAGCGAATTAATCTTAAGAATGACGAACACATTCAAGGAACGACGAATAAATTTTAAAAAAAAACGAAGAATGCATTAAGAACAACGCGAACAACACTAAAATAAGGATGATATAGGAAACCTGGTGTGAAAAAATGTGTTCGGCCAAGTGCACATCACGTGTCGATTTTTGCCAAAAAGCGTCAATTTTAAAATAAACTGTTCGCGATTTCAGTGAACTGCTTTGCGTGATTTTGATAGCAGAATGAGTGAGAAGCGAAAAAAAAAAGTTTTAAAAAAAAATCTTTAATTGCAAATAAAAATGAGAGACAATCACGAATAACATAAGAATAAGACAAACTTCAATCACAAATAAGAATGAGAAGTTTCATGGTTAATAAACAGAACAAATAAATTGACCGACTTTTTGTAAAATTGTATAAATCTTCATATTTCATAACTGTTACATATTTTACCTTACTTTTATGAAAGCAAAAGCAATTTTGTGGATATTTTCTTTACTTTTGCGGATTATCCGCGAATTCGCTTATCCGCAAATGCCGCGCCACCCAATTCCGCGGATAATCGGGAGTTTACTGTACATCTATGGAACCTACTAACCCAATGTGACTAACCCTATTCTCACCCTATGTGAAATTAGTAGTATAATTTCTCCTTCTCCAGTCAATATTTTTTATACTGGAATTAATTTCAAATTTGGTGACTTTTTACATCAATTATCAAATAAAAAAAATTGCAATGGGGAAAACAATTTTTTTATGAAAAATTCTTGAAGAAGAATGTCGTTTTGAGAAGGCATTTTATATCATATAAATGTATATTTTTAGTGTCATAACTGAGACATTAGTAAAAAAAATCTTACAAGCACAACATAAACATCTGGGCAATTCAAGGGAATGAACAGTAATGGCAATAGAAACAAGTTATAGTTGTAACAGAATTTGACTGAATAAGGTTATACAAACAGGAAAAATTTATCATCATGCAGATGCAAGAATTCAAGGGGGATTCAGAATTTCCCAAAACATATTTAAGGGCAATTAGGAACTTTTGTTAATTATGAACTTTCTATAATACTAATATATTAATTAAATTATATTTAGGGCTAGAATAGTTGCATATTCTTTCAATTCTGCAGTGTTGCACAATTTTTACATAATAATTACTAAATGATCTATCAAGCATTAGTTGTAAGGGGGAAAATATTTAAAAAGGTACATTTTTGAAGAATGAAATTTTTTCTGATAAATGCTTTATTTTTAAGGGTTTATTTTATCCTATTGAGAATATTTCATAAATTTGAAATCAAACAAAAATGTCAGACTGTATCATACTGTCTACATCACAGAATGTAACTGACATTCTATGATAAGTTTCAGGGAAAAAGATTAACAAAATAAGTTTTGAGGACATAAAATGTACTGTGTTACATTATTATTTATTTTTAACAAGATCTAAAAAAAAATCATGATTCTGCTAGAATTTGGTTTAAACTGAAAGAGCAAGAACATACATGATTTTGAATTAGAAATAGTTATATTCTAATCTAAATTATAAAATGGAAAGTTATAAAATTATAATTTACCTTCAAATTCTACATTGCTGCCATTTGGCTGGTTATTTCCACCCTGAAGTTTGTACTTCATATCAGATATATTTGAAACACTGCCAAAAGAGAAAAATAATTTGGAATCAATTCAAATAATAGTAATTCTAAGTTTTTGGAATTAATTGGTTTATTTGCAGGGTTCTAGACTTACGTGTTGAAATTAAAGACATTTTTATGGCACATATGTCTATTAAAATAGCACAGGCATTTCTCAGAATATAGTAAAACAAAATCATGAACAATATTTAAAAATATTATTGATAAAATCAAATAAATTATGAACAGAAAACGCTAACACACAAAAACTACACTACTGTCATAGATTTTTAGGTCTAGATAAACTCCAAAAACTACCATTTTAGTTCCATAACACTAATTTTCATTGAAAGAGAATAAATAAATTAAGTCTTGGAAACCTTTATACTAACCACTATTTTTGTTTCTAGATAAATATGGTACTTCTATTACATGTAAACAAGTAGAAAATTATGTTTCAGAAAAGTAGGCAAAGATAGAAAATTTAGATTAGGTATATTAAATTTAACCTAATATTGAGCATGGTTCTGTAGAGAGGAACTGTCTGAACGATGGTTCAAAAAATACTTATTTTAGAATCAAACCCCTCCAAAATGTGTAGAAAATAATCCAAACAAAATATCCTATTCAGATTTACGACTCCATCGTAATTATTTTATTATCTTTATTTCATGTTTGGTAATTGAAAGTAAAAACAGGGTTCCCACTCTTTTTTCAAAATAAAAATCAAGGAGTTTTTAAGGACTTTTCAAGGACCCCAAAAAAAATTTCAAGGACCCTTAATTATATGATGCCAATTTAAACAAATAAGACCAAATTTTAAAAATAACTAATATAAACACAATTTTTTTTAAAAACAACATATATTTATTATTGTTGTTTTTTAACATTATTCGAAATATCGCCAACCCCAGATGTTATAGCAACCATATCAAAGGGGAAAAGGATTTGTCAAAAATATAGCCGGTTCCTCTGTCTAATAACGTTTTGTTTGCCGAAGTGCTAGACGAGCCATTTATCACTGCATTGGCAATGTTTTAGAAAATGAGTTCCCGTAATTTGAATGTTGCGTGCCGTCGCGGAAGAGAAAAATCGGGGACTCTTGATGATTGTTGATGAAAATCAAGGATACTTGAGATTGTTGATGAAATTCAAGGAGTTTTTAAAGTGTCCTTGAAATCAAAAACCCAAATTAAGGACTTTTCGATGATTTTTGGTTAAAATCAAGGAGTATAAAGGGGTGCTTGAAAACGAAAATCAAAATCAAGGACTTCTTAAGGACTTTCAAGGACCCGTGGGAACCCTGAAAAAGCAAACTCACTTGAGAAAAACATCCTCCATTGTGGTTATAGTGATCCCAAAAGACTGAACCCCAAGCTCGTCCTTGTGCAGCTCAACTTTTTCAAACATTTCTCCGAATTTCGTTGTGGTATCGGAAGCCAGATTGAAAGCAATCTCTTGGTCCAGTTCATTCCCTACACTCACTTCAGGAAGGTATTCCTCCAGGATTTTAGTTAGGCCCTTCACGTCGAAATTAGCACCTTTCACCACGTGCAAATGATAGCCAGTACCTGTAAAATGGACAATTCTTTAGACAATGGTGATAAGGGAGAACCCTCTCTGACTAAAATAATAACAGCTTTTAATTTGATGGATTACTTTGCAGGTAGGAATTTATTGAAATGTTACTTAGTTGGGTTAAAGTTTCACTAGAGCTGAATACAAGTTATTGGCCCATTTTTGAACTGCCCTCTAGAGATAAGGCTGACACATAGTGGTTGCCCATAATACTTTGTTGAAATAATAGACAGCATCAAAACTTTGATGAATTGCAGATATAATAAACACCAGATTCCTATACAATACATATAATTAATTTGATTGTTCACAGCAAAATGTCAAAGTACTATTTCATTCCTTGCCTCCTGGGATCACAAGGTATGCAAGCCAACAACTCTGCAACTGGGGTCTTTGGCATGTCTAAATAAGTGGGGAAATGCCATTGCACAAAATAGAAAAATTTGATTGACATAAATCAGAAACTGGTTGATTGAGTCCCCAAATAAAATGACCATGGAGACACCCATAACTCAAGGATGTATCTCGTCCTTTTGGCCATTGCTGCCGATTAAGGGGGAATGGGCGTGCAGGACCGGGGGTCTCCAAACTCAAGTGCCTCAATGTTAATCCAATGGGAAAAAATTATTTTTTTTGCCATATTTCTCCGGCTGTATTGAATATTTTTACAAGCGGATTTTTTACGTATTAAATGTAGCTGACTTACAGGTCTCTATCTTCCCACTTTTTGATACTGCTTCAAATATTTTGTGTAAAATAATTTATTTAATATTAAAAAAAATATTCGTACTAATTTTAAAAAGTGGGAAGATAGAGACCTGTAAGTCAGCTACATTTATCACATAAAAAAATCCGCTTGAAAAAATATTCAATACAGCCGGAGAAATGTGGCAAAGAAAATAATTTTTTCCCATTGGATTAACATTGAGGCACTTGAGTTTGGAGAACCCCGGTCCTGCACGCCCATTCCGCCTTAACATCCCCTTATAAACATGAATTCCACTCTAAGTTTCCATCCAAAAATAATACGTTCTTTTTAGGATATTTTCAGAGCCATGCAAAAAAACAAACCTTTAAGGGCTACATACAGGCATCATTTTAAGCTAGAAAATATCTTGATTTATAATTGGCTTTCAAATTTAAATTGTTGGCAACCAGGCGCGCAACCACGGGGGGGGGGGGGGGGGGTTAGGGTCAGAACCCCCCCCCAGAACCCGTATTATAGTAAAATTTATTGCGTTAAGGATAAAAAAAATCCTAAGTGAAAAAAAAATCCATAAGGAATGATCATTTTTTAAATATGCGTAAAACAAAAACGAAACTCGTCAAATCTTCGTAGTGGGATTAAAAAAAAGCGTGCCAAATCTGATGATATGATGTCTGGAGCCGATTTTTGTCCTTTTATTTTTGACGTTTTTTTATGGGTTTGCAAATCTGTAAAGGTTATTGTATTGTGGCAATGTTTTAAAAAAAGAAAGAACAAAAACTAGTCAATAAAAAAACATCGTGCATAAGATCTCGGAAATAATTTTTTCATTTTTATTTATTTGGTGAGAGGTGCCGTGCTATAGGATGAATATTTCTGTAAACGGTTTATTTTTACGTTTTTTTAGTTATATTATCCAAGTTTAAATTAGTGTACTTCATCTTAGGGGAGATTTTCGAGCCTTTTCATAAGAGAATGATTAGATAATAAGAGTAAGTTATTCGTCTTCATATTTAATTGATAAGTAAGTTATTTATAAAATTTTCTTGCAATTACCTTGGCTCTGGAGCCCAATCGGTTAGGCGTTCACCTAGCATGCGAAAGGTTCTAAGTTCGGGTTCGGCAAACGCCAAAATAACTGCCGACCTACACTCTTAAAACAAAAGAGTGAAATCCACTCCAGTTGGAGAAGTGCATTTTCGACACCCTAAAGGCATGCATATTTACTCAGACTGAGTTAAAATCACTCGTTTGGAGTGATCCTGTCGGAGGTTTAACACACAAAGGATCCACTCCAAAAGGGGAAGTGCATTTTCCAGTCTGGAGGAGTGAAATCCACTCAGACTGAGTTAAATTAGGAGTGTTTGTTTTAAGAGTGTATAAACGGCCCCTGCTAGCAAAAATGTCCGACGAATAATACCCCGTGTAGAGGAAGTGCACGTTAATTATGCCCCATCGCTGCTACGATGTCTCCCTTAACGATGGCGTTGGACGCCACCTACTCAAGTGTCGGATCTTCACTCGACTGTGGTTCTAAAATACGACGCCCGTCTTAAATAGCCCTCGTGTAGCTCTTGTGCGACGATAATTCTATCTAAACTAAACTTGCAATTTCCTCAATGCAAAAAAATAAGTTAAAATTTTGTTGACTGAATTATAATATTTGTGCAGGTGGCATTTTAAACATTTTTTTTTATTTATGTGGTTAGTTTAGATTAAATTATCATCGCACTAAAGCAACATAATGGACTTGAAGACGGGCGACGTAAGTTAAGTGACCAGTCATAATAGGTCGGGTCGGCATTTATTTTTGCGATGTTTGAATCGAAGGTGGCTCCAATTTTTGTATATTTTTTTTACTTGGCGGCGATGGCGTTGTTATTTTCAGACAGTTCTGACAGTTATTTTCCCATAAACAATCACATCACTCTACTAAAAAACGATTAGAGATTGTTGAATCATAGAATAAATATCATGCAGTTTATTCATTTCGATACATTAATGACCTTCGGAAAGTATTTCTGGCTTTTTCCCGCCAAATTCGAGACTGGCGAGATAACTAAAGACAATTGCTTCAGCAGGGATATGAAATATACTTGTGTGATTGAAAGAAGTTCTCAATTTCCAGTTTTTGGTAAGAATCTTGTTTCATTTTAATATATAAAAAAAATTGTTTATTAATGTCAAATATGTTACTCTAAAAAAAAACTATGCGAAGGGAGGCATTTTCACACATTAATATAAAAATTAAGGGAACAATCGGAGGCCGCTTTTTAAAGAGGGGGGGGGGGGCATCTTTAGCTCTGGGCCGATCAGCACTTCTGGATTGTAAGAAACTTGAGTTTTCCCCCCTCTTTTTACTGTTTTGTCTTAGTGATTGATACAATTCTATGAAGAGCTGTTTAGTTCTGTTTTCTTTTAATTTTAATTGCTGTTCAATATTTAAACCATGTCTTATGAAAATTAGTTGTTATTTTTACCGACATAAATGCACGCAATTTTAATATTATTTCACATCGGCGCTTCGCGCCTGTACGATGTTGTGAAATGATTAAAATATGAAATAGCTTCGGTAAAGTTTAAAATATTAAATTAATTGATTGTTTTATTGGTGAGCTTTAGCATGTTGTATTTAATGTATTAGTTTCTGCAAAATTTTCAAAATATAAATCATTGTTTGCCTTGTTTATATGTAAGCTACTTTGCCTCTTCAAAAATGGTCCTTTCATTTAATAATTTTTGTTGTACTTGTAGTTTCCATGGAGATATTAGAAATTGCAAAAGTAATGTACCAATTAAAATAAGCGAGTTTCATGACCATTTAGTTTCCATGGAGATGTTCATGACCTTATTTTGTTTTTCTACCAATCAGATACTCTTATTTACTTTCACCGCACTAGTACCAAAAGTCTTACTTTCGGCACTGTCTGTGACGTAAGCACGTAAAGTGTCATTTTCGTAACGATTTATGAATGAATATGATATAAAAAAAGTGAACTTTTTTGAACGTTGTTATAAAAACATTACTATGTTAAATAAAAGGTAATGTTTGTTCGAAAATAGTAATTAGTAAAAAATAATAATAGTAAAAATATGTATTTCTTTGGAGAATTTTAAAATTAAGAAATAATTTTACTTAAAAATATTTGTAATTAAATATTAATTAAAAGAAATTTAATTAAAATAATTTTAATGGAAACAATTTTAATTAAACATTTTAATTAATTTTCTTTAAATTAATTAAAATTATTTTTAAATGAAAATATTTAAACATTTTAATTAATTTTCTTTAAATTAAATATTTTTAATTAAAAATAATTTTGATTAAATATTTTTTCAATTCAAAAATATTTTAATTAAAAATAGTATTAAAAAAATCGAAACCCCCCCCCCAGAATTTTTTTCTAGTTGCGCCCCAGTTGGCAACATCATAAAATCCAGTTTTAGAAAAAACTAGTTGTGTTTGACGCCTTTGTTAAAGAATAACAAAAAACATAAGTTGAACTCGGAATGTTAGGGACTTCTTATTAAAATTAGGGCTTTTTTTTGGAGAAGTATCTGAAATTGAGGGAAGTTTCAGGGGCCCTTAAAAACTATTTTCAAGTTAAAGGGCTTTTTAGGGTTTTGTCAAGTCGCATGGGAGCCGCCTTAATCAAAGTTATACTTATCAATTACATTGTCAGTTCCATAACTAATACAAATCTTAAGGGTATAATTAAAACCCAAAAAGTGGCACAACATTGCAAGGGATATCAGGTTAAAGCCTCAACTGATCATATACACAGTATCTTTCTTACCGAACTTGTGTTTCAGGAACATGGGCGATCCACAACACTGTACTTCTCCTTCAGCCATGATAGCGATTCTGTCCCCAAGGATGTCCGCCTCCTCCATGTAATGGGTGGTGAGGATAATGGTCCTGTCATGCCTGATGTCCAACAGAGCATCCCACACGCTACGTCTGGCTTCGACATCCATCCCGGAGGTGGGTTCATCTAGGAACAGAACCTGAGAATATAAAGTGCACATTCAGTTATAGATTTCTTTAAAAACTCAATTAAAATAACAAAAAAAGCATGTGTGCTTTGATCCATTTCAGATTTAATGTTCACCACAGTCCTATACAAACCATAAACTTATGTTCGTTAGATAGAGTTAAGTTTAGTTATCGTAGCACTATAGCTAAACGACGTCTATGGGTGATGGTCGTCGCAATTTAGAGCTACAGCCAAGTGTCAAGCCGACACCTGAGTAGACACACAAAGCAAGTTTTTAAGGGTGACATCAAAACTTACCTTATTATTACACATTATGAGCAATAATTACATTTTTATCAGGATTTTTAAAAAGGCTACTTTTTTTATTAAAGTGATCAACAAATGGAATAATCCATCAGAGGATGTACTACTCCAGTGTTGTACTATGAACTGGTAATGTAAAGTTGAACATGAACAGGATGTTGAAATGTATATTTAGGAGACCATAGACACTTTAATTTGTTCGTTAGTTTTAGTACTTATAGACTAAGAATTTAAAATATATATATATATCTTAGCCAACATTATAAAAAATTATAGATATATTGCAATTTTACATCTATCTGTAAGTGTAATTTTACTTCTATAATACCAATAATCAAAACAGAAGTATGTATTGAGTCAAATATATACACATTTAAGATCCCAAAAATCATTTGGAAACAAATGTAACCTAGAATTTCTTTGCAAATTTTTTATACAAATATACTTTTAATAGTTTTATTTAAACTTCAATTTGATGATCCGTTTTGTACATAAACAATGTATATGAATTTTTAAAGTTTCTTGATATGATAGGAATTTTAAAGAAAAATTTTGCAATACATAAATGGTACACAAAAACACTATTCAAGTAGGTTTTTATTATTTGAATAATTTAGTTTACAGGGACGACTAAGAAACCTGCCAACTATGACAATATTACAAAGTATTTCAACTTTCTAAATTTTACTCAGTAAATAATTCTTTCCTGGATCACAGGAGCCAAGAGAAAGTTTAATATTTCCTCTTTCAAAAATCTGTCAATATGGGTACAAATGACACAGAAATTCAGAAACTAGTTAAAATTAGTTAAGAGTTGGCAGGTCTGGACTGAAAAATTTATAATTTGTTTTGGAGATAAATCATAATCAATACATTATATGCAAAAAAGTTTTTGTAACTTAGAGTACATATAATATAATTTATTTACAAACAAAATAGAGAGAAAGCACCTACTTTTGATCCGCCAACGACAGCAATTCCAAGACTCAATTTCCTCTTCATCCCACCAGACAAACTCTTCACCAGTTCATGACGCTTGTCTTCCAGTTTCAGTATTCCCAACACTTTGGAGGCTTCCTCAGTCAGATTTCTGAAGCTAACTCCTTTTAGCTAGAAACAGGGAACATTCTTTAAATACTGTAGGTCTGCTGTCAAATCTGATACCTGCCAAGGGCAAGTAAAGTGAAAGTACTTAGACTAAACACGTGAACTACTGTTATAAGCTATTAATAACTCCAAAAAAACATTAAATAACTCAACTAGAAGTGATTAGAAAGTTAGGTAAAAGATTGATAATTTCAAGGCAAAAATGGTGCATTAAATTCATTGTTGTAGTTACAGCAGTTTAACTGCCAGTGGCATGTAACCGAAAACGAAAAGTAACTTAACAGAAAAACAATGATATTTTAAGAGTGAATTGCTTATAGCATTTCATTTCCATTTAGTTATTTTGGTAGAAAAAAAGCAATTGTACTAATAGTAATTAAATAATTTTGACTATTTCTTTAAAAATTATGTTAATCAATATATATCGTCATATTTAGCTCACTTAAGACATTTTAAACCAAAAAAGTAATAATTTTTTTCCAGCTAATACACTAAAGGCAACTTTGGAATGCCTTAAGAAGGCTCTATGTGTTGTTCAAATTTAATCATACATTAAATTAGCCATCTGATAGATACAAGGCCTGTAAACATGTCACCTGATGATCAGGCTTTCAGCAACAAACATAATTTTTTTAATTTAAATTTTATGAGTTAACTAAATTTGATATTTGAAGTAAGGAGGAACCATTTATAATAAGCTGCAACAAAAATAAAAAATAAAAAATTAAAATTTAAGAATTTAAATTTTCTGTAAAAAATTTTAATTTGAGCCACATGCAATGAAAAGAACTTCACATTTCAGCCAATTTACTTATCAATCAGACGGTTAAATACATATTTTTATTGTTTTTGGACCTAAAAAAATGGTAAATCTAATACTAAAATCAATCTTACTGCAGCATAGATTTTGAGGTGTTCCTCCACAGTAAGAGTGTCATACAGGACATTATCTTGAGGGCACACTCCCAAACCTCGACGGGCTTTAATTGTATCGGAAAGAATGTCCAGACCATTGATAGCTGCAGATCCACTGGAGGGAGTGTACAGACCTAAAAGAGATTAGATTTTGTTTGAACAGGGACTCTAAACTTTTGGTTTCAAAAAATTAACCCTACACTGCACCATGTTACTTAAGTGGACAGGCGAGGCATACATTTAGGCACATAAAGCAATGGTTTTACTTTTCTTGCAATATTTCATACTTATTTAGAAATGTCAAAATGTTGCTACAAATAACAAACTAATTAAAAATTCTATAAATATCACCTACCCAAATAGGCTAATTCTATTTTAACCTTTTTTGATATGTTGATTGACTGGGTTAGTTAGTTTTAATTATCCTATTTTATATGCATTGAGTGATTTTTGTAAAAAAAATATATATTAGTATATCTTTGTAATCCCCTTAAACCAGTGTATCTCTTAAAAAAATCAGTTTAAATTTTTTTATATATTTTTAGGCATTTTTAGTTCAATGCTCTTCAGATAAATCGGTAATTTGGAGAGCAAAGAATAAATGAAGATTTTTTAAATTATTTTCTAAGTAATCTGCCATTTGAAGATATTAAATTCTAGGATTTATATATGCTGAAAAAAAATTGTGCAAGAGTTATCATTAAAGTTGTCAAGTTAACGAAATTGCTGATTTCTGTTTGGCTTTCAAATAACACAAGTTGGCTGCATCATAAAATGCAAGGACAACAAATTAGCAGCTGAGGGTTCTACCAATAGAGTTATAACATCTGATAGCAGTTCTTTATGCTGCAATAGAAACAAATATGAACTATAATTTTTAATATAATATGATTTAAATAAAAAAAAAAGAAGTAAAACATACCAGTAAGAATGTTAATGGTAGTTGTCTTCCCAGCACCATTGTGTCCTAACAAAGCAGTAATTTGTCCTTGGTATATGTTCAGAGAAACATTCTTAACCGCTTGCTTGGTGTGAAAACCAGTGCGAAAATCCTGAAGAAAATTAAATAAGTTGTGTTGCGTATTGGCTGGAAAATTATTTTACAAGTCTTTTCGTGATAAAATACCTTTTAAGACCATAGGAAACCAAATGTTTTATAAAAAATTCTAAACAAATCCTCAAAATGAAAGACACTGCATGCAACACTTGGTCTTATTAGAATCTGAATAGATGTACAAGAAAGACCCCTTTAGCTTCTACTCAAAAGTTTCATAGCTTTGACTTAGATTTTTTTTTATATCTCCTTAAAAAAAAAAACAATGTTTAATAGAAAAAGCATGGCTTTTATGTTTCTCAATCTTTGCCACATCTTGATTTTATGGTTAAAAAAATTAAGAAAATTGAAGGTCAGGTTAAAAAGATTAACAGGCTTTAAATCAAGTTTCACACAATTAAAACTCTATTTACAATTGGAAAAAAAATCTTTAAATAATGACAGCTATTATAAACTAGTTTGCGATTTATTTTAAAAAAAATTGGATTCGATACCTTTGACAAATTCCTTATAACCACACCAGGGGTAGCTCCGTTTGGTTCTTCTTCAAAAAAGTCTGCACTGTTATCATTTTGATTCGCCAATAACAAATGGTCTACCTCCTTGGCCGTTGCACCACACCAATAACTCTTCTGAAAATATAAACATAAAATAAAAGTTAATAATTATTAATTGAAAAATATAACACAAGTTCACTATATTAACATTGAAAACTAGTAAAGAAGCAATTTTTTTTACATCCAGCTTTATATTGAAATATAATTAAACAATATGATAAATTAAAAAATTAAAGTCTATAAAAACTTTATAGAAATTCCTGATAACAAAAGTTAAAAGAAACTCGAAAAGCTAAAAAAACCATTAAAGGCAATCAGGAGTGAATTCAATTAGTTTATAAACGTTACATTACATTTTAAATCATAAAAACTATTTAATGCAGATTATTTCATTAATTAGTAGGAAAATTAAACAATTTCAAAATATACATGATAAAGTCAATAGCATTTCTCCAAGACACTTTTTAAAAAAAAGAGAAAGTATACTAAAAAAATCCTGTCTTCAATGCATAAAAAAATGAAGTTGTTCTTCTGTTGCCAACGCAACAGCAAAACTTCAGCCTGCTGATCAAGGCATCATCAAATGCCTGAAGCATGCATATCGAAAACGCCAAGTGGATCAATTGATAGAGGAGGTGGAGAATGGCATAGAGCACAAAATCAATGTGCTATACCATGGCTAGCCAGAATGCAAGCTTTGAAAAGGCTTTCTTCCCACATCCCGTTGCTTGGTTTTCTTCGAAATGGCGTGTACATGTTTTTCCCCTACCTTACTTGGGTTTGAACTGTACGGATTGTTAACTCCACAAAAGAACCTCAAACGCATTAGTTTTAGAAAAGTGAGTACAAACAACAAGAAATAAATGCTTTTTTTTAATGAGTTTTACATGGTATGTTTGCTAATTAATATGTAATGAATCCAAATTTTATGAGTTTCAATAGCCCTTCGGACCCCATTCTTCTCTTATTGCTTACAAAGGATATATTATAAAAATTGAAATGCATACAAGTATAGTATTATGACACATATAAAACCATGTCGACAGACCTCAAGTGCTAGTAGAGAGGAATGGGACGTAACTACGATTACTTGAACTTTGGATATAAATCAAATATTTTTGGGGGTCCCCTGGAACTTCGAGTTTTCGAGTATTTAATGTATCAAATAAATATAATGGGAAATATGGTGAGCAATATAATAATTTAAGTTATAATTTTGACTTACATAAACTTTATAGAAATTCCTGATAGAAAAAGTTAAAAGAAATTCAAAAATATAACAATAATCAATTAAAGACAATCAGAGGTAAATTGAATGGGCCTAAAAATGTTAAATTACATTTAAAATAATACACACTTTTCAATTGGCACTCTTTTGAAAAGAAAATTATGCAATTCCAATTTATATATGATAGAGCAGATAGGAGATTTTCCCTAGACACTTTTTAAAAAGGAAAATTTGCAACAGAAAGAAGTTCCAAGGGAAATCCTCCTTTACAATTATTATGACAGCTTTTATTTAACGAAGGCATTAAAACATAAAATAAAATTTACTAAACTGTAAAAGGGAAGTAGAAAGGCTTCGGCACACCGGGTTGCCATGGCCACACTTTGTCAAAGTACCAAATGATGACAGTGTAAATGATGCACGACACAATCATCATGATAATGATTGTTAGCATATTCATGTCAGGGATGTAGGAGTAATCAGTCAAGTTGTACCATTGCGCCCCTTCACCTGAAAGGTTTGTAAGAATTAAACACTCAATAAAGAATAAAAAGTTTTTTTCTAGTGTGATTTATATGAATGTACAGAGGATGTTCAATCTCAACAGGATTAAGTGTGCCAAAACACTTTAAACGTGGATGCTACAAGATATTTTAGGTAGTTTATCAAAGTGAATCTTGCAGAAAAACTTATTTTCGAATACGATTCAACTTTGAATCTTTTTTCATTTTAAATTCAACACTACCAAATTAAGAAATTTAAATAGTTTGATTTGTTTAACAGGATAAACTTAGCACTAAACTAGGATGTGCATTGAAGCAGTAAGTAGAAATACTTAGATGGATATTTTTTAAGAAAATTCAAAACCATTCTTCCAAACAGAAATTGTGCATTTTTTTAAAGATTTGTAGATATGTTTAACACTTG
The DNA here is from genome assembly GCA_023701765.1 of Hylyphantes graminicola. Classification (NCBI taxonomy): domain Eukaryota; kingdom Metazoa; phylum Arthropoda; class Arachnida; order Araneae; family Linyphiidae; genus Hylyphantes; species Hylyphantes graminicola. The sequence continues at coordinate 60,724,841 of CM043117.1, forward strand.
GAAGTGCTTAATAACATATTAATATTTTTTTTCTCAATTAACATCAAATCATGATAAATGATTATGCCTATTAAATGCAGTTTAAAAAATGATGTTTATTATTTTCCAGTAATTAAGAGGCTAGATTCAAAAAGTTAAATAGGTTTTTATAGCCTTCTATTTGCACAAATTTAAAAATTGCCTTTCTAAAATAATAACCTATAATGCAGACTATTTTTAGTTAAACAAAGCCCCAATTTTAATGACAAACTATATTTTACCCTTGATTAAAAATGTATCAAACAGTCTTATCATATAAAATGACCTACCTATTGACTCATAGTATGATATTATGGTAAACATTGTCAGCAATGAGCCAGAAGGGAGCAGACAGATTCCAAGCTTTGCAATGAATGCCAAGGGCAGGTAACTCGTTTCAACACTCAAAAGGAAGTAGTTTGACATTAGCAATGTAAACGAAAGAATGTGTGCCATTATCAAGGCGACAACCGCTACAACATCTAAAGAAAACAACAGAATTTAGTTAGGTTACACTCTGTGCCAACCAAACTTGGGTAAAAACAAAGAGTAAAAAGGCAGAGGGAAAAGCGCGATTGGTCTATTAGTTAGAAACTCTTGTTTGGCAATATGTACATACAAAATGATCTGATTACAATTTAACAAAAATACACTCTTCATTCTGATAAAATTGCCAAATTTTCTCAAATAATATTCAAATATGTTAGACTTTACATGTGTGGAAGGATATTCTCCATAGCATATTTCTATTTAACTAACTTAGGTTGGCAGGGAGTGTAGTTTGAATTATCGTAGCACTAAAGCAACACGAGAGCTATTGGCGACGGGCGTCATAATTTTGAAACACAGTCAATTGACGAGCAGACACCTGAGCAGGTACCCAATGCAATAAGGGCGACATTGTATGCTGCATTGGGACTTTGGATCATATTTAACGTTCACTCCCTCTACAAGAGGTTTAATTAATCAGACAGTTTTGGGGTTGCTTGGGCTGTTTATAGGTCTCCAGCTATTTTAACCATGTCCCGACCTGAAAATCGGACTTTTCACATGCAAGGCGAACGCCTTAACCGACTGGCCCCAGCCCCCACAACAGAATTTGAAACACTCATAAAATAAATAGTTTTCAGAAGAAAATATATGTGTGTTAAAATAAAGTAGGTCATTTAAAGAAATATGAAATTCTAACTTTAAAACTGTTCACAAACAAATTATGATATTTTTAAAGATGTTTTACACTATTGTGTAAAGAACTCTCCGAATCTAATGACACTTAAACAAATCTGTGCAATTTTTCTTTTCCTCAGCGCCCTCATTAAAACATATTTTTCTAAATAATTGAGATGATTATATTCATTCTGTTACAACTCCTTAAATACAGAAGAGTCCCGTTTATCCGAATCCTGGTAATCAAAAAATCGGTTTATCAAAAAAAAACTCTCGAGCCTTTCAGTTAAAATAAGAAATGTATACGCATAAACAAATATACTAAAAAAAAAGTACTTACAAAGTTGGATTTATTTCTTAAAATACACAGTAATTTTTTTATTTTTGCTGCTCAATTTTGGTCCCGTACCTTTGGATAAGCGGGACTCTACTGTGCTTTAATTGTACAGAACTAAGAGCTAAAATTTACATACTAATAATCTCTTTTTGCCTTAGCAAACAGTCAGTGCATGAAACATTCAAAAAAGTAATAAAAGTGTCACTAATAAAACTATGAATAAATGCAAACTCTGTTAATTTAGCTTAGTCAAGATATCAATGCCATGCTGACAAAAAAATAGAGAATATCACCTAATACTAGTGGGCCAATAATTTTACATGTATGTATCAAATATTTATATTTTACAGTTAAAATAAAGCTTTTAAGGAGGACTGGAGCCCTCAATTGAAGCCCATGTTAAAAGGACCTTTTTTATGTACCTTTTTCTCAGAATCTATTTGATATTTTTATTGTAATTTTTACTGGTTGTTAAATGGATGTTTAACTATAATTTAATGGAGGCTTTTTTAAAAGTTTTGATTAGTTTTTAAATTATATTTTTTTAAGTGAAACTACATATTTTTTACCTAAAAACATCAACAATATTAAAAAGAAAAAAGTAAGACAGTTATACTCAAATCCCTCCAGGGATTTTTAAAAGCTAACTTTTCAAATACGTATTAAAAAAATTTCAGGCTGATACTTTTAGTAGATTTTGAGAAAAAGGTACATGAACATTGAGAAAACAAGTTTTGAGATCCAAGCATTTAAAGTAAACAATAGTGGTTTCTTACTTATAAAACATGACTGTATTTTACCTAAACAATGTTTAAAAAATATTAAAAATATTTCCAATCGAAAGTATTCGAGTCAAGTTAAAGTCGAGTTACTACGACCAGCTCGAAACTTTTAATGTAAGATATCGTTTTAAAGCTAAGATTTCATATTTTAAGAAACACTGAAATGTCATTTTTGAAACTTTTTGGGGGTCTGGTCCTCTCCTTAATTAATTAAACTATTGCAAACAAAGTAGAAAGATTACTGTAACTTGATCCATTTACTTTAATAAATCAGACCACAACTTACTTTTGGTGAAGAAGATACTGAAGGCCATACAGAAGAGGATAAGACAAGCCATGAACAAGGTGAGCAGGAAAAAGAGCAGCATGAAATCCATATTCTTCACAAACACAAAAGAATTCTTCAGGGGGGCTTTGTAGACGATCGTAGTCACGAGCATTGTAATTATAGCCACAAAGAAGTAGTTGAAGAATGTACTGGTCCAATAAATGCAGTCTGTCATTCCCATCATCTTCATTAATTCCTGAACAAAAAGAATTGTATATAATATTCATACCACATACTAATGATTTTTTCCCCTTCCAATGGGGCTGCAATATTGGCGGTGAAGCCTTTGGTTAGGTTTGAATTAACGTCGCACTAGAGCTATACGAGGGCTATTGGCAACGGGCGTTGTATTTTAGAACCACAGTCAGGTGACGAGCCAACACCTGAATAGGCGCCCAACGCAACCGTTAAGGGCGACATCGTGCGCAGCGTTAGGACTTTGAAGGATATTTAACGTGCACTCCCTTACACAGGGTATTATTCGTCGGACGTTTTTGGCTGCACGGGCCGTTTATAGGTCGGCAACTATTTTGGCGATGCCCGGACCCGAACCTGGGACCTTCCGCATGCTAAGCGAGTGCTTAACCGACTGGGCTCCCCAGCTCCCTGTAAAGCCTTGTAGACTTGGCATATTCCCCAGAACTGAAAGCCATTTTTTGTGGCACCGCCTAGGCGACTCTCCCTATCAATTTTGATGCCCAGATTACAATGAATCTGAGCTTTCTTGTGGATGTAAAAGTAAGCCAAGATTTAATTCTGCCGAGAGAACCCAAGCTAAATAGGCCCTCCAGGGATCTTTTACATGCCACATAATCATATGACATGCATGCCCAGGTTTTTCCCATAAAGAAAATCCGACAACTCAGTCAGGGCTCGAACCCATGATCTTGGGCTTACGAAGTGGACCCATTACTAAACATTGCAGAATAAATTGAGTAGTTTTGGGAATGTCACTTAGCACCACTTCTTTGCCACATTTGAACATTTAAAAAATCCCAAAAAAAAAAACTACTTTATTATCGAATCAATAATTTGATCTTTGGAAAATTATATTTCATTCAAATTTGCTCAGTGTTTTAAATTGCTTGCTACATATGCCAACCAAAATAAAAAAATAATATATTCTGAATTGAAATTGTAATTTCTGTATGTTAAAACAGCATAACATTTTATGCACACCTAATTCAATTGTTTTTCATTATTATAATTTAGCTTTATTTAAATATGATTCTAGAAAAAATTGTGTGAGTTTAAGTGAGTGAAAATTCTTTAACGGAGATTAAATGGGGCAAAATCGTGTAGTCATTTTTAATATTACTAACTTCTATTACATGATTTGTATAGAAATTTGACAATCTACTTACTTTTGATTTGTTGGTCTTTTCTTCAATGACCCTTTTCACAATATTCATTATGAAAATCAGATACCCATATCCAATCACCCAAGGGATAATATTGATAACCGTAAATACACTGGCCGCATTTCTGTGTTTCGGATAAGGAAACCTTTGCATCCAAACCTAAAAGAAACAGATTTAGAAAATTTAGTAACAGAAAAAGGCACAGTATAAATCTTCTTGAAAATTACAATCAGTTTAGGGGGAAATATGTTTGATTCATCTCACAGTTGCCAATACTGATTGTTTACTGATACAACACTGAAGTTAACTGAAGTTTCACACTTAATCAAAAGTTGCTAGATTTTTTAAGAGTAAAGATCCTCCCTCAAAAGTGAGCAGTTCAAGAAGTGAACCTTTTCAGTCCCAACTTTTATCTTTTATTCTAAAAATCAAAAATTTGTGAAATCGACTCAATATGCATCCAGAATGAAATGGAATAAGCAAGAGGGAAAAATCTTAATTTTTATTAACTCTGAAATTTTAAGAAAAAATTATTCGAATCATAACTTTCAAATAAATTATAACAATGATTTTTCAAAACTTTATTTGTAAAAAAAGCTAATATTAAATTTTTAAACGTTTAAAAATGCAAGCATGAAAAACTTAGGGCCCATTTATTTAATAAATTATTCAAGTGAATTTTATTTTTACCTTGTTTTTCATATTTTCCTTTTAACTACGACAAACTTTATTTAATTCTTCAAAAGACATGATTCTTCCACATAACGATACAAAAAGAAAATATATTTTTATAGAAAAAAAGTATGTAGAATTTAATAAAATTTACTTGAAACAAGTGCAAATTTAACTCAATGAGTGAAAAAATTACAAGTTTCATGATTAATGTTTCGGCTATTCAATCCGGAAATCACTGTTTGAGAGGCTCTGCCACACTTAAGAGGTAGTGGAGATTTACCTTCATATTTGTGATGGTTAGGTTTGAATTATCGTCGCACTAGAGCTGCAAGAGGACTATGGAGTTGTATTTTAGAACCACAGTCAAGTGACAAGCTGACACCTGAATAGGCACCCAATGCAACCCTTGAGGGCAACATCGTACACAGCGTTAGGACTTTGAAGGATATTTAACATTCACTCCCTTACAAAGTATTATTTGTTGGACATTTTTGGATGCACGGGCCGTTTATAGGCCGGCAGTTATTTTGACAATGCCCGGACCTGAACCTGGGACCTTTCGCATGCTAGGCGAGTGCCTAACTGACTTGGCTCCCCAGCCCCTTCATACTAGTGATGGTTGGGAAGTGTATCTTCCACTCTCAGGAAATTTCAGAATTGACTCTATATTGATATTTAGAAAAGGTGAGGGTAGACGAGATAGGTGAAAGGGAACTACAACCCTGTTTGATCAAGAGCTCTGCTTCTTCATTGCCAAAGATGTTAAAGCTTGTGAAGGATCTACTGTAATATAATGTCACGGAACTCTGATACTCCAATCAGATACCTTCAACCAGATGCCCAACCTAGCATCTTGCAATATTTAAATCCTGTAATCTGGATTAAAAGGGCTAAAGAGTATATTTCAAATACAGTCAAACCTTGTTAAAGCGAACTCACTTAGCACGAATTTTTCCTTAAGATGGACTGAAAGCATTTCCCCAGAGCTTTGAGCTAACGCTAAAAAAAGATCCTTTGATGCAAAATTGCTTCAGGTGAATTCCTCTGCTTAACTCCAACTAAAACTTCAGAATTTGACTTTCCTTAGTAATTCAAAATTTCAAAGAATAAATGAAATAAAACATAACTGTAAAATTTTGCGTTGAAGAAACTGCTCTTAGGACGAGACATATCTTTATTTAGGACAACACAAACGTACAAGACAAAACAGTAGAATTCTGCAATCGAGCTAGCACAAATGATGTTAAGCAGTCACATTCTTAGCAAGTTCTGACAAATCTGTTGCCAAGGCGAACACCAATTTTTTACGCATTTTTCAATTCACTACAGTTCGATTATGAAAGTCAGTCATTACGAAAAATATTATTATTAACGAGAAAGTCACGTCATTGCAATAACATTATAAAAATAAATGGTCTTCTATGCCTGAGAAAATCATGAGACCTCCCATGATTTGTCAGTTTTAATCTAATGAATGAGACGGCAAGTGTAGGATGATCCATTAAGTCATTTTGTACCTATGCATTGATCTTAATTGCTGTTCCTTAAAAAATTTCCTAATTTTTCGTTAGTATGTACTAATCTAAATGAACTTTATTAATTGAATTACTTATTGTACATGTGTATTATTGGTGTATACCCTTGAAAAATTGAATAATTTTTTGACACATTTTTTAAAACTATTCACTGGTTCAATGTAAAAAAAATCCTGAAATTTAATATGAAATTTGGTTGCCGGCCCGCTGGCGTAGTGGTTAGCGTTCTAGCCTCTGGGCTCGAGTTCGAATCCCGGTAAAGGCATGGATGTTTGTGCTGGTCAATAAATGTTGTTATTTGTCTATGTGTTTGTGTCGTCCTTCTTTGTGTGTCTCTTGTGACTGTCTCTTCTGGGGAGCTGGGTAATGGGCTATAAAGCCTACACTCTCCCTTCTTGAAGGCCCAATCATTATCATTTGGTTATAACACGAAATGTTTCAGTGCTCCTTTCGAGTTCGCGTTAATGGGGTTCGACTGTAATATAAATTTAACTTTAAATAAAAAAATAACCTTATAATCAACATTTTTCCCTTTTTCTGCCATCTTTTCCTGAATAAAGGATTGCTCTACAGCCGCTTGCCAACTAAGGAAGAATGTGGAGTTGTAAACTGAAAATAAAGAGAAATCATTTCTATTAATCGATTAGAAATCTCTTTAATAAAACAATATAACAAAATGAAGAAAGCTTAAATATTATAACTTAATATTTATTATGACTGAATTAGAGACAGAACTATGACATTTTTTTCAAACAGCTCCACAAAATTCATGATATCAAACAAATGTATTGTTGCTTTCTGAACCATACCTAAAATTGTTAGGTAAAGAGAACAATACCATCTTTTATATAGATTCAAGTGGCGTTTGTTTCTTTCTGTTCCCTTAATTTGTTTCTAATTTCGGACCAAAAGAAACAATCTGCCTGTAGCTTTATATAGGGTATTACAAAAAACATAATGGGGTTGATTCACGTTGTCAGTGGCAAAAACTCCACGGTTTTGTTTTCATTCTTCTGGAATTACTTTTGTTTAGATATATTCGAAAGTGAGGTTTCTAATAATATTTTAGTTATTTTTTTTTAAGATGCCAACTTCTTGCTGTGCTGTTGGTAGTTAAAATCATTTACTAAAGAAAACTTGCATAGAAAGAAAAGTTTCTTTTCATCTATTTCTGCATTCTGATCCTAAATAAAAACAAGTTGTGTGTTGTAAACAACTCAGAAGCAGAAAAAAAGTATTTTCATTTTGAGAAAAAAATTAACCAATGAAATTGCATTACAGAGAAAAATGAAAACAAGAGCCTTATATCAGCTGAAACACATTCCCATCCAACAAAACAAAAGTAGAAAAACAGGGATTACCATTTTTGGTTGACGGACCATTGACACTGTACTTCATCTGCGTATTGAAATTTTCACCAAAATCTCCTCCTCCATACCGTATTTTATAATCCAATGACTCTGGCAAGGTATTGCGAAAGTTGTTGAAAACTGTGCCCATCATAATAAGAGTAGGATTCAGTCGCTGCTTGTAAAGGCAGTACATCTCCAAATCATTTTCAGTTGCAGCAGATTTTTTTGCTGAAAAATAGTTTCATTATTAAATGAGTTTGGGTCAAACGAGAGTTACAAGAGAGCTATCGGCAACAGGCCTTGTAATTAAGGATCATGGACAAGTGTCAATAATATTAAATAAAAACTGAACTTCCATACAATTATGGGTTACAAAAAACACTGCTCAAAACAATTAAGAGAGCACTTTGCGTACTTTTGTTATCCCTTTCAGTTCCAACTTTTTATTTTTTTATTCTACCAATCTAAAATTGGTGAAATAGATTCATTATTTATCCAATATGAACTGATAAAAACGAGGGGGGGGGGAATCGTAATTTTTAAACAAAATTTAAGGGGAGGGGGGGATTGGTCAGGTTAGGTTTGAATTATCGTCGCACTAGAGTGACCCAGACAAGGGCTATTGGCGACGAGCCTCGTATTTTAGAATCACAGTCAAGTGATGAGCCAACACCTGAACAGGCACCAAACACAATTGTTAAGGGCGACATCCTAGCAGCGTTAGAACTTTGAAGGATATTTAACCTAAACACCCTTACACATGCACATGGACATTTTTGGCTGCACAGGCTATTTATAGGTCGGCAGTTATTTTGCCGATGCCCGGACTTTAACCAATAACCTTTTGCATTCTAGGCGAGTGCCTAATCGACTGGGCTCCCTAGCCCCTCAGAAAAATTGGAATCATAACTTTTGAATAAACTATAATAAGATTATTTTTCAAACCTTTATTTGTTAAAAAAAAGTTTAAATCAATTTTTAAAAATCTGTGAATGCAAGGGTGAAGAATTTAGGATCAATTTATTTCGTAAAATTGATTTAGAGTGAATTTTATTTAACCATGTTTTTCATAGTTCCATTTAATTGAAACGTACATTATTTAATTCTTCAAAAGACATGATTCTTTCATCTAACGATAAATAAGTGAGAGCTTAACTCAGTGAGAAAAAAATCCCAAGCTGATGATTCTAAATTGACCCATAGGAGTGAAAGGGTTTAAGCCATGAGCTCCCCTAATTGTTTTGAGCAGTGTAGTACCATGTATTATTTTAAAGCAAAAAAAAAAATCTTAAATATTAACTAATTTTTTCAATATAAATCTATGCATTCAAATGACTAATAATTTGTAAGGCAAGACTTTTCTTTTTAACTTTCAAATACGAGTCCAATATCGAAGTTCATGACAAAAATTCTTTCAGACATAAGGACAAAATTATTAACTTAAACATTTTAAGATTTTAAAAATATCTTTTAAATTAAAGATAGTTTTAATTTTAATTAATTTATGTTCAAATAAGTGTTTTAAACAAACAAAAAAATCTATAGCTATATTTCAAACAAGCAGTTTTTTAGAAGAAAAAAAAAGCAGCAAACTCTGCATTCCCGAAATAAATCCTACTGTTTTATTCTTTAAATAAACATATTTTCCAAATAATTATAAATTTAAAAGTATGTTTTGCAAGCAGTTTTTAAAAAATTAAGGCTCAAAATTTGCTGAGAGTCACATCAATTTTTAAAAAAAATTATTTTTTTAGAAATTCTATGTTTATTTTTATAAATAAACAAATTTTTTGTGATATAATAGTTCATTTGAAATGTTATATATTAACCATGGAAGAAAAAAAACTTTTCTTGCAACATCTCCGATATCTGCTTTACCCTCATGGTATGCTACTTTTTTACTACAATAAATAAATCAGGTGCTTCATCATCAGTATTTTTGCAAAACTTGACCATTCCAGTTAATAATACATAAGTTAATGTTAATAAAATTGTAAATTGAAGTGGTGAAGTGAATTCTATAAAGATCCACACATATGTACCTCTAAAACAAAGATGATTAACTACACCTAGACTAATTCCATATGTACAGCAAGACAACTGTCCAACTGTACAGCAAGTCACAATTTTAAAAAACCTTATAATTTAACAATTGGAAAATAATTCAAATTAAATAAAACCATTTACATTAATTAGTTGCAATAAGTGTGGATCACCTATTCTGCTAATTTCTTTACCACTTAAGGGGGTCTGGCACCCCAAAATCATTGAAAAAAAAATTTTAAAAAATTAGAGGCTTAAAATACTATATCAACCTTTATTAATAATGTCACAGAGTTTTAAGACGATTGGAAAAATATTTTTGACATTAAAGGCAATTTTATTTTACCCTTTCTTTAGTGAAACGGCCCAGAACGGCCGAACGACTAAAATTCGATAATGTTATTCTAATCAAATATTACGAGGAAGCAAAAATCCTTCGTAAGGAAATGGGTTAACAATAAAAACTTTAAATTGGTTTTTCTCGGTTTTACAATTTTTGAATCATGTGAATGTTTGGGGGCACATAATTAAAAATGTTATTCATTTAAATACTTGAATTTTTTTATGTGTAATTCACAAGTATATTTAAACATTTTAACGCAGGGAATAGTCTGTAAAGTTTTTACTTTTAAAAAAAAAATCTTTTAGGTTAAAAATATTGACATTCTTCAACGATATTTAAAAAAATTCATATTTAATCTAGTTTTTAGTTTTTCAAAATAATCTTGTGTTAAAATACTTAAAAATGTCTATAGATGAAACTGTGAAAATTTGAAATGGATATATTAATTAGTTAATTCTTGAGATGCCCCCAAAGTTGGACAATTTAACATGGGCTTCTATGGAGGTGCCAGACCCCCTTAATGTAATCTCATTTAGTTGTAGTGATAATCACTTTTAAAGCACAACGTATACTATAAAAAGGGTAATTTTGCATGGAATTACCAAAGTATCATACACAAATACACATACTTATATTGCCTTTATACCCTGCGCGTCTTCTAAACATTTCAATGGCATCATTGACTAACTTCTCACTGGTAGGGTTGGGAGGTGTATACACAAACTCCAAATCATAGTTCTTGTTCATGCTCGAAATGAAGGGATCGAAAGGCTCATAGGTGGTCTCATTATCCCATAGTGAGGTCGAATGATCATAGAAATCGGCATCCATCATGTCGGTGGAACTCATTTCGGACTGAATGATGGCGGGTATGCTCGCGATGAAGATCGGAATGACGATTTCGAAGAAGGTTACGATGTAGTGGCGCTTCCTGAGGAGCAGACCTTTGTAGAGCAGGATGGTGAACTGCCACAGCCCCGATGTAGTCGCCATTTTGGGTGGTGGTTTCCGAAATCTGAAAGGAAATGAAACTTAACTTGCAAATTAAGGTTAGGTTAGGAATGAATTATATTCGCACAAGAGCTACACGAGGGCTATTGGCGACGGGCGTTGTATTTTAGAACCTCATTCAAGTGACGAGCCGACACTTGAATGAGCACCCAAAGCAACCGTTAAGGGCGACATTGCATGCAGCCTTAGGACTTTGAAGGACATTTAACGTGCACTCCCTTACATGGGGTATTATTTGTCGGACAATTTTGGCTGCACAGGCCGTTTATAGATCGGCAGTTTCTTTTTTTTGGCGATGCCCGCACCCGAACCTGGGACCATTCGCATGCTAGGCGAGTGCCTAACTGACTGGGCTCCTCAGCCCCAGCTTGCAAATTAAAGTCATCAACTTAAAAGGATGGAAAACAAAAGATAGCCCTCAATTGTTAGTGGAAGAATGTGTCAAATGACATCTTTGAAAAAATTGAGATTTTTGTGTCCCGATGATCACATTATTTCATCCTTTAAAGGTAACATGTTTCCCTTTGACCATAAACATAAAGTTAAGAAGATTTAATATCGTTTGCAAGTACCCTTTTTAATAGATTTAAGTGCAAACGAAAAACTTAAAAGCTCATTTTCTTGTTTTCACCTCTTTGTTACTTAGTATGTTTTTTCCACTAAGGAGATCAATTACTTTTATACCACTGTGTTCGTTTTAGCTTCCACACTATGTTTATAACGTAAAAAGTGGAAGGTTTTATAATTGTTCAGTTCCATAACGAATCAAACGTCGCACATACAAGTGGGATACTTCATTTTAAAGCAAAAAATTCGGGCTAGGTTACAGGCTTAATTTTATTTTAAAAATTAAATTCGTAGAAAATTAAAAATTTAATCTACATTGAAATAACATGCAAATTCCATTTTCATTTAATATTTTCACAGTTGCCATTTCGTCGAACGTATGAGAAACTTTATTTAAAATAAAACCTTTGAAGGTATATTTATTTATGTGATATAATTCTGTTTGGATTGTTGTAATATCACAATAGAGTTCTTTTGATGGTTCATTTTATATGTATGAAGAAGATGTATGGAATTATAATTTCGCACAAAAAATATGCAAAGTTTCCCTTTTATTTTTAGAGCATCAATTTTACTAATTATATATTTTTCGAACTGTAAATTAAATTGTTGCGACTAAAAGATATTTATTAAAAAAATTGCATCATTATTCTACGAATTTCAAACAAATTTAGCAAGAGATGAGTAATTTTTAATTAACGAAACAATATTAATGAAAATAGTTAAATTTTGGCATTTAAAATTTTGAATTAGAAGTCCCTGTTAGGCGAATTTCTTTCTGAGGTGTATGAATAGTGTGTTTTCTGTGAGCATAAATATTGTGTAGAAGTGGTTTAAGTGACAGATTCTGTAACAAACCTACTTTTTAACATCATTACTGGTAGGAATAAGCAGCGCCATCTCCTGGCAGTCTTTCTGTGGACATCTCTCATAACTAAACAACAAATTCATAGTTTATGATGCCACCTTTCCTTTTTCCTGGCTATTTTTGAAAAGCAATAAATAATTTTTTGGTATAATCATATTTGATTTCTGAGATTTGTCAGAAACTCGAGGTTTATTGCATTTTGTAGGATTTGTTTACATAGGTTTATAACTTAAAAACTCTGTAAGTTTAAAAAATTAATTTGTGCAGTCTGCTATACCAAAACCGACCTTAAGTTTGCAGTATACAAACGTTCTACAAGAAACAGGGTAAATAGTTCCCATTTTCGAGTGTGAGAATCGAATAAAAAAAGATGTTTCACATTCAATAAATAATTTTATTTGTTATTTCAAGACATAAATTTATTATTTTTATTAGTTTAGCTTCAATTAGAGTATAATTTTAATTATTTTTTCCCTTCGATTTTGACGTAAGAGAGCGCACGAATATCAGGGTCATAGGAGCAGCCAATCAGAGTGGGCAAAATTTCGAGGCCAGAAGCGCTGTTTACCCAGTTTCCTCCGCTCAGTACATTTCTCTGCTGCAAACTTAAGCTCGGTTTTGGTGTATCAACAAATCTATATAAATGGATTAATAAATTTTTTCTTAATTAATTATTGTTTTATACTGTTTGTGGCTCCATTATTCACACCCATGTAAAGTTAATTCATAATTTTAAAAAAAGTTCATTTTTGCTCATATTGTCAATGGGATATTTTCAACCCCATCACAATACTTTCATTATCTTATACATTAACCCCTCTCTATATCGTGTCTCGTTACAACGCTCATTCAGATACATATTGCGCCTTGTATCATGTCTCCCAATTTTTCCCTGTTTTTTCTCAATATGTACTTAGTGCTTTCCTTAAAATCGATTCTAATACTGGTGGCTAAATTCATCTAATATTGGTGAGACGCAGTTAATAAACTTTCGTTAGTTGTTATTTGCCGGAAAACAGGTTTTAGCGAGAAAAATCAAAGCAGCAAATTCGAGGTAAACATTTCACTAGAAAATGTGCAAAATATTATTGTATTACCTGTGCAATAATGTATAATGTTTATAGTAATTAATAAAAAGTCCTTTTTAAATTTTTGTTTCTTTTTTAAAGTAGTTAAATTATTTAATACGATTAAATTTTATCTTTCAAATAAATACTGTGCTTTAGTTTAAAAACTTTGTTGAGAGCATATAAATATCGAAAGTATAACATTTATCATGTCGCTGGTTACATCGTGCATTCGTTTATATCACAGTTTTTGCTTGTCTCCCGGGAAGCACGATATAACGAGGGGTATTTCCTATTAGGTAATTGAAAGTAAAAACTGAATATGCATGAACTGTGTGTTAATGTTATTTGAAAAAGACTGATTAAATTAATGGGATGATATTATGTTATTCCCTTGATAATAAAACTAAGCCTGCATTTTTAATGGTTCAAAACTTCTATACAATATGGGCCCTATGACTTTCGAAAATTCCACATTTTTAAAACTGCTGAATCATTTCAATTTAGTTCAAAAGGGATTTTTTGCTGATTTTGCAAACGCACTTGAATAATTAATTTTCATTATGATTATTGTTATTGAGTAATTCAATTAGCTGTTATATATAACAGTAATTTAACACCTAAAAATTTATAATTTAGAGTTAAAATAATACTTGAGTAATGGAAAAGTAACGTTTAAGAGTTTAGTAAAATAAGAGTTGAGTACTCACACAACTGAAAACGTCGCAGTCAGGCAAAAAAGGAAATTAATAAATGACATTTGAAAATCCTGCATTATAATACATATGCTCCTCAATTTAGCTTTTAAAGAAAATATTCATTACATCTATAGATAAAATATGTAGGCAAACGCCGTAAACATAAATTATACACTATAGACTTCCCAAACAGAAGTAAAGCTACAATGAGTATTGTCGTAAAAAGAATAGGTGATCTTACTTACCAAGAAAAAGTTCTCGGTCCTAAAATTATTTTTATGAGTTTCAAAGAAGTTGTAAAAGCGATGACATCATTTATTGACACATTTTGACATCTGTATTCTGCATCAGCAATATAGTGGCAAGAGTTTTGTCTGTGCTGTGAGTTTTGTTTTTACTGTTTGCAAATAAAAGCGTACAACTTTCACAGTTGCAGTTAATATGAAATAGGACTCTATGCGGCAAATTGCGGTTTCTACGTATTTGATGACGTATCGTGGGTCGCAACAAGTTGACCTATTTCTATAAATTATAGAAACGAAGTTTACTGCGCAGGCATTTGAATTCAAAGAGTCAATTAAATTAAATAAGTAAATAGAATGTCTGTTTGAATAAAAAAATTAGAAATTTTGCCAAAAAAGATTTTAACTTTATCAGACCTATACACTTATAAAGTAGCAAATTTGATTTGTGGTTATAAATGCGCATAAAACTTCAATTTTTAGAAGAAAAAAACATATTACACTATTCGGCAATTGAATAAGTAGAATAGATGCAAGTGTATATTCGTATTCAAAAGTGATAATAAAAGGGATGTATTTCTGGTAATAACTATTTGTAGAATGTTAAAGAATATTTTATAAAACGAAATGTACGCAATTCAATGTTAATTAACGTTTTTTGTCGTAATAAAAGGCCAGAAGAGTGCTAGATTTAATAAACACGTGCAACTCCCCATGAATTTGGCGGGAAAATTAAATTCTGATTATATATTTGAACAATTGAAACGGCGGTAAAATGGTGGTTTGATCCAGAACCAGACATGCAGAAAATTTTCAATGTAAAAGTAATTTTCTTCTTATAAGCAATGGCTATTGTATGTGCAAAATATTGAAATTTCTTTTGGGCATGATCTAAGTTCTTTTTCTCTTCGGCGAATTTTTTTTATGTAAAACTTAATTTTTCTCTATAAAAACTTATAAATGATAAGTAATTTAGTAATGCGTTAAAATAATAAAACATAATCAACGAAACATTAAATTTTTAATAACCATTTTTTTTTAATTAAAAAGGCCAATTCTACTATAATTTTTTTTTAAATGTTAATAAAAAATATTTTTATTGATATCTAGTTATTATTTAGTCATTTAGCTATTCATTTAGTCTGAAGACGAAATACAACTTTTGATATTCATATTCAATAATTTATCTTTTCAAAAACATATTTAAAAAAAGTAGAAAAGTTGATAGAGTTGAATTACGCACCACTTTTAAGCGTTTATTTAGTAAATTGAGTTTAATGTTTTAAAAGAAATCGCCACATAGAAATATAATTACCATTAAAATGTAATTACTAATAAACTATAAAAAAAATATTTTGGTATAGGAATAACAAAAGAGCTATCAACGTCTAAGAAAAATTCAATTTTAGTACTGTTTAATTCTACACAATTCCCCGAGTGGGCCTTATCATGGCGAGAGAAAGGAAATATATTTTTACCTCTTTCGTCTCCTCCAGAAAATGTGCTAAAGCGCACAGATATAATTATCGCTATGGATACAATAATAGATTTGAAAACTGTGAGGTGAAACTAAATTATTAATATACTGTGAAATTATTGTAATTTAAATATTATCTTTTAGGTGAAATATTTTCTCTGATATTTGTTATAAGCGGAATATGACCTTATTCGATTACTATTACTTTCGATCACGCATAGCAAGAAATCACGAGGAAAGACAAGGTCGGCCGGATGTATGATTATTGCGTGTAGCTCTAAAACAATGCATTGCCTTTTTGTTCGAATATATAAAAAAATTACCCACAAACGTAGGAATTTCACACGATTTTTTAATCCACCAAAACAATTTTTTCCCTAAGAGTTGTAGAGTGTTCCATTTTCTAAGTTGGAGAGTTTGAAAAAAAACTATCTTCTACTCGAGAATTTATAGTGCCCTATCCAACTTGCATTCACCAGAATTTAACGATCTCGTTGAATGGTGTGCCGTTTTGAGAAGGTTGTCACGACCACCCATTCCGTTTCATTTTGTAATTCTGTCTGTTCTAGTCAAAAAGAAAAAATCTGTCCTGAATCGTTCCATACATGATTTTTTTTTGTCAAAACGCATTGACTATATAATTTTCCCATGGGCCCTGTTTAAATTTTTAAAAAATGCTAATAAGGTTTTTTTTAACATTAGAAGCTGGGCCTAGTGTCTTTAGTTATCATGTGATGTGAATTAACTTTTAATCGCAATTTTTCCAATATTCAATCCAACATAATACTCAGATTTCAACATATGTTTAGTCATCTTTAATAATCACATGAATATATATTTTTTTCAGCAAAATCTGAGTAATATGAATGGAGAGAGATCATGCCGCTATCCACGAGTCTGTGGTAAAAGTAATCCTTTTGTTTTATTTCCTTCAAACGAGGAAATATTTATTTTCTAAATGAACGTATTTTTATCTCTCATATTGCAGATTTTCAATCACGATAACTTATGATAGGTCTTATCGCGTTTCTATACGATATTGGATTGTTGCCGCAAATATTAAAATTCCCCTTTTACTATTTACACTTGGCGGAATATTGCGTCAATTGACCGGAAGTTCAAAAACAGTCCTAATATAAGTCTAACGTAAAAAAAAAAACCTTTTAGAGTGCTCATTGATGTTAGATTCCAAAACTTAAAAATTTCAAATACAATGGTACATGGAAAATTGCTTGTAATAATTGAATTTTGGGACAAACCATCAGGGTTGCCAGACTTGGCTAAACTTAGCTTTTTTGCCTATCTTTGAGACCACTTGTCCAATAAAAATTTCAATTATTCGTCTTATTTTTAAAATTTTTTGTTTAATAATAGGCTTTTTTTTTTAGCATTTTCTTCGGGTTTTGCTTTTAAATGCATATTTAAATTCCAAATTTACGCATATTTGGTTAATTATACAAGAAGTGACGCCCCAGGGGTCGATCGGCCTCATACGCTCTGAAATGTATACAAGTTAACTTTACTTTACGTTGACAACAGAACAAAATTAAAAAAAATATATATCAAAAATGTTCAATTTAAATTTATCCCTAAAGACTCTCCAATTATACTTCACTTATCAAACCAGAATCATTAATACATAACTCAAAATAAAATTTATAATATGAAGTATATGTAAATAGAATTGTAGTACATTGCTTATCTAAAATATTTCTTCCTTAGTAAGGAATTTCAAAGTTAATTAATTTGTATTTTAAACTATTCAAATTATTTATCTAAATAGGCAATTAAAAATAAAGCTTGCTTCACAGAAAGATAAGATAACCTACTTACTGCAGCTATTGTCAACAGTAGGAAATCTTTTTAACTTGTATATATTTATAATTAAAATTATATATATATATTTACATTATTTTGCAGAAACAAATTTTTAACTGTAGTGCTGCATACAACTTCAATAGAACCGCTTCGATAAAAAAAAGGATCTTAAGTAGGTTTTGATTTTGTGAAATAAACAAAAGAAAAATATAGTAATATTTACATGATTTATTGAATGTTACAAAGTGGATTTCAAAAGAAAAGTCAGTCAAAACAAAATCAAATACAACTTTAATGGGCTACCTCATTTCATGACACCTATAAATAAGTAACAACTCATAAGCAAAAAAAAAAACTAAAAATGTTTAAGTTGTATGAGTAAATGTGCTTCAAGGATTGTAGCACATAAGTGGTTCAAATGTTTAAAGATGAAGAGCAGGTAAAACTCTATGAATACTTTTATTTACAGTTATTTATAATATAGTATGCATACAGTTAAATGAAGAATGAAAAAACAGTAAAGATGATAAATAAATTAGCAAACTGTAAAAATATCAGTTCCAATATCATTGTTACAAGGATATTTCTTCTGCGAGAACCAACAAATGGAAGAATACAAGCCATATTGGTTTTTAAAAAAATAATAAGAAGTATTCCAAGGAATGATTATATTACAATAATAAACTAATCCATGCTACAAAATATAATGAGGAAAATAGTAGGAGTTACATTTCTACGAGTCCTGATGATTGAATCCTTGCCTGGTCTTCAGGGGTCTGAAGGCAATATCTTTGCAAACCTATTAGCGCTACATAACCTTTCAACCCTCTGTCTGCAGACCTTCAATAGTACCACTCTGCAACAGGCTCTCCAGATTAATTTGTCCTTCGCCATCTGGCAACAGGAGTTGCTGAGGTTCGCCGTCTTCTCCCAATGGTAGCTGGCTCGGATCTAGCTGAAGAGTGATGCTTCCGTCTGCATCCGAGCTGCCCAGAGTATATCCCTCGGGCAGGGTGATTGTGGTGTTGCCATTCTCCCCGGCACTTATAGGGAGGAAAATCATTTGGTGCCCGCCGTCAGCAGTTGGGACCTTCAGTAGGGCTCCGCTGGGGTATGGTTGGTCTCCATCTCCGACTTGGATTGCAACCTGAAAGGTACATAATGTTTAGTTTCATGGAAGTAAATCATGACCAAAGTTAATAGTAGTTAATGGACCAATGAATGGTAGCCAAATATAACCCTTCAATGCTTAGATCCGGCTTTTTCTGTATTTTGAACGTCAGTCTTTCTTGCATTAATCTTTTACAAATATTTATTCACAATGTACTTTTTTAAAATCTGGAAATGCTTTTTAAACCATTTCTTCCAAAATAAACCAGATTCTAATTTTAAAAAATATGTTTGATTTGATAAAAATTAAATTTAAAATTTATGCAATGAAAACAATAACATATTTGCTAATTTCCTTGCCGTTTGGAAGGTTAAATATTAGTGGCCAAGCTTTTATCTTTGTTACTGTAATTGCTCAGTATCTGAATAAAATTGTAGTGTCTGCTACAATTGACACACTGTTTTGAGAAAAAAAAAATTATAAATACACTATCACTTTATGTTAACATATTTGAGAGAGTGATGTCCGATATAATTATATTTTGAAATCTGACATAACTCATGGAGAAGGGATGGAGCAGCTTCTTTTAATCTAGAAGACCCGAGCACCAAAAAGGAGAAAACTAAATTTTTTTTTAACAAGTGTTATCTGAGCTATCCATTCTAGAGCATATCCTACACTGCCTGGGTCTAGGTTTAGAAGGATCTTAAATCACGCCTACTTCTTGTTATTAGCCTTGATAGAGTACATGGACCAGATATAGCTGCTGCTAGATCATGAAGGTACAGTAACAACAACATATTTCCAAACCCAAGTTCAAGTAACTCTTAAAACCCAAGTCCAACACCCATCTCACCTGCTGTCCTTCCCCTCCCTCCTGGTCGACCATCATCACGATCTGCGACGCGTCCTCCCCCTCCAAAACGGCCTCCTCCCCCTCTTGTTGCTGCTGCCCCTCGGCCTGGTTCCTCGCCAGATGTGCCACAAACTCCTCGGCCGCGTCCTGGGACCCAGATGACTGCTGGAACACCAGCTGCTGGCTGCTGTCCTGGGACGATTCGTGCTGCTCCACCAGGCTGACCTGCTGGCCGTCCAGGGTGGTGAAGACGGTGGTTTGTTCCCCGGAGTGCTGGGAGTCCTCCTTGTTTTGTTGTTCCAGGAGGGTGGTGGCATCCTGGAAAAGGGTTAGTTTGAATTGTTGTTGCACTAGACAGGGAAATGATCTACCATAAGGACTGGGACTAGGAAACCTAGGTTTTAGGGGCTCCTAAAGTATTAGTTTCAATATGGCTTAAATGTTGTTAATCATCAGAACTTTTAAAATTTTTCAAGACCCCACTTTGCCGTTAGATTGACTTTGACATAAAGTGATTGGTTTGATTGATATTACAAGGAAGGCGATAAAATTTTAGCACAAAAAAATAGAATGCATCGGCCAAATAGCACCATCTTTAAGGGCAACCATGCATTTTTTTTCGAAAAGGGCCCCTGAAGATTTTATGCGTGCTCATATACTGAGTTTTTCTAGATCAGGCCCTTTGACTAGAGCAACAATTTTGCTCTGAAATAATCAGCGTTTCGGTATATTTTCTCATGGATTAGAGTTATTAAGTTCTTGCAACGATGGCATTAGGTCTAGATACTGCAGTTTATCTGCCACAGTAGATTTGTCCCCGCTATATTTTTTTGGGCTATGAATCAATGTATAAATATTTTGTTTTAGTACAGTAAATAATAAGTGAATTCAGAAACAGGATTACAGTCATAAAAAAATTATTTGTTAGATTGCACACTTGATTAAGATAACACTTTGAGAATTTAAAACTTGTTTCGAGATTTTACAAATATCTCAGTTTGTTTATTTTAATTAAACAACTTTTTGATTGAGCAATTAGTCTTATTTTATCCATATATAGCAGCGGTTCCCAACCTGGGGGCGATCGCCCCCAAGTGGGCGATTTGTGTTATCAAGGGGGCAAAATAGATGTGAGGGGCCATCAGGGGGGCGATGAGTATTCAAAAGGGGGGAAATTAAAATAATGTAGTACCCTTGTTCAGTAAAACCATTCTCCAACCATAACCAAACCAGCCAATTTTTACTTTCAACTCTTTTAAATTTTCTAGAAACCAGTAAAAATATCTTGTTAATTATTTCACTTTTGTTCTTTAACAATACTTTAAAAATATGTGTTTTATGTTTTTTCTGTTTTATTTATAAGTGACCGGATAAAGTTACTTTGGTTGTTTTTATAAACGTGTTAGTAAATGTTATAAAAATGTTTTACAGTTACACTTTAACTTAAATTATTATTAGACATAACATGAAAATTGAAAGGGGGCGATGGATGTTAATCAACCTAAAGAAGGGGGCGATGGTCCAGAAAAGGTTGGGAACCACTGATATATAGTATACAATTTAGTTACAAAACTTGCATGCGTTCTCGCCAATTTCAGACACTACTCACCCTATCCTGCTGTAGGACAATATTCTCCCCACTTTCCGTCTTGATGACAATAGTTTGATTGCCATGTTCGTCAGTGACTATTTCATTTGCATGCATCTGGTCAACCGCATCAACCAGTTGTTGGGCAATTATGGAGTTGGGGTTCTCCTCTTGGCTGAAGACTACTGTACCATCTTCGGTCACAACAGCAGTACCAGTCCCATCTTCATATTCCGGAATACTGACCGAAACGGTTCCGGCTTCGTCTAGTTTTGCACTGGGAGCTATGGAAACTGTAACCTGCATTGAAAAAGATAGTTGTTAGTAATGATGTTTCAGATAGACTTGATTTTACATGTAAGTTGAAAAAATTCAATTCATATAGGAATATAAGGATTTCACTAGCATTTTTCCACTTTTTTATATCACACTCACAAATAATATTGCACATGTATTTTATTAGCAAAACTTAAATTATTATAAATAATTCAATTGTTTTTCTATTCAGTTTACGTATTAGCATTTTTCATTATTAACTAAAATCAACATCTGTAGCCCATTTTTAGATTTCTAACAATACCTCTAAAACAAAAAATTTTATTGGACCGTAACCCTCGATGCACGAGTAATTTTCTGGAAAAAATTATGACTTCAGACAAGTACTGGGAATTCACATTCTAAATTTAAAATCAGTAGTTAAAATCACTAGTTAAATCTATAGAGTGCTTTCAGACAGACACACCAATGTTCGAAAACAACTAAAAATCAGCAACTTCCAAAACAAGCACAAAATCTCAATTTCGGATTTTCGATCATCCCAATACCTTATACATATTTCATATTAGTTAATTGGAAGTAAAAACATAATTACACCGCGAATAAACAAATCACAAAATGTTCAATTACCTGTCCTGGCCCACCCGAACCGGCTGCTTCAGCAACAACCCTAGCAAGCTGTTCTGCAAACTCCTGCGATGACAAGTTCAGAGAGGTGGCAAGTGTCTGGTGAGCTGTGGCCACTAATTGGTCTGCGTCGATCGTGCCGTCTGCTCCGCTTTGGACAATGATTTGGTGGTCTTGTCCAAAAACAGATTGTCCAGTGGTGACGACAACTTGTCCTTGGCCATCAGCCCTGGAATTAATTTTTGAAGAAATTAAATTTAATTAGTTTTTATTGATTGTGTGAGTGCAGTTCTATAAGTTCATACAAGTTTTTCTGATAAAATGTGTACCAAATAGTTAATTGTTGAATCCACAAAGTAATATTTACACACATGGAAAAATAATTTTCCAGCGATTTCATTGTTGTAAGATTTTTAATTCTTTAATTTACCTTAAATATATTAATTGAATGACTATTTGCCAATATAAAGGTTAAGGATTCAAATTTTTTTTTTGTATAACACATTCTAGCAATTTCATTATTTATAACATTTTGAAGGCTTTAATTTATCCTTTATATAATCCAACGATTAATTGTCAATATAAAGCAAGTATTTTCATTTTTACTAAACAAATTACATAAAACATAAATATTCTGGCCATGATAAAAAACAACAACAATTACAATAATTATTGTCCACCACTTAAAAAGGTTTGTCATGGAATTTTTTTGACAACATTAAACTAAACATTCTCGGATTCTCACAACATTGTTTGAACTCAAACCCAGAACCACATATTCAATTGCAGAACCAAAAATATCCAAAAATTTAAATGCAACCTCCAATATGAAAAACAAAAAAAAAATTACATTAATCAGGCATGAAAGCAGAGATCATTCTAGGCGTTTTTCACGGGGCGCGGCGCCCTGCCCGCCTTTTTTTAATATAAATTCCGCCCTAAATGCCCTTTTATACAAAATAAAACCCGCCCTCGTTGCCCTTTTTTACAAAATAAATCCCGCCCTCGTTGCCGATTTTCTTTTAAAAATGTCCGCGTTTTCCCGAGTTTTTCAAAAATTGCTCTTATCCAACTTTCTTTTTCAAAAGTTTATTTAACCCAGGTTATGTTATATTATACTTTTAAACCCGTTTTTCTAAACTTAATTATTAAAAAATACCTAAGATAATCGATTTTAGAATTAGATAGACGATCGAGAATTTTTAGCAAAAATAATGCCGTGACAAGGGGTTTCCACAACACCCCCCAACCTAAAAAAATTCTTTCCTTCATTCTCGGTCTGTATCGATGAAAACTAAACTTAAATTTTGATAAATAACAAGTTTAAATAATAGATTTTAATAATAAAAGTAAAATTTTTAATTAAAATTTAAAGGATGAATTAGGATTGTATTACAATAAGATGTCTTCAAATATCGACCAACGGGTGGAATCCCCCATTGAAAGAGGATCATCTTCATCCGGACCAAAAATATGCAGTTCATGCTTCCTGATTTGATTATTTTGCGGCCTAGTAATTTTTTAGAAATCTACTGATGACGTCACATTGCCTATACCAATGATTGACAGTTCGCTGGCTTTGATGCGTTTGCGTGATCGGGAAGAGTGTCGCAATACTTTTGTAGCTCTGGTACAGGACTAATTGGACCAACCAGAATCTTTTCTTCTAATCTATCGTTTTGAGTCGCGACCTTGTAATCACAAGAGCAGCTGAAATGTTATTTTTTTTTTTACTTTTGAAACTTGGGCTCTTTTTTTTATTTTGTCCTATACTGGGGTTTCAGATTGGTTTTAGTTGATGTTTTTTTATGGAGTGTTGGCTTATACACGCTATATATTAATAAATTTTTGTTTGTAATTACTAGTTCTTGAATTTTTCTGAAAAAAATTCTTGAATAGTATGCAGTAGAACTCCAATTATCTAAGCAATTGGAATTGGAACCTAACCACGTTCATATAATTGGAAATTTGGATAATTGGAAGTTAATTGGAGAAAAGATCTATTGTAATCAATTACTCAATGTATTGTTGGGCTGTGAGATAATGAAGTTTTAATTTCGGTTTAACCAAATCCATATTATGATGTTGTTTGGGTTATAGCTTTTGTTTCAGTTTGAGTTGTATCTTTTTATAATAGTTTTTTTTTCTTTCAACTTATATTAGAATATTGGAAAAAGTGTACTAAATTTTTTATGGGATCTATAACAAACTCGGCATATTTTTTGGTTTGTCTCTGTTGGATGTCATGCTTAGTAATATTTTTGGTGGGTACAAAAAAATTACTAGACATGACATTTAATAACGAGGAACAGTAACAGGTAGGCCAAGTTTAATTTTTCTGGTATTCTTATAGTCAGCACCTCTTTGAGTAATTGGAGTTCTGCTAAACTTGGAAAAAGTGTATGAACCATGCTTTTAATTTAAATGCTAGTGCTGAATGCAAATAAAATCCATGTTTGTTTGATTAGTAGCATTAATGATTTTCACCACTTCGCTCGAGGAGATCTGTTTGCAGTTCTGGCTCGTTGTTAGGCATAAGTGCCTCATTATGTTCCTTCACTTACTAGAAAAGATGTTTCATAAAATGATGGAGTAGAAAACTAATAAATATTTAATTTGGTATGCGAGTGTATTTTCTATTTTCTAAAAATCCGAAAAAACTATTTTATCGCATTTTAGATGCCCTAAACTTTTTGCAAGTGCCCTTTTTATATTTAAAGCACCCTGCCCTTTTTTAATTCTAGAATGAACTCTGATGAAAGTGCAAACTAACCAAAAAGGCTGAACTTCGAATTGAAATTTTTCGCACTATCGGCGTAACGACGTATCGGTGCAAACCCATAAAAAATTAGTTATACAGTAGAACCTCGATTTTGCGACCCCTTCGTTATAAAGACCACTTCGGAAAATCCCAAACATTTTACCTAGGAATAGTGTTAAAAAACCCTCTTTTTTGCGACCGAAAAACAAGCAATTTCTCGATATTGCGACCGAATATTTGTTGAAATATCAGAAAAAAATTTGCTACAAGAAGCCATTTTCGTACTTGCTTCAAAATTTCAACTTGTGGAAGTGTTTGAATGAAGAACCTTTCTGCTTTTGTTTGTACACAATGAAAAAAGCTCTCTCCAGCGAGGAAAAGAGTCGAACAATGGATGAATAGGGCAGGGATGAATTCCGGGAATACGCCGGGGACCAGTGTTGGAAAAGAAGCCAAGGTCAGCTCAATTTTTCATGCATTCTTTAATTGGTTGTTAAACATAAATGTAGAGAATACACCACCACATTTGACCATACTACTGCTCATACAATTTGCACGTGTACAAAATGGCTCTTAAAACGGAACAGCCAAATTTCTGTCGATGTGAAATGTGTGTCGTCGCTAGTGTGAGAGAGAGAACAAGGCCGTGGATTTTCTACAAAAAATAACAGAAATGGAGATTGCCATAATTAAGAACCCTGTTCAAACTTTGAAACAATCTTTAATTACTTCATTTTTATCTACACAATAAGTGTAAATACAAAAATAAACGTTTCAATAGGTATGTAAACGCGCTTTCTCATTTTGTAAGGTTTTTTAGTTAAAATTCTTTATAACGTCCTTTCGATTTAACGACCGTAAGTTGGTGGTCCCGAGAGCGGTCGCTGTATCGAGGTTCTACTGTATTAGTTACTATAAAATGCACACATATAAAAATACATAAATAACTTTATTTAGTTTTACTTTAAATCTGTATATCAATGCCATATTAAATTATATTTAATAAAAAAAATCTGTTCACTCATTTGTCACTATCATTAAAAGACTCATTTTTCTGGAAATTAACAAAGTAGAATAATTTTAAAGCAGTTCCCATCTAATTCCAAAGCAGTAGAATTCCAAAAATTAGCATTTAAATACCAATTTTATAAATCGAAACTACGAAATTAATACACAAAAAAAGGTACAATTAATGCATTATTCAAATCTTAAAATTTTAATTTCAAAAAAATAAATTCAAGAAAGCATCATAAAAACTGCAGTTTAAACCGAGTAAACTTGTTACAAATATTTATTCACACACTTATTTCCAAGATCTTATAATTCTAAGTTTCGATTTCAAAATAACGCCAATTGCGCCAGACCGCCAATGATTTTTGAAACAATAAGTTATGAAATGCAAAAAATACAATGTTTAAAACACTTTCCATTCATACCAATTATTAAACAAACATGCATTTTCATCTTAAGGTCGGTTTTTGTACAGAGTACCGTTTTGAGTACAAAGTGAACAGACTAATTTTTCCCCCTGTCGGCCATAGAAACTTTCGTTTGAAAATAAATAATCCAATAGAAGAACAAGTTTAGTTGTTTCAGATCTATAAGCTATTATTGACAGTTAAAATTCCCTAAGATGCCAAGCAAACCAAAACTACTTTGCATTTTTAACACAGCCAAATCTAACTGTCAAATCCGCTATTCTTATTACTTCCACGTAAGAAATAGCCCCGCCCCCTTCATTGCGTCACTGTCCTACGAGACACACACGTTTAGAGAAAGTGATTGACTGATCTGAATGACGATCGAATCAAAACATTGCCGACACAGTAAAATCTTGTCCGTTTGATCTTAGGAACCCATTCATATATATATATGGGTCACAATTTCTCAACGGTTCTGCATCGATCTCAGGATCAGAAAAAATGAGATGAAAAAAAGGCGGAAATCAGACGAAAGGCGGAAAACTTTCATGCCTGATTAATAAAGTACCAAGATAAAAAAAATACTCACGTTGCTTGTCCAGTACAAACATGAGCCTGGAAATGGTTCTCCGATTCGAAGGGTCTCATGCAGCCTGCACAAACTAACTGAATCATCTCTGTTGGATTGGAGTCGATGGATTCTTCAGCTTGCTCTATCTGTATTTCTTCAACATGCTGGCTCAAATCCACATGGGATCCACGACCCAGCATCACATTGCTCTTGCGCCCTGATGTGAAAATGATTTTTTTTAAAAAAGATTTTGATATGCAATCTATTAAGAATGTATTGTGGATAATGTATTTTTTTCAGTTCTGACCACAAAGAGATAACACATTGAATTCAAATTTTACTTTAAAACTAGTAACAGATATGGGAGTAAAATAATTAAATTCAGTTAAAACATTTATAACAATATAGTTGCTAAGAGAAGTTTTACTGCATATTATATTTAATATCGATAGAATTTTAAATAACACAACTGCAATTTAATATATGCAAGATTGGCTATATCTTATTTTTGTAATACTTATAATTAAATATTAATCACATGACAAGCTAATCCTTACCTCTGCCTGATGGTATCTGTAACGGAGCTCTTTCGTCGTGTATTTTCATGTGACTTTCTAATGTTTTCTTTTTGAAGAAACCTAATTGGGATCATATTATATAAATAAGATTCCAAAATATGCAATTAATAATAACCATATGCAAAATTGTAACCAGTATGTAAAACCTAGCCAGATTCACTCCAATAAAGCAGTGAAATACACTCAAGTTTCAAAATGAAGAAATATGTTATGCAGATCACATTTTTTTTCAAAGACAATTTCTAAAATTTGGTTAATGAAGATTATGCAATATAAGTGGATGAGGTTGCCTGTTTACTTTGACACACTTTATCTATGTGAAGCTCTGAAGAGAGTGATTTCACAACAACATCAAACATTACTTACATATCCAAACAGGCTCAAAAGGCAGCTAAGAGGATATTAAAATGAACACATTTACAAATGAAATACAACCATGGTGTTCAGTACAATGTTACTCTCAACAAATTAATTACAGAGGAAGAAAAATCCTACATATGTAATAGGGTTAACAACTGACCTTTCTGGCAAATGGAGCATTTGAAGTCTGTGTCCCCTCTGTGCATCCTCAAGTGATTGAACAGCCCAACTTTGGTGGCCAGCTTTCGATTGCATCCTTCCCAAGGACATGGTGTAGGGGGCCTACAAAAAATAAAAATCAATTATTTAACTTTGAATACATTGTTAGATAAATTGGAATAAATTATCTGAGCTGGTAATTCTGGCCGTCACTGTTTAGAAGTGAATACTCTTGAATTGTCATCAATTTGAATTTGTTTGACTAAATCTAGCTTGACAATTGCATCTTAAAACGATCAAGTTTCATTAAGTTGAAACATTTTGCTTACATAATAAAGAGTTTGTGGTAAGTCATGAACAGTTTTTTCCTTAAATAATTCAGTAGGCTCTGGCCTTATTTTGGACTTCAACCAATTTTAAAGGGTATTTGGTTTAAAAATGGGGGGGGGGGGGTCGATTTATACAGTGTTACAAAAATTACAAATATTGTATTATGTTTGTACTTGCAATAAAATCTTAATTAGCACATCTTAGAATTAACCAGTAAATAGTTAAATAGCAAAGCTATAGTCAAGGCAAGTAAGAGTTTGGTGGGGATATTATATTTAGGGAAATTGGCATAAGCCATTGAAAAAATTAGGAATCTTTCAGGATCCAAACACCTATGTAAGTAAACTCAAAATGGCATTGTCATCAAAACAATTAAGCATTTTTAAAGTGTGACGTGAAAAATATTAAAAAAAAAACAACAACTTTAAACATAAAAGCAAATAACAAAAAAATCCACTAAGTAGAGAACTTACGCATGAACTTCAGAATGAGCAACCAGCTGTTCTTTTTGCAAGAATCGTCTGTGGCACTTGGGGCACTCATGAACAATATTATGAATCGATAAATGGCTCCATAGGGCCTGAGAATTGTTTAATCTCAGACCACAAATCTAGAATACAGAAAGTTAAATTAAGAATTAAAAAGCAGTCAATTTCTTTTTTTATTAAATCAAAAATTTTAAAGCAATATTATTGAAAAGTATTGATAAAAGTAAATGTTAATGTTTGAATAATGGAAATGTTTGAATAATGCTAATGTTTGAATAATGTTAATGTTTGAATAAAACAAAATGTTACTAATTCTAACTCATTACTTATAATTATTCAAAAGGTTTTCATTAAATCTATTTTTAAAGTGCACACGCGCATATGCACAGGTTATATTGCCTTCAAGCAATAAAACTCGCAATATTTAACAAAAAAAAAAAAAAATCTCAGATATTTTTTTATTTAATAGGAAATTAAAGATCTTTCAAAACATAACAGAGCTTTGTAAGAATTTAGATGCAGCAAATTTTCTTGGCTAACAGAAGCTCACAATATTTTGAATGAGTTCAACTTTTTAAAGCACCTTAATTATATGTTTAAACACTATTTTGGTTAAGAACAACGACCTAACCCCTAAATTTATTAATAATAAAAGAACTAGGAAACTGTTGGCCATACCTCACAAATGTTAGCTATTTCTGGATGAATACTTTGGATGTGATTACGCCTTGGACCAGGCTGTACAAAAAGTAGACCACACTCTTTACACTGATAACTGTGACCTTCCGTTTCCATGTGTTTAACAAATGTTGCGAATAAGCCAAACCAACTATGGCAAACTTTACACCGATGATTGCGTGGTTCTGTGCGATTGTATTTTTCCTGAAAAAGCAATTCATGATTTGTTAATATTACTGACAAATAATATCAAAAAAATAACACTATTCAATTTATGATACATGATTAATCTAACATAATTTCATACTGATTTATGATCATAAACACAAGTGTACTTTTTTTAAAGAGAAAACTAACAGTAAAATTTTAAAAAATTTGATTTTTCAATTATAAGAGGTACTTCTATGTTTTGTTTATTACAACATAATCATGCAACCTAAAAGAAAAAGTAGCTCCTCTCCCCCCCCCCCCCAAATAACCTTAATTACAAAATAACAAATATGGCTTGGACACAGTAAAAAAAAACAGACCAGATTTGTATCAATGATTAGCTTTTCAACTACGAAATCATTAATTTTCTTTTCATGAATCATATTTAATAGCCTCTTTCTGACATGTGGCTCTCTTATATTGGCAGTAGATGAAGAATAACTTAAATAAATAATCGACAAATTAACGGTTGAGTAAAACTTTAATTAAAAATCTTCTTAAAACATATTGGAGACAAACAGTAGAAATAAACAAAACAGTCTTACTTAATTTGAAGAAATAAAACTATGAAGAACGTTTAAGATTGAGCGAGTTTAGTTTAAATAAATAATAAAGTTCATTGTGAACTTCAAATACCGGTCACCGCGGTCGGAAGAGCAAAAAGAGAGACTGAGAGTTGAAACTCCCACAAGCCACGAAGTCAAAACAACGTGGTCACGTGACCCGGCATCTGCGGAGCTGTTGTTAACTCCGAGACTGCCCGTGACGTCATGGCTTAAACGCCGATCCTAATATTGTGACGTCACGTATCGTCACCGCCGGCACAAATTGCGTGATAACTTAACAATTGGCCCGCCTCACACAATTTTGCCAAATCTCAAAAGTTTAATTTTTCAAATCCAAAAATTTAAGTTAAAGTTAAATTTCTCACTCAATCTAAAAATACAAAATTTTTTAGAAAAATTCAAATATCATTAAATCCTAATTTTTCATTACTTTTGAAAAATTTAGCAAAAAATATAAGCACAATAACAATTTCAAGTATGAAAAACTTGATTTTCATTTAAACATCTAAAAAGTTCTCAAAACAAACTTGACTTAACTAGTCAGTCCAAAATTCATGAAAAAATGTCCTTGACAAATTTATTCAATTTTTCTTTGCTTTGAGGTTTTGTAAAAAGATCGGCTGGATTATTCTTTGTATTAACATACCTAAGATCAAACAATTCTTCCAAAACCAAATTTCTCAAAAAATGATATCTTACATGAATGTGTTTCGTTCTGTGATTTTCAATCGATGATTTCGAAAAATTAATTGCAGATTCATTATCACAGAAAAGAGTAGGTATGAATTCGTTAGAAATAATTTTGTTATCTAAACACTCATTTAAAATACGAATAATCCAGACGAGCTCTTTACTGGCTTCAGTAAGTGCCATGAACTCCGATTCCATCGTTGATAGGGCAACACTCTTCTGTTTACTGGTCTGCCACAGAATTGGAGCACGGTCGACTAATAGGATGTAGCCTCCCAGAGATATCCTATCATCTCTGTTGGCGGCGAAGTCCGCGTCGGCATAGCACTGGATGTTGAGATTCTGCACTCCTGATAGGTCGAGCATCAGATCTTGGCTCTGTTGTACGTAGCCAAGAAGCTTGATCAAAGCATTCCAATGAGCCATTCCAGGATTGCTTTGGAACTGCGATAGGATGTTGACTGCGTGGGTTATGTCCGGACGCGTTCGGCTGGCAATGAACGCTAAGCATCCCAGGACATTCCGGTATGGCAAGTTGGCCATCTCCTTCTGCTCGTCGTCAGTCTGAGGACACTGAGACTTGGAAAGAACTGTCCCTTGGGCTATTGGCAGAGAACAAATTGGCAAATTATATTCTTTATAGATATTGCAGACTTTTTGTATGTACGATCTTTGATGCATAAATAAAGATTGGTCAGTTTCTTCAAATTCAACTCCTAACAATTTCTTTGTTCTTCCCAAAACTTTCACATCAAATTTACTTTCTATTTTTAAAATTGCAATATTTATATCTTCTTGTGTTCTTCCAAACAAGACAATATCGTCAACATACAAAAGTAAAAGTAATTTGTCCTCAAAAATGTAAACACAGTTCGCCCAATCTAATTTCTTAAAATTGAATGCTTCCAATGTTTTATGAATGCTTCCAATGTTTTATGGATCTCGCCAAACCACTCACGTCCACTCTGGTGAAGTCCGTACAAGGCTTTGTTTAGACGGCAAACGTGATTTGGTTTTTCTTTATCTTCAAATCCTTGTGGCTGTCGCATAAAGATGGTTTCTGATATCGGGGCATATAGGTAGGCGCACTTCAAATCTAGTTGACAATGACTCCAACCATAGAAAGACACTAAAATTGAAAAGAATAGTCTTATGACTGCAAAATTTACCACGGGGCTGAAGACTTCATCGTAGTGTATTCCCTTGAGCTGATCGAAACCTTTTGCTACAAGTCGGGCTTTGAAACGTACTACTTGATTATTTTCATTACATTTAGTAGTAAATACCCAACGATTGCCTAAAATTTTATCGTGATCAGGCTTCTCTACAAGGTCAAATACATCTCGATCTTTCATAATTTTGATTTCTTCTTTCATGGCTTCTTGCCATTCATTCGATGGTGGCGTCTTCAAAGCGGATTCATATCCCTGTGGTATCTTTACGTCTTCTAGTCAGATATTGTCGATATTCAGTCCTTCTGAATCGATGCTCACTATGCCAGAAGATGTATCCTTTCCGCTAAAATTGAAGATTTCTGGGTGATACTTTATATTGTTTTCCTGGCAGTACCTTTCAACTTCGTTGTGTGATCGTAGCCTAGCCTTCTCATCTTTTACTTTATAGTAAATGTCTACCCATGATTTGTCTCTTCTCATGACAGGTTCTCTCATCCAAGTTACATCTTTTAATTTCGTGGTTTTAGGAGTAGTAGAAGTAGCTGGTAGAGTTACTTCAGCCCTTGCTTCTTCTGTCTTTACGACCTCGATTTCTTCCTCTTCACTTTCTGTATCTTCTTCAGAATAATACGGATTCATAAAAGTGACCGGTTTCTGAGATGATTCCATTCGGTTTTTCTCTTCAAAAGTTACATTGATTGTTTCGATGATTTTTCTTTCTTCAGGAATCCAGATTCGGTATCCCCTGGTTTTCATGGCATATCCTACCATGGTTCCACGCTTGGCTCTCATATTCAGCTTTTTCCTTAGCTGCTTCGGGATTCCGACGTACACTGGTGTTCCGAAGATCTTGAGATGTCTGACAGAGGGCTTTCTTCCTCCAAACAGCTCGAAAGGCGTCTTCACTTGGTTCCCGTGACAAAGTCGATTCCACGAATAGGCGAAATAAAGTAGTGCTTCAGACCAAAACTTGTCTTCGAGACCACTGTCCCTCAAGTTGGTTCTGACAGCATCAACAGCAGTGTAATTGAATCTCTCTGCAACTCCATTCTGCTCAGGACTGTAGGTGTTGGTACGTTCTGCTCGGATCCCTTGATCTTCGAAGAGGATGTTAAATTCGGCATTGCAGAACTCCAGTCCATTGTCAGTTCTGACGTTTAAGATCTTCTGACCCGTAAATCTTTCAGCCCGCTTCTGGAATCTGATGAAACAATTCAAGACTTCGGTTTTATCACGAAGAGGATAGACGGTGACTTTTCTGGAGAAATCGTCGATAATAGACAGAAAGTAGCGATGACCTTCAACTGACTGTGTTTGAAGAGGTCCACACAAATCCATGTGCAAAAGTTCCAAAGGCTTCTGCGATCTTATCTTTCCAATTGGTTTGAAAGATTTCCTTCTTGTCTTCCCCAATTTACAAGACTCACAATTTATGAAGTTGTCTTTAAACTCGGGCATTCCCACGACGCTCTCCTTTGAATTCAGGATATACTTTGTGTTTATGTGGCTGAATTTCTTATGCCAATCCATTAGGTTTTCTTTCGTTGTTGCTGTTGCTGGCTTTGCGCTTTCCGATTTTTGTGATGTGGCAAACCCTTCCAATTTATCGGGATATGTGGGGTAACAGAAATAAAGGCCGTTTTTCTTGTTGGCGGTGAAAACTGGTTTTCCTCCTTTACCGAAGATTTTCATTCTTCCCTTTTCACCGACGAAACGTCCACCTGCTTTGTCTATCAACGGGCCCGCCATCAAATTGCGCCTTAGCTTTGATGAAAACATTACATTATTTAGATTAACTACTTCATCTTTGAACTGTAGCTTAATCTTTCCAACACCCTCGATAGGACAAGACACGCCCTCCACTGCCACAAACATATTTGCGTTGCTCACTGGATGCAGTTCTGAAAATAACTCTTTATTCCCACAAAAATGTGCACTGGCAGCTGTATCCACTATCCACGCCTTTGAGTCGACGTTCTCATTAAAATTTGCTTCAACAACGAAACTTTGCTCTTTATTAAAATTCTTCTGAAACTTCGTACGGCATTCCGCGGCTTTATGACCAATTTTTCCACACTTAAAACACTTGATTTTTGAATTTTTATTATTCTTGTTAAACTTATTTGGCTTACGTGCAGTGGGGTTAAAAACTTCTTTTGTACTCTGCAATGCAACTAGTTGCTGATCCCCATGTGCTTGCTTCAATCTAGACTCTTCAGCTAGTAGTTCATCCAGTACTTTATCAAATACAAAATCGGCATCTTTCCACCGATATATAGTCTGGACTATACTATTGTATTCAGCAGGAAGATAACGTATAAGTTGAAAACTTTTCAACCACTCATCAAGTTTCAGGTTCACGTCAGCTAGTTGGATGATAGTGTTTCGTAACCTAGCGGCATACAACCCAATCGGTTCTCCGTCATTGATTCTGCAACTAAAGAATTCATCAGTCAGACCCATGGCTCTCGCTCGAGATTCTGGACGGAAGTGTTTTTCCAAAGTGTCCCAGGCTTTCTTAGGATCTTCATCACTACCGGTTATCAAAATCCGATATTCACGTTCTATATTCAAATATATTATAGTATAGGCACGGTCTGATCTCAGTTGAAAGTCTTTAGCTTCTTTAGCATCAGCGGCGGGTTTGGGTTCTTGACCGGAAACAATGCGATACGCATTTTTCTCCATGAGTAAGACTTTAATATCTTCCACCCAAGTACCATAATTATTACGATTTAATTTCTCAATTATATTATTGCCAGTATTTTCAGCCATTTCTAAGTTTAAATAAACAAACGAAAAATTCTTTAAAAGATTTTAAAATTCTTAAATTTTTCAAATATTCTCGCTCAAAACGCTTTTAAAAAGCTTCTTTATGACTATTTATTCATTCATAAACACTCTTCTATTATTTCTTAATTTCAAAATAACATTCTTCAAAACGTTTTCAAAATACTAAGTTTCCAAAAATAAACTTAATTTCAAATTTCTATTAAATCTTCACACTGTTTACATTTCAAAAACTCTGCTTAAATTCTACTCAAATCGGGTTATTCTTCTAAGGGCAACTGGGCCCATAACCCATTAATAGCCTCTTTCTGACATGTGGCTCTCTTATATTGGCAGTAGATGAAGAATAACTTAAATAAATAATCGACAAATTAACGGTTGAGTAAAACTTTAATTAAAAATCTTCTTAAAACATATTGGAGACAAACAGTAGAAATAAACAAAACAGTCTTACTTAATTTGAAGAAATAAAACTATGAAGAACGTTTAAGATTGAGCGAGTTTAGTTTAAATAAATAATAAAGTTCATTGTGAACTTCAAATACCGGTCACCGCGGTCGGAAGAGCAAAAAGAGAGACTGAGAGTTGAAACTCCCACAAGCCACGAAGTCAAAACAACGTGGTCACGTGACCCGGCATCTGCGGAGCTGTTGTTAACTCCGAGACTGCCCGTGACGTCATGGCTTAAACGCCGATCCTAATATTGTGACGTCACGTATCGTCACCGCCGGCACAAATTGCGTGATAACTTAACAATATTGTACTTCCACTGTTTCTGTTTGAAAAACTATACACAAATAAAACAGAGCTTATACAAAATTCTTTTATAGCTAGATAGTAAAGTAACAAACTGAACTGCGAAACACAATACATCTGATCACCAAACACAACACATGATAATCCTTACCTGAACCTGCATGTACTTATTTGCATGATCAGAGCTGATCAAATGATCCTGGAGCTCCTCATCGTCGCCAAACACATTATCGCACATGCTGCAATAGTGCTCGCTCTTCTGATTATGGATCCTGAACGCATGATCCTGGAACGCGTGTGTTTCTGAAAAGGTCTTGCCGCATGCGGTGATGATGCACTGGAACCGTTTCTCCAGCTGATGAAGATTGTGCATGTGAAGGTAATACAGGCGATAGTTCTTGATGACAGCGTCACAGAGGTGGCAGAAATGGCCGACCTAATAATAATAATAATAATGATTTATTGGTATAAAATAAAAAAGGTATACAAAACAAATAACACATTGATGGGCAGCTAAAGCCCTTACAGAAGTATATAATTCAGGAAAACAAAAATTGTGCAAAACGGATCAAAAGAAAAAAATAGGCGCGTTCACACGAGCCATCGAATCCATGGAATTAAGAGCTAACTCTTGGGGATGAGGGTTCACTGGGGAGTTATGCAAACCCTCCAATCAAGGAGGGTTTGACGCTTCATTCCATGGATTCAGCCACATACTATCATTTGGGTTAGAAATCCTGCTTGACCACTTTTCCCCTAATGGAGTGTTTGGCATTCCATGGATTCAATGGCTCATGTAAACGCTCCTAATAAGCTATACAGTACATAATAAACAGAGGAAAATCTGGACTATCAGCCCTCGAAAAATAAAATCAAATATACAGATTTTAGCAGAGACTAAAAAAAGTTTTCTAAATCGGTGATACAAATATTCATAACAAAGATCCTTCTTAAAAACTCTTAGACTGTTAGATTTCTGGATAGGAACTGGTAATAGATTGAAGAATTAAGTTACCTTGGTCGGGAACCCAATCTCGGACAGTTCCTTCTCGTCTGGAAGGTCGTCCAAGGACACGTCAAATTCGCCGAGACGCTGGTATTGCTTGCTGACGTCCGACTCCATCTTGTCCATTTCCTTGTTGTTGAAGCCCAGACTGCCGTCGCTGTCGGTTTTTTCCATGTCCAGAAAGTCCATGGCTTCGTAGGCCTTTGTTGCCTTGCCGAGGTCAAAGTCCGAGCTGGATGGCTGGTCGAGGAGGGTCTCTTTGATGGACACGGTGACCGCTTGCTCGCCTTCTGCCGTTTCGGTGGTTCCCTGGGCGAAGATTTGTTGGCCGTTGACCTGGGAGGAAGAAGAAATGTTAGACAGACTCAAGTTAGCTAACTAATATGCAGCCATAATCTATTTATTACAAAAAAATACCGCGAAAATCTGTTTTTCAGTTATTTTGTTTCGCAGAAATTTTTTGTGACTAAAAAAATAATATAGCTCTTTCTTACAAGGCTTGGTTGGAGGAAAAATCAGACATTTAGTTTCTAAAATAAGTTATCAGATTTAAGAAACATTTCTTGACATAATGAACTTGGAGTATTAAATTTAGGTGAAAAATACACTGAACGTAAATTTCAATAAATCTAAAATCAATAATTTTATTTTCCTTGTGAGTGTGTTTAAAAACAAAAGTTTATTTTGAATGCCTAAAAAACAGTAAGGAAAATAGTTTAAGAATAATTTTGTTACAGAAACAGAAAAAAATGATTTTTTTAAAAAGAAATACAGGGTTATCGTCTATAGCCATTTATGATGTCAAAAAGCACATCATTCGATTCTTCACTTTTTTCTATTAGAAAATATTTTTTATTAATCCCAACTTTAAGTAAGCCCTGTTATTAGTTTTTAAAATTATGATCAGAAACATGATGATGTCAAATGGTATCACTGGGACTGAAAGGATTAATTGAAATTTAACAAGCAGAATACTAAAAAAATCCTTGGAATCTAAGAAATACCTGGGATAGTTGCTCCAGGTTGCTGATAAGTGAAGCTGGGTCATTCTGGCTCAGGGACATCTCAAGGACATTGTTGGACTGGATTTCTTGGATGGCCTGGCCAATTTCACCCTCATTGCCATCTTTAGTAAAGCCTGTACAATTTAAAAAAAAAAATTGTGTAAATAAATTTCAAGATAAAATGCTTTCATCAAGACAGACTTTTTTAAATATCTGATTGATAATTTTTTTTGTAATTGTCATTATATTAGAAATAAAATTTTAAAACTGTTGTAAATTTGGGTTCTTTCAATAAAAAAAACCCTTTTACCTATTGCATTCTTAAAAAGCAAAATAGGGTCACATGGGAGAATTATGGGTAAAAAAAACCCATCCTATTTCTTTCCTAAAGTATGAAAGATAAAGATTGGCATGGAGTAAGCTTAAATAATTTAGAATTTTTTAAAAATAATAACTACCTAAAATTTCATTATTATTAATTTTATTTCAATTATTGTGACCACGATTTACCCCAGATTTGGGCAATTATGGGTCATTCATGGGGTAAATATGGGTCACCCTTTTTTTATAGTTATGCATGATAAAAGCAAGTAAATATTCTAAATTATATATTTTTAGCACATAAAAAGATACCAATTCCTTTTTATTAGATGGTTCTTTGTCAGAAAAAATAATGGTTGCAGTTAAAATATAATTTAAGGTTAGTTAAAGTAAAATAATAAAATGTAGTGTTCTAGTACAATAAACTACCTTTTATCAATATAAAAATTTGTTGCAGTCGACACAACTGCAAAAATTCTGCAATTTTTCATCCGAATGTAATTACACGTTAATTTTGAAGATTATATTAAAAGGCACACAGCCAGGTTAACCTTTAAAATTAAAATACTCCTCTATATTCATACCTGAAACTTTAGAGAAATCCACAGAATCCTTGCTAACCCATCTCATGTGAACGTGGTGCTGATGTTTCCGATTTATTTCGATGGTTGGGAATCTCATACAGCACAGGAAACATGTCTTGCCATCAAAGTTTGTAGGGTCGCACTTAGCCGTGTCAGCCATGTTCATGCTGGAGGGTATAATTTCGTCAGAAGCCCCAGGAATGTGGTTGCCTTCGGCCATGTGTTTCTAAGAGAAATATGGAAAGTTAATGTCAGGAATAGGAGTAACGTTACTATGTAACAGTTGGTTTTAGCAGTAATGAAATTTCTATTAACTTTTCCCATTGCTTCTCAGTTCTTACCCTGCTCTTCAAGCATATTTTTAGTCAGTTAGGTTTACTTAAATTCCATTTTAAAATTTAAGTTTTAACAATGTCAAATTTTCATTCTTAACTTAAAAAAAAAAAACTGTCCCTATTTCTAAATTCCATTTTAAAATTTAAATTTTAACAATGTCAAATTTTCATTCTTAACTTAAAAAAAAAAAAAACTGTCCCTATTTCTTTAACCATTGTTCTCATTGAAAATTCATCAATTTTTAGTATAACTTGAAATTACTAAAAGTAATACTGTAATTAGTTACTTTTCATTTAAAGTAACTGTAGCTAGTTACTTTTTTAAAAGTAAACTTCCAATCACTGGTTAATATTAATAAAATATTTATTACAGACTAAATAAGATGGATAGATACTGAACCACTTTATCTTAAAACTATATATATAAATCTTTTATGAGCGAGTTTGGTCATTATAATCTTTCATAGTTACAAAATATCATAAGGTTTGACAGATGTAAAGCAAAAGGTAACATTTTTAGTTTAACGAAATACAGTTAAAATTATTTATAATACATTAAACAGGGCATTTCTCATTATTTGAATATATTTTACCAATGTTTATATTTATGTAATGTAAAAGTTGTATATCTTTTCAAAATATATTTGTACTAAACCAATACATTTTTTAATGTCGAATATTCATTGACAAATAAGAAAATGCCGAACTAGAAGATAAACATGATGACCAAAACAATAGTAAATACATACTAATATTTTAAACAGCTTTTCGTATACTTTTATAAATATATTTTTATAAATATGTACCTTAATTTCCTCCTCTGATGAAAAGGTGAGTGGACAGAGGTTACATTTATAAAAGACGCCAGCTGCATTGGTGGTTGTTTCACTTGCTTTGGCTTCCGAGTTGGCCTGGAGTTTAGGACAAGTAGGTATGTGGTTCATCAACTCATGTGGATCTCCATATGGATAAAGGCACTTAGCACAGGACCATGTTTTTGGACCTGGAAAAATAAGTGTAGTAAGTTGCAATATGGACACTTTTGCTTTTACTGTGTTGAATATAAACATAGACAAAGATTAAATGATTACTTAATCCTTACCAAGTCAACTCCTTAATAAAGCATAATTTACAAATTTCAAAACAATATTTCTAAGTTTAATGTTTAAGAAATTGGCATAAATAAGACAAGGACTAGTATTGAATGATTTTTTAGGGGTATCTTTTCCACAGAAAAATTAAATTTAGGACATAAGTTGATCCAGTGACCTTCTAATTAAATCCGAACTTAAATTTGGTAAAATAGGATATTTAACCCTTTGGTCGCTAGACCTAGCTTTTTCTAAATTTTATGCACCATTCTGTCTTACATTAATCTTACATTTTATAACTAATACATTTTTATTCACCAATTTTTTCATTCAGAAATACTTCTAAAATCATCTCTTCAAAAATAAATCCAATTTTGATTTCTTAAACCAATATGCTATTTCAAATACATTCAATTTAAAATTCATGCAGTGAAAGCAACCATACACATTTCCCCATTTCCAGGCTAACGAAATCTTACCTGTTTGAACCGCATGAGACAACATAATATGCTTGGTAAGCCTATCTTTTCCATGAACGTACACCGAACACACAGAACACTGCAGATGGGGGCCTGGCTGATCCTGCAAATGCCTCTGCTTGACATGAGTCCTGAGACGACTTGGCCTGGACGTACAGTAGGTACAATACCGGCAAACATACGTCTGCATCCGGTGCATGACCTTCATATGCTGGTGATGGTTGGTGAAATCGGCCGAGGGATGACCACAGAGCCCACAGTAGAAGAAATTTCCGATCTCTGTGACGTCCGACTCGGGCACCAGTCTCACCTGGAAAAAAGTAGTGTAATCACCAATATGAACACTTTAGCTTTTACTGTCTTGGATACAAGGCCCAGTGGCTTAGTGGTATTGCTTTGCTTTGGCAAACCATAGGTCAGGGGATCGAATCCCGGAGTGGGCGAGGTTGACTCAGCTTAAGTGGGTTGATAAAATGAGAACCAAGCATGCTTGGTAACTTAACACTGGATATTCCTTTTGAGGCTGCCCACCTAACTGGAACATATGCCTAGCACACCAGAATCCTTGGTCATGAAAGCTGGATTGGGCATGGCAGGCATGGGCCCTCTAACGGTCTGTTGCGCCGAGGAGTTTAGTTTTAGTGCTGAATATTACATAAACTTTAAATGATTAACTTAATTATTACCGAGTCAACTCCTAAAGCATAATTTATAAACCTCAAAACAATATTATTAAGTTTAATATTCACAGTCTAGGCGGTATTAGTGGCCGAGAGGTTTAACGTGTCCGCCTCGTAAGCCCAAGATCAAGGGTTCGAGCCCCGGCTGAGTTGCTGGATATTCTGGATGGGTAAATCTTGAGCACACATGTCATATGATTATGTGGCATGTAAAAGATCCCTGGAGGACTCCTTTGGCTTGGGTTATCTAGGCATACTTTAACATCCACCAAAAATCTCAAATTCATCGTAATATGAG
Organism: Hylyphantes graminicola; assembly: GCA_023701765.1. Taxonomy (NCBI): domain Eukaryota; kingdom Metazoa; phylum Arthropoda; class Arachnida; order Araneae; family Linyphiidae; genus Hylyphantes; species Hylyphantes graminicola. Next base: position 60,766,319 of record CM043117.1, read on the forward strand.
CATCAAATTGGTAGCGAGAGTCAACTAGATGGTGCCACAAAAAATATATCTCAGTTTTGGGGAATATGCTGAGTTCCCAAAGGCTTGATTGCCAATATTGCAGCCCCATTAAAAGAAAAAAAAGTTTAATACTCACCGTCTTGTTGTGTGAGTTGGGATAGTGGTCCCGGACTTCAGATAACGTCTTCAAGGTCGTTTCACAAAATCTACACCCAGAGTTCAAGGTGGTTTCTTCATTCACGTCCGACGGAACGCACACAAAGACAATGTTCTCGTTGAACTCGGCCTTGTTGGTGTGGACGGCCAGCTCGTGGATGACGTGGTAGTGCTTCTCCAGATCTGCCGGGAACCGGAGGGAGTACTTGTTGCGGCAGAAGAGACATTGGAGGGTGTTGTCATAGGAGGAGAAGATTTGGCGGAAGAGGAACATGCCGGATAGTTTGTCGCAGTTGTCCGCTTCACTAAGCGGTAGTTCGCTCTCGACGAGCTGAACAGAGTTGGGGAGGATCATGGCGTTGTAGTCGTCGATCGTTTCGAGAGTGCAGTCCTCGAGGGCTGGCCTTGTGTCTCCTCGTTTCTTGAGCTGGAATAATATATGCAGTATGATTTACAAGATACCAAGAAACTTAACTCTAGGTAACATTCATAGAAGAACAAGCAAGAACCAAAGCCTTGTCGCAAAACCTATAATTTTAGTTAAGTTTTCTAAAGCAGCTTAGATCTTATTATATTGACCCCCTTCATGCATGAAAGGCTGAGGGAACTTTGTCTAACCTGGATTGTACTCACGGAAATTGCTACCACTGAAAATCCCAAAATATTTAAGCTAGATAAATAAGTTTACTTAACCCTCAGAGGGATACAGACAAAAAAAAAACTGTCACCTCGCTGATAAGTTTTTTAGCAACACACTTAATTTTTTTTATAAAAATTTAAAGCAATTTTTTTAAAAATTTATAGCATGGAGGAACCATTTATAGCTATCTACTACAGAAATATATTTATTTAAAATTAACGAAATTAAGTTTTGAGTTAAAAATTTTAGCTTAAATCTCATGAAGTGAAAACAAGTTTACAATTTAGGCAATTCGCTTATCCAGGGTTATTATTTATCAAATCTATTGATATTAAAGTATCCAAATTCAAAAAGCATTTACAGCATAAGCATATCTGGCTCCAGGCTTCTTAGGATCATCATAATCCTCATCATCATCTTCCATGTACTTGGATTTCTCAATTTCCCTGATACGCCCAACACTCCTCCTAATAGCTTCCACCTTCGCAGTGGCCTTCATGACCGCCTTTTGACGATCATTTCCGCTGACTTCTACCATCGTTCCATCCTGCATAACCACAAAGACGCGATTCTTTTTGATCTCGCGTTCTTCTTTGATTTTACGACTTACTATTGAGCTCTTTCTGGTCATCAGCTCACTGAGAGTGGCACCAAGATATCTGTTGAAAGTAAAAAGGCAAGTTAGAGAAAAATATTGGGATAATGCTTAGACCATGGCAATTTTTTTTTAACTGGACCAAAAAAAGTTAACCCATTCTAGAATTATGAATTTTTGCTTAAATCTATGTTTTTCCCTTTCTTTCCTTAGAAGACGCATTAGCTTTTTAATTTTTCAATAAATTCAGCTGGCCATTAATGAGACACTCTGGAGTTAACATAAATGGCAAACTCGGAGGATTCTTATATTGACAAACTCTGGAGAACCTTCAGCGATTCAGATATCCAATAAATCCTCTATCCTAACATTGAAAAATGCCAGAGATCCTAAAATTGTAAACCTCTGACTCTCATTATAAACAGGCGAACCTACAATCACCTAACCATAGTGACCATTTAATTGGCAAACCAGAGTGATCTTACAATCAGGAAAATTCCTACAATCTCAGCAGGATACTCTTTAAATAGATGTACAATTGTTTTTAAATTCTGCAATCTATGTAGTCTAGAAACTGAATTATTCTAAGTAATTACAGAGAAAAAACATAAAACTTTAAGAAATTAAAAAAAAAAAAACACACACACAGGGTAACCCGAGGAAGAATAATATCTCCGGAAATAATGTTCCCCTCTCCAATATGAAGCTATTTTTTTTGTGCCCTACATTGCTCATGCTACTTATTAAGATAAAATAACAACCTTACTTCCTACAAAAATGTAACAAATCTGAATACGGATACAAATTGGTTGCTTTTCACAAGATAAGAATAAATAAAATTGTCAAAAATTACCCTCCGTTGGTCAGCCGACTCAACTGATCTTCTTTCCTTGGTCTTCCAGGCCTTCGCTTCATCCCCTGCATTCCTCCTCTTCCCCTTGTGCTTGGCATTCGATGGAAAACATCCGGACTGAACTGGAACGTCTTGCGAGGAGTGGAAATCTTCTTCGGGCTGAAGTTCGGATCCTGGATTAGTTCTCGGTAATTGATACTTGCATCTGAATTGCCGGTATCTGCATCGAGTAGCACAGAGGTTTCCTCTGCAGACTCCGATACTAAAATTCTCTGGCCTGAGCCAGTTACAAGCGTTTTCATTCCGGGTTCTGGCCTAGGGGCGATGGGTCTGGAAAGAACGGTGTTGGTCTTGAATATGGGAGTGACAGTCAAAGTCCTCTGACGGAATTCAGATTTACCACCAAGGGGAGAGCTAAATGAACTTGGTGGGACGTTCTGCACTATGATATGGCGCTGTGGCTCAAATTTCCTGGGCCTGCCTCGTTTCTTGGTAGAGGGGAACTTCCACATTTCAGGAATGGTGCCTGGTGTTGGGGCATCCCCTCCTAATGGAATTACTGTAGGTGCTCTTGGTATCTTGAGGACGCTCTTGTTGGCTTTCCTTGAAGTTCCGTCAGGAAGGATATCGTCGTCGTCATCATCTTCAAATGCAGCAGAAAGGCTTTCCTCAAAGTTGCTGTCCCCAGAAAGATCGATCTCTGATTCAGAGAACTTGCCGAGTTTAGGCTTTGCCCCTCCGGAAGTGATGGCCTCATCAAAATTTTCAACGATGTAATCATTCCATTTGGATGGCAGCTTACTGCGACGTCGTCTGCCGCTGGAGCTTGGGTCATCTGCATTCAGCTGGGAGTCGTTGGTGGTTTCATCCATCATAAAACTTTGGGACTGGATTTGTTGTTGCAGCTGCTCCTGCTGTTGTTGTGCGACCTGCGACTTCCTCGGTCTTCCAGGCTTTTTCTTTTGTTTTGCTGGGGTACTGTTCATGAACCCGTACAAGTTTTGCTTCTTGGTGTGGGACAGCATTTGGATATCCCCGTCATTGCCACTTTCGAGTTTAAATGCGGTGCTGAAAGTGCCATCCTTATTCAGAATTAATTCAGACTGAGTCTGATCTCCCATTAATAAAATATACTTTGAGGGATCGCCAGGTTTTTGCAGATACACAGCAGAAGGTGTTGCTTTGCCATCCCCACGTCCATCTTGAGAACTAGGAATGCGGTTCAATATCTCCCAGACCTTATCTTCTTTTCCTTTGGAAGCTTTTTGACCTGTGCTACTTTCACCTTCTTCAATACCATCATTTAAACCCAATGCTTGTATGAGGGAGTCATTGGCAATAACAGTACCTGAAACAACATCCTGGGGGAAAAGAAAATTCTGCATTACAGTATGTTAGAGATACATAATGAAAAATTCAAGATAAATATTTTAACTTATTCAGGAAAAAGTTACAAGCAAAAGACTGATCAGAAGCAAACAAGCTATAAAAAATATCAGAGCTTTCTAATATTTTTGCTGCACGATTGGTCACTACTTTTTTAATATTTGCCCTCTTTGAAAAACAAGAAGATGGTTAAATAACAATTTTTCTTATCCCATTAAAACTTCTTGTCTTTCTTATCTTAATTAGCAACTTTTCCTATTAAGTAACTCTTTTTAAAATCAACTTTCCAATCCCAGCTATTATTTATCTAGGGCAGGGGTTCCAAACCAGTGATGGGCGGTAAAATCTCAGGTGGTACGTGGAGAATGATATGAGCAATATGATATTAGTATTTTTGATGACATTTGCTACGAGAGTTACTTTGGTGAGGGTGGATTTTCTGAACTCGTTTATAAAAAATAAACATAGAATTAGAATAAGTGTTGAAGTGGACTTCAGAGTGAAAATAAGTTCCATTACTCCTAATATCTTGATATTTTAATCACAGCAGGCAAACAGCAACTAGGTTTGAACTAAAGACTATAAAAGTATGTTTTATATGATGATTAATTGTTTGCTAAGTTTTTACTAATTTATACATGCATGTTTTCAGACCTATGGGTAATAAATACCAGAGATCATTCTAGGCGTTTTTCACGGGGCGCTGCGCCCTGCCCGCCTTTTTTAAATATAAATCCCGCCCTAAATGCCCTTTTTTACAAAATAAATCCCGCCCTCGTTGCCGATTTTTTTTTTTTAAAATTCCGCGTTTTCCCGAGTTTTTCAAAAATTCCGCTTATCCAACTTTCTTTTTCAAATATTTATTTAACCCAGGTTACGTTATATTATACTTTTAAACCCGTTTTTCTAAACTTAATCATTAAAAAATGCCAAAGATAATCAATTTTAGAATCAGATAGACAATAGAGAATTTTGAGCAAAAATGATGCTTTGAACAAGGGGGTCAGCTTTAACAAACGGCTTAACCCTAAGACTTAAAATTTTCCACAACCTAAAAAAAAATTTAGTTCATTATCTATATCGATGAAAACTAAACTTAAATTTTGATAAATAACAAGTTTAAATAATGGATTTTAATAATAAAAGTAAAAAATTTAATTAAAATTTTAAGGATGAATTAGGATTATATTACACTAAGATGTCTTCAAATATTGACCAAGGGCCAACGGGTGCAATCCCTCATTGAAAGAGGATCATCTTCATCCGGACCAAAAATGTGCGATTCATGCTTCTTGATTTGATTATTTTGCAGCCTAGTAATTTTTTAGAAATCTACCGATGACGTCACATTGCCTACTCAATGATTGACAGTTCGCGGGCTCTGCGTTTGCGTGATCGGAAAGAGTGTCTCGATACTTTTGTAGCTCGGTTCAGGCCTTATTGGACCAACAAGAATATCTGATCTATCGTTTTGAGTCGTGACCTTGTGATCACGAGCAGCTTTAATGTTAAGATTTTTTTGTTTACATTTGAAACTTATGCTTTTTTTTATTTTGTCTTTTACCGGGGTTTCAGATTAGTTTTAGTTGTTGTTTTTATGGAGTGTTGGCTTATACACGCTTAATATATTCAAATTTTTGTTAGTAATTAAGTTCTTGAATTTTTCTGGAAAAAATTCTTAAATAGTATGCAGTAGAACTAAAATTATCTAAGCAATTGGAATTGGAACCTAACCACGTTCATATAATTTTAAATTTGGATAATTGGAGTAAATTGGAGAAAATATATATTTTAATCAATTACTCAAAATATATTGTTGGGCTGTGAGATAATGAAGTTGTAATTTCGGTTTAACCAAATCCAAATTATAAGATGTTGTTTGGGTTATAGCTTTTGTTTCAGTTTGAGTTATATCGTTTTATAATAGTTTTTTTCTTTCAACTTTTGTTAGAATCTTGGAAAAATTGTACTAAAATTTATATGCGATTTATAACTTATACTCAGCCTATTTTTTTCTGTGCGTCTCTGTTGGATGTCATGCCTGCCTAGTATTTTTTTTTTGTGGGTACAAAAAAAAATACTAGACATGATATTGAATAAAGAGGAACAGTAACAGGTAGGCCAAGTTAAATTTTTCTGGCATTCTTATAATCAGCACCTCTTCGAATAATTGGAGTTCTACTAAACTTGGAAAAAGTGTATGAACCATGCTTTTAATTTTAAATGCTAGAGCTGAATGCAAACAAAACCCATGTTTGTTTGATTAGTAGCATTAATAATTTCCTCCACCTTGCTCATGGAGATCTGTTTGCAGTTCTGGCTCGTTGTTAGGCATAAGTGCCTTATTATGTTCCTTCACATACTAAAAAGATGTTTCATAAAATGATGGAGTAGCAAACTAATAAATATTTAATTTTGTGTGTGAGTGTATATTCTATTTTCTAAAAATCCGAAAAAATAATTTTATCGCATTTTTAGATGCCCTAAACTTTATGCAAGTGCCCTTATTGTGTTTGAAGCGCCCTGCCCTTTTTTAATTCTAGAATGAACTCAGTAAATACAACTGTAAATTAATACCATTTTATTCTGATTATTTCTCCTTTATTGTTTATCTATCTCCATGTTATTAATAAACAATTCTATAACCAGTAAATATGAAGTTTTCTTAGAAATTTAATTCAAAAAGCCTTTGAACTCTTCTAGAAGAGTACATATTATACTCTTATTAAAATATTTAGATATGGTGGTACACCAAAAATTTCTCAAATAGTAAAGTGGTACGCAGGTCGAAAAAGGTTTTGAGCCCCTGATCTAGGGGATGAAACAAGACTAGTATAAAAATAACTTACATCACCCAACCTAATCCTTTTAGGAGTTGAGGTGGATCCTCCGTCCAAGGACCGTTTAACCGCAGCCAAACGCCTCTTTTCTTCAAGTTCTCTTTTTCTTTCAAACTCATAGATGAGATCTTTACTGTAGATATTATCTTCTGGCTCCCAACCATTTTGAGAACTATATAGATGATAAAATAAAGGAGGTTTACAAAAGTTTTTAAATGGTTTATATAAAAAAATGTTATGCAATTTACTCATTAAACACAACCACACTCGAGTACTAAGTTCAAAAATTAAGTGTATAACAGCTTGAAAATATCTTTCAGAAAAAAGATTTTGAAACACAATATGCTTGAAAAATTACATTGTCATTAATTCTATTTAATAGACAATCAGTTATGAATGCAAAGAAATAATATTTATAAGAACATTAAAAACTTTAATTGGTATCCAAGTAGAAAGTTATATCAATAAGAAAAAACTAGTAGCCTCTTCACATAAAAAGTTTAACAGCTAAAATATATAGAAACATATTTAAGATAAATAAACCATCTTGATTATACTAAAAACATCAGGAATACATTTTAAAATAACATTCCAAGAAAAATACAAATCGAACCAATTTTAAGACAAACAATATCCTTCTTACTCTGGGTAGCCTTTCCACTTTAAATAATATTCTACCCTGCCATCTACAATCCTCTTGTCCAAAACCTTTTCTACTTGATACACTTGTCCATTCTGAAGTAAAAATAGTTAAATATTAAGGGGGAAAAAACCCAAAAAGCATCATTTAAAAGTGACTGTATGAAATAGATAACTTACAATTTCTTCAATGCATTGACGCAATAGGCATCTTTTCGTCATATACTTCCATTGTCCAGACTTCTTTTTCTAAAACGGTAAACATTTTTAATTTAATTAATCAGGGATTGTAGTAATGTGTTACCTGTAACAGTTGATGGATGATTGGTCTATAAATTCTTTCACTTAGAGGGACTTCTCATATGAAGGCTGGATATTTGAAAGTCAAAATAAGGATAGTTTTATTTTCATACTTCTTGCAATTTTAAACTCGCCACCTTAGTTTCTATTGTCACACCCAAACAAATTATAATTTTAAATAACAAAAAGTTAATTGAAGTTCAGGTTCAAATATACATCTTATGTTAACAAAAACTGATTTTCTCTAAAACAAAACACAAAAAATGTAGACCAAGTTCGTTGAAAGCAAGCAACAAGTCATTCGCAATTATGGATAATTAAAATAAACTTCCTTTTTCAAAGAATACTTGCAGGTAGATTTCTTAGGAATTGTTAATCACAATAATATTTTTTTAAAAAAAATTAAGTGAACTTACAAGGCAAATCTCACATTCTTCACAATCTTCTGTTCTTAAGCAATTTTCACATATTCCACAATAAGTACCTGCTTCATATTCATCTAGAGGCTCCCTTTTGATTTTAATGCCAGAATATAAGCTCTTTTCTTTGTACCTGTGCTTTTTCTCCTACAAAAGTTTTTTAAATTGTAAATTTCTAAATTAAAAAAAGCTTTAAATGTAATAAGTGTATTTCTACATCATTAAATACCAGCTGTGTTTCTGATCTAAAGTAAATGTCGGCAATTCGTAAATTGACTAGTAAACGACAAAGTGTACCATTAGCCATTAGCATTGGGAAAAATAACATGAATTACTAAAGGAGTATTTGGCAGTAATCGACAAAAGTGTACTTTTTAAAACTTATGTTTATATCTTAAATTGACATGAGTCATTTTGATTTCAAAACTATATATACATAGAAATACAACTGAGTGACCGAACATCTTAATAAAGAAAATCATAAATTGACTACCTTTTTTGAGAGATAATAGTCACTGTTTTTCGATTTATTCTTGTAACCATAGTGCTGATCCCTTTCATTATATGACTTTTTAAAAGTCTTGGCTTTCTTTACTTTAGCTAAATAAACAAAACAAACATGTATAGATTAGGAATAAAACATTTTAATATATATCGAACAAAAAATAATAATTAAAAATATGTATATATTGTTACTTGGTGAATGACGAATCACTTCAATTTCACTATCAGAGCCTTGATCTTGTGGCGGGTTACAGTTATCACTCTTGTGTGCAACAAAATCATCCAAGTTGAAGAATATCTGTTCACAAGCCCCACAACGCAAAATATCTACATTAAAAGAGAGATATGAGAGCTTTAAAACAAGATACAAGCAGAGTTAGTAACTTAAAAAAAAAATTTAGGAGCATCTTAAATAAAATATTTTGTATCATTTTTTGGTAGAAATTTACTGTACGTCGTACAGTAAATTTCTACCAAAATTCTACAGGGTTCATACACATTTAGAAAAAAAAATTCCAGGAGTTTTCCAGGACTATTCCAGGAGTTACAAAATTTTTTCCAGAAGGTACAGAAAACACAAAATGACGACAAAGCGACTAATCCACTGCCATATTATCGAAACTACAAACACACCCTTCAAATGGAATGACTTTTTCAAAAATTAATCCACTTTTACAATTTTTAACAAATTTAAATTTTCTAGTTATTTAGTTCCCCACACTTTTTTTTTAACATCGCCTCAATTGTAGTAAAAAAAGTTTGCTTTTCAGAAGCCCAAGCCCTACAGCAACATGCGCTCGATTTTGAAATCAAAGGCAGATCACCTGTCTTCTCCGCCTCCTCTGCAAATTGTACTGATGACTTCGTAAGTTAACTTTACACTTTACTTCAAAAGTTAAAAAAATGGAAAATAACTATTTGAAACATTTAACCACAAAATGAAAAAAATCCAGGAGTTTTTTAAATAATTTCAAATTTCCAGGAGTCCTGGTAAAATTGAAGGAGTTTTCCAGGAATTCCAGGAGGCGTACGAACCCTGTGTACGGTAACTATTGGTGAACTTTCCAAAATCGCTCCAAAAGTCTGTATTCTGGCGACTTTCTTCCAGAACAAAAACCCAATTGAAGCCAAAGAATTTCAATCATCAGTCAAAGTCAGACAGGTTGCCATAAATAACTATTTATCGCCAAATCTGAAAATGGCGCCAATAGTTACCATACAATAAAGGTGATCCCATTTTTTTTCTTTATTTAGCCCAAGTCTATAGTGATTAACTTGAAAATTGTAATATTGTTGAGTTTCGCGGTAATCGAATCACCAGATTTTTACGATTTTAGGAAATTACAATTGAGGATAGCAGAAGTGAAGTTCTTAAACTTTTGATCGTCTGATTTTCGTAATTTTATGATTGCTGCAAATTTTGACACTTAATGATTGATATGAGTAATTTGTGGATAGTGGAAGTTGTGAGATTTCAGCACTGCTGAATGTTTACATTTTTAGGCTCACAGTAGCGCGGTGGACAAATTAAAATTAGATTAGGATTATATAGATAAAAGATTATTAAAAGATTCAGTAGAGTCTTGTGATTAGCAACCTTTAATTTCAAACCCTGGACTTTCAAAGCAAACAGAAAAAATAGAGCAAAGAGGATTTGGACACTATACCCCAAACAGGAATAATCAAGCTTTAACCCATTTTTAAAAAATAATTAGATAATTTTTTAACTAAATTTTTTGCACCGGTCTAAATAATGGTTTGATGAAAAAAATTTAGGTACAATGTAGAATTCAGCCTAATTTCTAACGAATGGTGAACAGCAATAATGCAAATGTTTGTTTGGGTCCATGTGGTATATTCTCTGTATTCATTCGAAACAAAGCATGCTTTTCATTCTTTCTTTTATCCTTAATTTATATAAAAAATTATGAAAATGCAATATTTGCTTAGAATATAGAAGATTCTTTTTTTTAAGGGAAAGGTATATTACATTCATAATTATGAAATGAAACCTTTTGTGAGGGGAAATAATATCAGCCGTGGTAGCTCAGTTGGATGAAGCGGCGTGCTTGTATCGAAAGGGTTGTGGGTTTTGTCCTCGGCGGAGATCGCAATTCTGATGTTTGCAGGGTCGGCTTAAGACTGCCAAGTTGTTAATGGTCGCTGGGGAACGTAAATATGTCATGGTCAAGTCGTCCATATCAAATTAATATCTCTGGAGGAACAAGGGGGGTTATCGGCCTTTGACCTAGATCAAAATTCCATATGGGAGTGAGAATGGATGTGTGAAAGGGACCTTCCCGTAAAACGGTTGCGTCATGCCGACGAGAAAAGGTCAGATTCCTAGGTGCTCAATAATAAAACGGAAGCCACCCCAAAACGCAGTTAAAATTGGGTATCTCTCTACTCCAGGCTCGGTTACTGAGTGGCATTAGAAACAACAACAATCTGATCCAATTAAGGACATCGCAGTATTCCGAAACAACCAATAATTTTGGCATTCTTTTTAGGTAACACAGTTTTGTTTACAATTTATTAATATCGGTGTTTACACAATATTTTGTCATTAGCATATTTTTAATCTTGGTAAAATTATAAGTTTAAAACTTGTTGTAAAAAAGAAATGGATTGATAAGTAAAGTAAGAATCAACAAAAATGAATGAATAAGATACTAATAATAGTGAAAATAGAATTTTCAAGTTCATCACAAAAACAACTTAATCAGTTTTTAAATATTTGTTTTAAAAAAAATTACCATTCAAATCCGGCTTCACATCTTCACCTTCTTCTGCCACCGACGCCATATTTACTCAATGCTTAGCCCTGTAGAAATATTTGAGCATTTACTAATTTACTTGCGATTTATATATTTTATTAGGTTAAAATAAAGTATATCTGATTGGCAGTTAAATTCTCAAACATATTATGTATGATAAAAATCTAGGAAGCTAACACAGTAGAAATTTACTGTACGGTAAATTGGCGAACTTTCCGAAATCGCGCCAGAAGTCTGTATTTTGGCGACTTTTGACGTCATGCTCTCTTCACAACGATGACGTTTTCCGGCAAACCTATCTAACCATTATGCGTTTCGGTCAGGTCAGACAGGTTGCCACAAAAAACTATTTATCGCCAAATCGGAAAATCGCGCCAATAGTTACCGTACAGTAAAGGTGAACCAGCTAACACATACCTATAAATGATTTTACCAAAGTTATTTTTAATTTAATTGGTAGCATTAAAAATTATATTATGAAAAATTTATAAACGTTAAACAAAGTTTAAAAATCATACGTAGGCACAAAATGTAGACAACAATTAAAAAATGTAAGTGAAAAGAAAGAACTGGATATTTAAAAAAAAATAAAATGACCGTATAAATAGATCATACACATCCTATATCCTATGCTCCCTATTTTTTTTTTTTAATAAAGTGAATAATTTAATTTTAAAAAAAGGTGTAAAATCTATAAGTTCCACGGCGAATTGAGTTATTTATAATAAAATTAATCATTAATACTCAAAACGATTAGAAAATCTATTTTAACACACTCATTAAAAGTATTAAAAAATTTAAACTTACTGACAGTAAAGGATGTGAAAACCTTAAGAGCAATGGTTTTGGTAATAAATTTTGAAACATATTTATAAGATTGATTTTAACATTGGACAGCATAAATGAAAAAGCTGTTGGAATTTTCGATAAAATCACATATAAAGAAAAAGTGCGATTGCATTGGATCATATAATAAAAATGCAATGCATATTTGAAAAAAATATATTATTTACCTTATTACATAAAACTTATGGGGAAAAAAAGGAAACAAAACAAGTCACGGCGACAAAAGTGAAACTCCCGCGTCTTTTTTTTTATTTACTAGTTTACGGATAAAATAAAACGATCTTTTTAATACCCGCCAATGATTTTAGGAAAAAATACAAAATGGTTATTAATTGCATCATACACTTTAAAATCAAATCTTATGTTTTAATAATCATTAAAAATGAAATATTATTTTACTTATTACGGTGATAATGATTTACCGTTAATGATTAAACCGGAAATTCCAATATTTAAAAATATTAGTGTACGTGTTTAGAGCACGCCCGGAGATAAACAACAAAAAAATAAATAGAACTTCAACTTTTCTGTCAACCAACATGGCATGGGTATGTTGTAAACAAATCATCATTTTTAATTATTTGTGATTTACGGTTCAAATGAATCGAAATTTGTTTGAAAATGTCTTGTTTCATTATTATTTATTTGACTGCGTAGACAACAAAGCCACATTAGGCCTAGACGCCATCAATTTCTCTGCTTTTTATAACATGAGAAGTATTTTAACAGTTTATGTCCTTGTAAATATTAGAATACTTCAACAGAAATTTTTGAAATTGTTTGACTGTAAATTTGCAAATTTTTTGAAAAACGACATTTTATGTGTAATTGCCATCAAAAGCAAATATTTTTTTTAATGAAGTGGCGCCCTCCAAGAAGAAGACCATGTTTGATATCATCAACGTTGTTCGAAGTAGCTGTGTGCGAACAAACATTTTACAAAAACTAATTTACAAAACTTTGTCTTTTAACTTCAATATATATTTCCTAGAGATCTTAAATAATATAATAAAACATACTACTTACTCAGAAACGGAAAGAATCATCAGAAAATAAAGTTTATTTTTCACAACAGTAAATATCTTGGCTGAGCTAGATTGCAGAATTTTAACCGTCACGAGAGGGCGAAGGATAATCGTGTGCTATGACTGGTTCGTGACGTAGGACCTTTTCCACCAATCACAGGCCTTCTTTAAATTGAAAATAACACGAATTTTGTTTCAAATGTCGTCTGCTGAATTAAACTATTTTTATTTTAAAGTAATTAAACTGCGGATTTGTTTAGTAACGAGCTAACAGCTTAGTTTGTCTTTTACTCTTTGAATATGTTTCTCTTCTCTTAAAAGTGAGTGAAGGTTGATTTCTCAAATAGCAAACTTGAGACACCTAAAATGGATTATGTGTACGCATGGAAAACTTTAGTTTGTAGCAAATTAACATTGCATGTTTCCCCCCTAAATATGTGAAATCCTTTCAAATGACACTAATATACTACAGATGCATGGGAGGCTATAGACTAGACACACATTACACATACCAGTTAAATCCTTTTTCATATTAGTGTAAACATTCATCTTCATATTAGTGTAAACATTCATCATAATTTTTTTTATTTTTGTATGTTAGCTGTCAACTGAATAATATGAAAGGAGATCTTTACTGTTAACTAGGTAATTCCAACAAATTTTAAACTAAATGACTTAGCATCCAAAGCAAGTAGGTATTGTTGAACAGGCAGGGCTATGATATAATGGCTGTTCTCTGTATTGCTGAGCTTGAAAATTTTGCGTAGGGTTGCTATACTTATCGATTTGTAGAAAATAAGTGCAATATTTACCACAATTGGGCATTTTCTGCGCCTGACAAGATAACACAAATCACAACCAACAATTCCATCATAACTGTTCTGGGTTATACCTGGTGATGTTCAGCGATTTCATTGAAAAAAATGCCCCGCGCCGATAGCAGCGTTTGTTGAATTACTGGCTGTTCCGCCTCTGCCCCCTTCTTGGCCAATTCATCCGCTTTCTCATTACCATCAATTAGGGATGCAACGGATATCCGGCCAATAGGCCAGATAGTTGGCAGTAGCCGGATAATGCAACTATCCGGCCTGTTAAAACTTATATTTTCTCAATAAATTTTTTTATTGTTGTAATTGTTGAACTGACTATTTTCCTTAGTCAACAGGCAATTTTAAATTTTAATACATTTTGTTGGATTGATATTTCACATTATGTTAATAATAAATAAAGCATATTACATTTGTTTCAAGATACGTAAATTATGGTGTAAAAAAAGTAATTGTTCTGCAATCTTTGGTAAAATACGGTTTCGCTTTTTTTTTGTAAATGAGTCCAGCTTCTGAAAACAGTCGCGCACTGTATATGCTGCTAGCTGGTGGAGAAAGGTACTTGTTCACTAGTTTTGCTAAGATTAGGAAGTTAGTGGCATTGAATATCCACCATGAGATGTGGATTTATTGTAAGTAGGGGAGACGTGGCTTGAATGGGACAAGTTATGAATAGGACACTGGCCATAAATCTTTAATTATAAGTGGTTTTGGTTTCAGATTTAGACAGTAGAAGTAGAAGAGGCTAGTGGTTATACTATGTTATCCAAAGTAAAACTGCTACGATTGCAAAAGTGTTTACGCAATGTCACATTGTAAAATACTTTTGAAGCCTAAAATGGCCGGATATTCGGTATCCGGCCAAAATGGTATCTGTTGCATCACTAACATAAATACTCACATGGCTTGGAACCCATTGCAGTTTAACCTTCCATCCGGCATCAATGAGGTCAGCAATTATCTCCCGGCATTTCATGGTGCAGGGAAAAGTGGTGGGAGTATTATTGCTCAGAGCCAAAATGGCCGCCTGGTAGTCTATGAGGAACACAATGCTGCTTGGGTTTAGGTCAAGAGACAAAATCCATGTGGGGGGCTTCATAGATGGCGCATACCTCACCATCATAGTTACTGGTGTTTATTCCAACTGCTGACCACTGTTGAAATAACTTACAATAGGATCGATCCTTCCCCGGTGGCGTTGTATTGCAGAATGTATGATCCATCGGTATACACATGTAGCCATTCCGCCGAGGGATAAAGATTGTGAATGGTTGCCAATGCACTATGCTTGAGTTCCAATGAGATGTGTCGGCTTTATTTGACTCGATGCCCTGAAGATTCAAATTTATTAACTTGGAGTAGTGCCGACTCAGCCATGCCTGAAA
Organism: Hylyphantes graminicola; assembly: GCA_023701765.1. NCBI lineage: Eukaryota > Metazoa > Arthropoda > Arachnida > Araneae > Linyphiidae > Hylyphantes > Hylyphantes graminicola. The sequence continues at coordinate 60,781,511 of CM043117.1, forward strand.
CACTTTAAGGGTTCCGTTCTGGTTAGGCTGCAGGGATTTGGTATTTATTTCTTAGATTTGCAGCGTGTACCAGGGGCACAGTTTGAGTTTTAAGACGCTGAGTAGATGGTTTATAACTGCTCTAGTGGTCAGTATCTTGCTCTCCCCCAATTTTTAATTGGGTAATTTAGACCTATACACATTACATTCTTTCCTAATGATATGACATCTTTATTTTGAAAAGAATTTTTTTTCCATCATTTTTGGCATTTTAATGCAAAGCTTATAGTATGAGGATATTAGAATGTCACTCTACATATTGTTTCTTTTCTTTCAATCAAAATTATAAAATATTTTAAAATTATATTCAATTTGTTTGCTAGTATGTGTCAATCTTGAATTATAATATTTTTCTGTTACATTTAGAAAAACAATTGTAGTGAATTGTGTGTATTTTTTTAGATAATTGCAAATTCTGGGAAATTTTTTTAAGTATCAGGGAAATTTTTTCGATGATTTTGTAACCGGGAAATTTTTCAATGAAATAAACATTTGAGGGAATGTCCCTACAACTCAAATGATTATCAAAAATGCAAACTAAACTCGATGAGGCAATGAAGTAGCCACCTAAACTATAGTAGGTCTATCTAGAATGCAAGCTTCGAAAACATTTTCCCATTCCCTGCATGTGGTTTTCTCCGAAACGGCAGGAGATTGTTTTCCCCCAACCTACATGGGGAAATACTAACTGTTTTCGCTTTGATTGTAAACCTCAAGTGAGCTAGGATTAGATAAGCAATGTTCCCCCCCCCCTTTTCCTAGAAAACCCAGTGAAGGGATGGGGGAAGATAGTCTTTTCGAAGCTTATATTCCGGCTAGAAATGGTATAAAACACACCAAAGTTTTATTACTTCATTATTTCATTATTGTATTTATATTTCAGTTTGTTGTTTGAGACGACACTGTGCATTTCTAAAGCCCTGAATCCTCTTCTCTGACTTAAGTAGCGACAAGCTCAAATTTAGCTAGATATGCTGAAGCTGCAGATGTTCGACGCATGAAAAAGTAGCTAGCGTCAAAAGAAAAAGGTAGGCAGCATTACAAATGAAATCACTGGAAGCAAGGAAGGTAAAAATTAATGCAAAGTTAGTCATTTTATTTTTGTGTTTAAGTTATTTTTATATGTATTTCTTCAAAAATTAGTTTTTAAACAAAAATTGAAATCTCAGAGGAATTTTTGAAAAATATTCTGGAGAATCTCTAGGAATTTTATCTTTCAATTTCAGTAGCCACCCTGTCAATAGTCCGCTATCTTGAGGACAAACATAACTTGTTCTTAATGGGGAGAAAGGAATTCGCTGCTTGAATTGTTACTTGGCTTCTAAAATTGTTTAAAGACTATTAAATATATCTTTAAAAAATTATGTGCATAAAAATTCATTCTTCTATTAAGTATAAAAAGGAAGTTTTGACTGATTTTTGATTTCTTAAGGAAGTTAAAATCTCAAACCCTCAATTCTTAAATGGTTCACGTTTTGTAGCCAAAATGATAGATTTGCTTGTAAATTTAGCAATAACTGCATTTCTTTAATCTGAGTAATAAACATTTTAACATGAAAAATGCATTTCTTAAAACCTAAATAATGTTTTTGCTTCTCCCAAACATGTTTTGGAGTCGGACTTTCCAGAGATGATGATTTCCATTTCCCTCTTCTGGATTGACTTTCTACGGGTCAACAATTTTTTGGACTTGGTCTGGCAAAGTCAGACCAAAGGAGGATTAGTCACAAGATGTATATTTAAATAATATATTTCCTTTTTAGTCCTGATTCTTTTTTTTTTTTTAAATTTACAAATTAGTTTTAGATATTTAAAAAAAAAATCTTGTATCAAAGGAAATCTACGCAACAAGAAAATATTTAAATAAAATAAAAATTGTCTTTCCTTTTGACTAAATTCGTTTCTATTAATTTTCATCTAAAAAACTGCATTTCAAAATACTAAAAAAGTAATTAAAATAAGAAAAACTTAATTTTTATTTTAGTTCTATGGTATCCTACTGGTATTAATAAAATGCCCCCAATTCCTTAATGACCCAAGATAAAAGTATACTGTGTTGAGAGGAATATGTAGTTTTTGAAAGGTTGTTTATTATTTTTTTTATTCATAAAAATCACAAAAAAAAACCTTGACTGTTGCTCTATAATGTGGGCTACAAAAAATTCCTGTTTTTATGTTGGGTTGTCTAAAACCATAATCAAAATACATAAATTTAGACTAATCTATATGTTTCTTTTAAATTAAAGTATATTCTCTTATAGTAAATATTTATGTTGACACCAGTTTTAATGAATGTTATAATAAATTATCTTATGAATCGAAATAAGGCCACAAAAACTCAGAGAATTTTCATATTTTATTTAATAACAAATATTTTTTAAAAAGTGAAAATTTTACAAATAATAATCCACGCCTATGAGGCTATTCTAAAGCAAAATATGTAGGTACCTTAGAAATTGCTTTATCTGTGAAGCAGCAATTATCATGACAATGCTTGAACATTTTTTTTATTGTTGTTATCGCAAAGCTTTTTCTTTTTATTTAAAACATGAACTTTATAATTTACGAAAATATTTTCGAATCACGAAAAAATTTATATTATTACATCCCCTTTTTGAACTGTTCCAAAAGCACAACTATTTGTCATCTTCATATAAATTTTTTTTTCATCTATCGAAAACTAAAATGCTTAGATGAAACTAAAACAATGAAATTCAAGACTATGATGCACATACAAATGGTGATTTGCCTCATTCCAATTTCAGAGCTAAACAACACATCCCCAAAATGCTGCCTCTTTCACACGTGACTCTGGACGTCCAGTCAAAAACATAACAGATTCAGGGCCTTATACAAATCCAACCAATTAATAAATACCTGATAAACTACCAACTAAGCAGCAAAATTCTACTTTTGATTGATAGACAGCTATTCATCCAATATGGCCAGCAAAAACTTTCATTTTTCTGTGTAGAAAATATTTTTTAAATATTAATATGCATGGAAAAATTTTATTCCAACCCCTGGTATTGCATTTGATTTGTTAAAGATGTATTTTCCAGTTTGTAATGTAATAAATTGATCTTTTGCAGAGAGTTGCTCAGTAAATTCTGCACCCACCACTGCGATACTCCGAACTTCATTTTTGAAGTAAAGGTGCTTTTTCAAAAAACAAGGTACACAATTTCATAATTACAAATGTGTTTTTTAATTTTTAAGTAATGTATATTTGTGTTACTTAAGTCATTAATAAAATGAATGTACAAAGAATAACACGAAATCTTTATTTCACTAAAACAGCCTAATGTGTTTATTGTACTGATAAATTTGATAACAACACACAGTGCATAAATTTTGTTTGAATTTGAGCTTTGACACGAATCTCAATTTTTAATGCTGTGTCCAAGAGCTGGTAGCAGTATCTTTCTTAACTCAGCCATATCTGTTCTTTCATTGCAATCACTGCATTTCTCGACAGCCTGTAACAATAATAAGTTATATTACACTTAAATATAATTATTTAGTTATGGTTTTAAAATATTTATGTTATCTCTCTGTATTAAAATTCTACAAGGGTAATTGTCAATAACTTTATATGAGTGGAAGAACAAGCTAAGTCGTAAAAAGGTTAAACTAGATAATGGGCTTTAAAGTTTATTGTTTGAACTTGGATACTTTAAAAAAGAGAGGCACTTACCAGAACATAAAAAATATACTAAACTTATTGAAGTTTCTGAAAAAGGGGTAGCTTGTTATCTTTATGTATACACATATAAAGGATGGAATAATATGTTCATTGGACCCAAAAAAAACTTAAAATAAAATTATCTATACAATTAAATACAATATGTATAGTGATTGGGAAGTTACTTTTAAAAAGTAACTTTGTTGCAGTTATTTATAGAAATTTCAAGTTTTATGAAAATTTGAAATGTAACTATTTTCAAAGAGGTCCAAGATTAAATAGTTACCATCGCGAAAAAAGTTAAATATTAAAATTCAGCGTTGTTAAATTTTAAATAATTATTTTAAGCCAAACTGCGGTAAATATCTGTGTTAGGTAACGAACGGCCTTAGCTAAAAAAAAGTCACTGTTACAAGTAAGGCTAGAAATTATTTTTTAAGCCACATTTCTCTGGCTGTATTTAATATTTTTGAAAATGATAATTGTAAATAACTTGCAGGTCTCTATAATCCCATCATTTTGAAATTGTTTTGTGCAAACTTTTTTAGTGGAATTTTAAGTATTTAAGCCAATTAAAAAAACTGGAATTGTCAGGACCTGTAAGTCGGCTACATTTATCACATAAATTTTTTTTAAAAAAATAACCAATGCAGCCAGAGAAATGTGGCTACGAAAATATTTTTTTTCTCCATTGTATTAACACTGAGGACTTAGGTTTGGAGACCCTCAAGCTCATTCCACCTTACTCTATCGTGATAATTAGTAGAAAAAGAAATGTTTTAAAGAGTTGCAAGAATGCTGTTAACCTTTCTTATCAAATCCATAGAGATGGGAATATTTGAGGAGTATAATTCTTCAAGGGTTTTTTCCTTGTATTGCAAGTCACACGCTGGCTCAAGGCAACTTGGAAGGGGATATTGAGAGCTTCCATATCTTCTTACGACTTCTTCTCGCATGTCATCAATTAGATCTGACTTCTCTTTCCTAAACCAAAAAACGTTAGGTGGCGTAACTTTCAATACTGCATGAGACAAGACATATGTATATTTCCCTTTTATTAAAAATAAAAAAAAAAAACTTCTTTAATACATAGCTTGTTAAGTAGTATTAGTAAATGTTTTTTAGGGATTTTGCTATGGTTAAGTTATTTGTAAAATGCACGAAAACTTTTCAGAATGTGAGAATAAAAACTTTGACTTTTTTTTGTTTTCCTAAAAAAAATAGTGAATTAGCTCAACTTATGTTGTATTTTAAATTCAATAATATATACAAAATAAAAGAGTTGTTAATCAGTACACTAATCCTTCCACTTTATCAATGAATTGCGAAACATTAATATTAGAAAACCAGAGTTCTTTGGTGACCAGATGTAACTCTTAACTTTGAAACAAATTAAATTATCTTTTAATAATGTGAATATAGATTGTAGAATCCCATTAATACTATAGTACTATATATTTTAAAATATGAATGGCTTTTTGTTAAAAGTGCGTAGTAAGTCAATAAAGTCAAAGTTGTGACTTGTGTCCTTCTATCAATAAGAACTGTTTCTTATGTGAAAACATAAATATCCATAACTGGCTTACTGAGTATGGTCTACAGTATATTCATCTGGCTTCTTTGTGTACTTCTTGTGAGCCTGGACTTGCTCAACTAGAAAGAAATGAAAAGTTAAAACTTATTTTACTATCAACACAGTTAATAAGGCACTGATGTTCAGCTCCTCGGGTTAAATAGTCCTCAAAACTGCTATCTTGTGCAGTTAAAAATAACCCAACAAAAAATTTCTCAGTTTTAGGAGGTGGTGACTATGCCATGAGGTTAGATGAACCATTGTACATAGCCTTGTTTCTACCTAGTTGGGTTGGCTACCCGTTAAAATGTTAATCTCTTCACTTGACCAAGGTTAAAAATAAGTCTAAATGCCTGTGTAAAGTGATATACAGAGAGTATGTATTTAGAGATATATACAACTTACCGGTAAACAACTCCGGATTTTGTTCCATGAAATTCATCACAAATCGATCCGCATCTTTCAACTTGAACAGCTTGCCACACGCTCGGATCTCTTGCCCAATCCCGAAATCCCGAGTGGTGTAAAACTGTGGGTTGCATGCCGGATTCGATTCCGGTTTCGGGAGCCGAGTCCTTTTGAGGAATGCTCCTCCAGGGAAACCGGAGTTTGGGATCGACTCTTCGTTGATGGACACTGTGTCATCGCTCGGGAAGAAGGTCACCACAAAGCTCCGGTTTCGGTCTTCCAGTATGGGCGTTACCTAGAATAGAGTATCATTACAATCAAATAGCTTGGTGGAAGAAAGTGCTAAGGGACAATTTTGAAAATATTGAGATTTGTGTGCCCATGAACCTGTTATTCATTCAAAAATGAAAAGTTTCCGCTATTTCATAAACTTTAAGTCAAGGCTGCTCATCACCCCCATACCCTGTCATCGTTCGATTTGGCTTGCTGATGGTAAGTCTGGGGAAAAAATGGTTTTTATTCCAATAAAAGCAATGAAATTATAGAAATATTTTGATTCAGTTTTTTTAATTCTTAAAACTCCCCAAAAAATTGTGCTTTTGGAGGTTATTATTTAAAAAAAAAAAACATTATTTACTTGTTTTAATCGAAAAAATTAAGTATACTTTTTGCCCTTTGCAAGTATCGTTTTTGACGGATCTAAGTGCATACTAACTGTAAAGCTCATTATCCCTTTTTTTTACCTTTTTGTCACTTAGCATGTTCTTCCACTAAGCTCTTCAATTGACAATGCGAATAGGGCGGAACACGATTTGCGTAGCTGTAATGTTACCATAGGCGTGGGCGTTCTGATTTGGATGAATTTGTTTGTGGGGTATAAGACATTGTTTGACTTAGCTATGACATCACCGTAAGCATAGTCTTTCCAGTTGTCCATCGTGTCATGGCGAAAGGGGATAGAGATTGAGTGAAGAGAAGAGTTGCCCCATTTTTTTTTATTTAACCAAAAATTGTGTTGCTTGGAACTTAAATTAATTTTTTTTTTAAATTTAGGTGGAATCGCATATGACAAGCTTAAATATCTATGTAATAAAAAAACTTTTTTTAAAGCGGATCATAAGGAAGTTCTTAAAAATTGTATAAAAAAATCTTAAATGTCTAGTTTGCAAACGCCTTCTTCAACCGCCTGAGGCGATTAAGTTCCCTCAAACAAATGTAATACAGGTCCGTCATGTGGGCTAATGACCCTTGGGAACACCGGTTGTCGCGACTCCGTCTACGTTATAAGAGACAATATCTATTGATTCTAGAATAAGGTTCCCATAACAAACCAATTCAGCCTTGTATCGAAGCGCCTTGCCGTCATAGCGAATTTCCTTCATCAGGTCCTTTTTCGGACGCCTGGGGACGAGAGAAATGCAGTTTTGGAGACTGTCATCCCATGTTCCAATTCCGTTGTGCGGAGGGAAGATCTGGAACGAATGTAACAAGAAAAGTGCTCCTGTTATTAACTTTATTAATTATTGTTGATCTTACAAACTAAATTAATTTTCTATAGGAAGTTTCTAATTGCAAAACTTACAGTAAAACTAAGATATATGGTCCAGTCCGTTCATTACGACTTCGCCGAATTGAAGTAACAATCTTCATAAGTCGCCAATGTAGGGGCTGGCCCCTATATCTTAGTTGTCCTTTTTGGAATGTGAGTTTTGCAACTGCACCCTTTATATTATCGTTTATAAAAATTAAAACACTATGGAAAAATCGCAAATTAGCCGAAATGTAAACTTTTGACTTTTTAATCAGGCCGCTAAAAATTTGATTTTTCAACTCAATAATTAAATATTTTTAAAATTAATTTTCAGAAGCAAATTGTTTAAAAAAAACTCATTTTTTGTAGTATCTATGACATAGCCGAATCAAATGTATCCATGAGTCCTGATTATTGCTTCTGCCAATTTGCTTGATACTATCATCATTCAGGTCTATCAATGGCAGTATGACTCTTATTTCTTATATTGACACTCCTAGCTGGCGAAGAATTCCATTCTTTCCAGGCTCTAGCAAATCTATTTCTATGATGAGTCGAATAAAAACTCTTCAATGCTCTATATATTTTAGAATTTACGAATATATTTGAAAATTACTTGCGTTGCTGAAGGAAAAGCTATATCCCACAATTGATTTAATAAAATCTAATTAACTAAACATTAAGAGTTTAATAATTTCTTTATTCATCGGTGCATTTAAGTCCCCGGTGATATAATTCAAGCCCCGGTGCAAAACCTTGAGAGAAGGCATCTAAAGTCAAAAAATGGTGTGGTTGAAGTAGTATCTTTTTTTGGGTAAGAGATTTTTCAGAGAGCTACTCTTACTAAGTCACACTAAAAGATTAACCCGTACAGAGACATTATTTACAGGAGGTATTGACAATGATTGTTAATGTTGCATGGATTGTTACGTAATGTTACACGATTTGAATGGCATTAGTAGAAACTGCAGAATTTCAATTCTGCGTTATTTCATGCTGTAAAAGTTTAAAATGTCAATGTTTCATTCAACGTACCTTGGGTGTCTGGGGCTTGGGTTTTTCTAAAACTTCAATGCTTTCCATATCATCAATACCAAAATGTTCTTTGTAGTAATGCCGGGTGAAAGGATCACAGTCGTACAAAAACACCTTCTTGCCTAAAATGATAATGTTCTTGCCAGTTCGGAAATCTTCTGGCTTGAACCACACAACGTCGTCATCTTTTAGTTCCATATAGCTCCTTGGGAAGTCTTCTAAAGAAATCATAAAAATATCAGACGAAATTTGTTTCGATAAGTCAACATAATCTAAAAGTTCGATGAAGAGAAGAACATGTTAAGCCAATGCCACCTAGATTAGAAAGCCGAAACTCAGCAACGTTATGTCACACTAGTAGACCACTTTTGAGGTGACTAAGAATGTTTTGATTCTTCTTATCTTAAAGACAATGCCGAGTTCTATAGTTGCAAACTATCATTAGTCAAAACCACAAAATCGGTCTAATATGATGTCAGCATTATAGTTTTCCAGCTTTTTAATCTAGATATAAAAATAATAATAGTAGTAAATAATAAAATACTAATAGTATTGACTTAGTCCAGACTCGGAAAACTTGTGCTAGCTCGAACTCAAATCTAACTAAAAAAAAGTGGCACGGAAGCCCATAAAGGACCTAGGCCTGTTGTGCCCATTTCAGCTGACGATACCAGGGGCAATGCGACGAGCCACCACTTAAAATCAAACCATGGAAGCATTACGCAACATTGGAGAATTTCTTTCTCATGTGTGTTGTGGGTAACTGTGTATATGAAATCTGACGTTCAAAAAAAAGTTATGTTCAACACAACTAAGCGTCGAATGTAAAATAAAAGCTATTACCTGGTAGTTCATTCCTGTCCACTGGTATCTTCTGTTTCCTAATCAGCACTTTAAATGGAAGTCTTCCACAGTTTGGAGCATGATCTTCCAAAAGCTCCATGGTGTCGTCGGCCAGGTAATACTATTAAAGAAACGAAAAACAGTTGCCCAAAAGTAGTCTGCATACTGTATCGAGACCACCACGAGCGACAAGTGTCACGTCGAAATAACCTCTTAAGACCCCAGCAAAATCCTTTACGTATATTCTTCTCATCTAAACATACTTTTCATACAAATATATACTAAAAAGTATGTTTGCAAAATAATTTAAAAAAAATATGTTTATATAGTTACTGAGAAATACGTCTTTAACTCTAAAAATACACATTTTTCTGCTATAAATGCAAAAAAAAGTCCGCATAACTTAATTGAAGTTAACAGTTCATTGTGGACATCGTATTAAAAGGCAAAATGCCTATAAAATTAACTACTAAAAGAACTTTTTAAAAAGTTTAAAGAAAGTACTAGTTTTAGTTTTCATCATTGTTTTTTAAACTCTAATATCGTATTGACCCTCGTTCAACTTCATTTTTTTTATAGAAATATAGGGCAGATACCTGTAATCAAAAACTGATTTTCGTATCTTCTATCGGACCAGGTCAATTTCGGAACTAGTTAACATGATAATTGTTTGTGGGGAGGTTTTAAAAAATGTTCCTGATTGGGGACCCCAGGTCGCAAGAGGACAAGGCTCGCGTTTGGTGCATCCATAAATTTACGTGAAGTGGATTTGATGATTTTCGTTTGTCCCCCCTTACCAACCTGGAGAGATTTCGTGATATTTGGCTGGACCCTCTCCCCTAATCTCGCGTGATATTTTTGATTCGTATACTTTTTTTATAAATGCGTTGGATTCATTTAAAAAATAAATAATTAGCTTCATTATATTATAATAATTTTAGTGTGTTTAATCTAGCTATGCAAAATAGTGAACCCGATGCAAGTTCGAACTTCGCCGCGCTTCGCTTAACAAACTGTTTCTACACCTTACAGAAATATGCGCCTGCAAAAGTAATGAATCGCCAAATATAGTAACTCTTGCCTAAACCTTCCTTGCCTTTTTACAAAGTAGACTGTTTCACAATAAAATTTTTTGAGATGCTAAGAAGTGACAGAAGGACTGTACCTGCAATATGACCCTCCTTATTTCCGGCGGGTCGCTTATGACGTCCTTCCATGTCCCGTAGAAGCGAATTACTTTCCGGTCACAGGTCAGGAACTTGTACAGCTTCGCGTCTTCGGCATTCGGCATCTGGACTTCCTTCCGACACCATTGAGCGTTGCTGTACTTGCGCTGCTCGTAGGGATCCAGCGGGGTGCTTTCCGCTTCATTTAGCTCGATTCCGGCATTGATGAGGTACTCCTGTTACGAGTTATAAACAAATCGTCACTTACACTCTTGAAACAAACGATTTCAACTCAGTCTGAGTAAATTTTCACTCCTCCAGTCTAGAAAATGCTCTTTCCCTATAGGAGTGGATACTTTGCGTGTTAAACCTCCGACAGAATCACTCCAAACGAGTGATTTTAACTCAGTCTGAGTTAATATTCACTCCTTTCCAGTGTCGAAAATGCGCTTCTCCTACTGGAGTGGATTTCACTCTTTTGTTTTAAGAGTGTAAGTTCCCACATGTGCTATCTCACTTTGCACAACGTATCAGATTTATTGTAAGGTAACCCTTGGCAAACTTTTCAAAATCGCGCCAAAATCCGTATTCTGGCGACTTTTGCAAGCGTCGGCTCGTCACTTGACTGTGGCTCTAGAATACGAAGCCCGTCTCCAATAGCCCTCGTGTAGCTCTAGTGCAATGATAATTCGAAACCTAACCTAACCTGGCAACTTTTGACGTCACGCTATCTATACTGCACTAATAAATAATGATCAGATAGGGTTGCCGGAAAACGTCATCCTTACGAAGTCAAAGAATTCGAATCATTAGTCGAAGTCAGACAGGTTGCCGCAAAAAAATATTTGTCGCCGATTCCGAAAAAATCGCGCCAAAGGTTACCGCACAGTAAATCTGATCCATTGTGCAAAGTGAGATAGCACATGTGGGAACTTAAGTGACGAAATATCAACTTAATGGTCTTGTAGGGTAACAGATCTCTATACAATTCCAATGGCGAAACTTTGGCCTCTGTTTTTAAATAAAGTATACGTCACGAAAACTTACCAAATAATACAAAGTCATTTGCCATTAAAATAAGCAATAAGTATAATTTTAAAGTTATTAATTCGTTATAATTAAAACAATACTTTGTCTAGTTATTTACATGCCCTTAGTGCTGCCATCTCTAGTTTGTAAGTAATAACTAACATTTTTTTATAAGTTTTCGTGAGTATATGTTGTATATTTTATTTAAAAACAGGGGCCAAGGATTCCACATTGAAATTGTATGAAGAACACCAAAAAGATTCGGTAACTGTTTCAAAAAATCGTCGGGTCAGTATTTGTTATTTTCTTCGACAACAGATGGCAGCACCACAAGTTTCTGAACTGAACGGAGTCACGTCTGTTCTGTTTTATTTCATGAAACAAAAATGTTTATTTTCTTCAGAGGGAAAGCCTGCTATTTTAACTCTTATTCATGAAGTATATTTCAGTGCTTTCGAAGATATTTTTGAGCATTGAATGAATAACAGATGAAAACACCGAACATTATCAGAGTACGCTTAACGCACTTAAATAGCCAAAAAATTTCAATTTCATAAGAAATCTCGTTCTCGTCATACAAGGATTGAAGTATTAGTGAAGAGGTATTACCATACTATTTTTAAAGAAAATAGTTTGCCTATTTAGAAATTAGGAATATTAAATTTGAACGACCATAAACTGAACTTACCCTTGACCACGGATCGCAATCGGTGAGATGAATGGAAATGCCATACACCATCAGATCCACTCCGATGTTGAGATCTTTCCAGAGGTATTGCCGTCCATTGCCCTTTGGGTGGGGTAGAACTTGACGTTTGAACATTGTCCCCTGAAAATATTTGAAAAATTTGAATAAATATTAAATCGGCCATTTTTTTCAGGCTTTTTAACTAGCAATACGTATATACATATGCTCTAATGATTCGTGGGTCAAATGACAAATCTTCAAATTCTAGGGATTGGCGATTTTTGAAAATAGTAGACTATAACCCCCTATCCGCTAACTTTGTGTACTCCTTCCGTAGCTATGGATAAATAACAAGAATCCTAAATGCGAGGTAAAAGAAATTCAGCTGATAACCTAACATCTAAAATCGCTAGGAAGCATAGTTAAAAAAAGTATTCATAAATTAAGCTTGGACTTAATTTAAGTTAAATTGTGTTCGATTCGTCGCCAAGTGGGCGCAGGCTGCGCCAATTGTGGACTGGAATGTTCGGATTGAAATACAGCCAACTTGCGCGTTGGTGGAGAAGGGGCTGTTATGCCCAGAACAAAAACTAAATTGTCCATTATGGCTTTGTACCAATTGTATTTTTAAATCTATAAAATCTTTAATTAACTAATAATTGCAAAAACTTTATGAAACTTATTTAAATTAAAATGCTTCTACAAAACGTTAATTGTGTTCGTCCATCACTTGAGTTTTTAGGATGATTACCCCCGGTTCCATCAACCAAACTTTATCAATTATACAAAATTCCAGTATAGAGAACAATAACTCACCTGTACTAAACCACTGTTGGGCACATAGGGCTCTATGACTTCCATGGTATCATTCTGCAGGTAGTACAGCACCTTCACTTTCCTGATTCGATAGCTCTCGTTAGACCAATCGCCCACGTCTTCACGAAAATAGCCATCGAACCGGAGAACCTGTTAGTTGATAGAGAAATTGAAATAAGACCTCACCTCCCCCGAAGATTAGACACATAAAAAAAAACCTGCAAATTTTGATTTCGCAAATAGTCCGTTATTTAATTTTTGAGATTTTTGGATTTACTTTTAATTTCACATGATATACATTATTGTCACAGTTAATTGTTCTCTCAAGTTTTGTAAAAAAAATGCTAATTTCATAAATTATAAATCATCAAAATGTCTGATTTTGCAATCATAACACAATTAACTGTTATCTGGTTTAGAAAATCGATTCTTTTATTAAAGGCATTTATTTTAGCTTAATTATTTTTTTTTTCTAAGGGTATACAATACCAATATTAATGTTTGCTATCTCCTGAATTTGGAATACCGTACTATCTATTCTCAAATAACTCCTTAAAATACCAGAGTTTCATTATTGTTGTTGTTGTTTCTTCATAACTAGAGTACAGAACAAATTTGAAAGAAATAACAATCCGCTAGTTTAATCATTGATAAAGTTTAAAAAAATAGTACTTCTGTCTGAAAAATCTTTTGAAATTTCAAAGAACAACATTTAAATAACCCAATAATAATATCTCTCTCAAATTTGCTATGAGACTGCTGATCATATCCCTCTTAATCAGAGCTTGACCATGACAAGTTTGGGGCCAAGGCCCGAATACTTTTGGAGGGCCCTTTTTTAGAAGGACATTGTAACAAACTACATTCTGCAAAATTATATGACCTTTGAAAATGAGAGTGGCCAATCAGCAAATATAATAATATCATTCAATTATGGTGCTTATTGTTTAAAGAAAAATAAAAACAAGAAGTTCTAAAAGAACTAAAATAGCCTACTTTCCTGTTACTTAAATACTTACTAAAATTAGTATCATGAAAAAACTAGGTTCGTTACAGTAAGTGACATCAACAACCGTTTCTACATTAAATTTATATATGCATTAGAATAAATTTCACTAAACGCAGCATCCAGCTTTAATAATTTTTAATTCTTCGAATTAAAAAAAAGAGAAAAGTAGGCTAAAAATATTCGTAATTTATATTATGTTTGTCATCAAAAGTGTAAGGTATAAAGCAAAAATGCTTAGGTTGCTAGTCAATTTCAGGCCCCCTAAAGTAAGGAGCCCATGGCCCGGGGCTAGCAAGCCAAAGCAATGATCAGGGCATGCTCTTAACACTTTACCTACGGGCGTCGACTGACCCATAGACTAAGAACACTCTAAGTTTCAAACTCTCACTGGAGAATTTCTACATTGAAATTGACATAGAAACTAGCGCGCCCCCTTTGTGTATAAGAAAACTAATGTAATGGTTTCTGGCTGCCTATTTGCAGTCACCTTTAGGAGATTTAACAGAGCCAATGACATCTCGTAATTTGGAATCCTTATCAAGTGACGATAGGGATCTATTTTTTACTACAACTTATTTTCGACTTTATTTTTGAATATATATAGCTACTCATTGACTTTTATATCCCTCGTAGGCCCGTCCTCAAGATATTTGACCTTGTGCTTCTTTTACTCCATTAATAAACCTACAGACTGACTACGCTTGTCATTTTAGACATGGTCCCCCAAAGATCCACAAGTGATTCGATTGAATAACTCGTCAAATATTCATCCAAATGTAACAAAAACTTAGATTTAGGGGTTTTCGAGGGTTTTTCACATTTCTAAGTAATTAAAATTGGGTGTTGCTATTGAAAATTTTAAAGTTCGTAACATTTTTAATATTAAGACGGACCCTTATGCAAATTTTGTGTCATGCAATCAACTCAAAATGTTATTTGTTCACATAGTCAAAAAGGTCCGATGTAAAAGGATGACTAACGGTTGAAATAATCACTAGTGGGTAACTTTTTTTTAACAGAGAACATTCCGAAGAAACAGTAGTCCTACAATTGAAAGTACAATTATGCCAATCAACAAATCAACCTTTAATAGTGTTTTAGTTGCTTTCGACACGTTAGAAGAGCTAGGCATTAGATTAAGTTGCTGGTCTAGAAGATTTTTAGTCTACGGGTCAGTCGACGCCCGTAGGTAAAGTGTTAATACAGTAGAACCTCGATTATTATCCGATTTAATTGGGACCGGAGATAGGTCGGATAATCGATAATTCCGGATAATAGAGAAGTTTCATCAAATACTAAAACTTATGGAGCGCCGAAAGCTAAGGTCAACATTATTATTATTTTCTGAGCGGAGTTCTGTTAAAAATGCTTTTTTTTTTTTTGTAGAGGATATTCGGAGTCTTAAGATTCCCAGAGTTTCCCGAAAATTAAAGATTGTCAGGAATTCGCTTTTCCTCTTTTAATTGCTGAAGTTTTGTTACCTTAAATTTAACACATCTCCCAGATTTCCTACATCCCGATAATTTCCCGAGTTGAGAATCGGTACAAAAGGTTGATTTCTGAATCACCGGATGATTGCGATTTCAAAATCGCCGGAAATTCCCAATTTCTGAATCGCTTAATTATACCATTTGTGGTATTGCCGGAGATTCCTCACTTTAGAATCGCTTTATATTTCTGAAACTGTTTTTTTTTTTTTTTTTTTTTTTTTGTGAACAACCAAAAATGACTTTAGTTGGAGGATTTTTTTTTTATGTAGACTTAAGGACTATCGGTTAACAGAGAGTTCCGGATAAAAGAGGGTCGGATAATCGAGGTTTTACTCATAGAGTTAGGAAGGAGGAGTAGAGGGTTCAATAAGTTCAAATAGTTTGAAGCAGGGCTGTCAAGTTTTTCGAGCTACTGCGCATAACATACTGGCACTGAGGTATCCCAAGATGCACCGCTTTAGCGGTTTTTTTTTAAGCTACAGCGCATAACATAGTAACCAAAACTGGCAC
Source organism: Hylyphantes graminicola (assembly GCA_023701765.1). Classification (NCBI taxonomy): domain Eukaryota; kingdom Metazoa; phylum Arthropoda; class Arachnida; order Araneae; family Linyphiidae; genus Hylyphantes; species Hylyphantes graminicola. The sequence continues at coordinate 60,797,333 of CM043117.1, forward strand.
TGAGGTATCCCAAATCTGTGCCACTTCTGTGCGTTACTGCTCACATGCATGGACCACTCTATTCTCGTTCCTAACTCTATGACTTTACTTTATTTTCGAGTTAGTTGAAATTGTGATATAAAAGAAGAAACATAACCTTCTTATCCAATGCCAAGTATCGAGGTAATATAGCTTCCCTGGGAGGGGATCTTTTCGGGCCATAAGTGAGTTCTGTGATTTTCTCTCTGTCTAAACCTTCATTCTGGGCATCGAGAAGTTCCAGGGCCGTCTTAGCAGTGGTAGAAGCAATCGGCTGAGGAACGGCGACCCCTTTGCTGTAGACGAGGGTTCGCGGGTATCCAAAGTTAGTTTTCTGTAAAAATAAAATTATTGGTTGGTTGGTTGGTTGGTTGGTAGACATATATTTTCAGGCTTGTCAATACAACTTGTCAAACAACTTGACGAAGGTTTATAAGCGGTCAGAGACCCACTTATAAACCTTCGTCAAGTAGGACACACACAACAAACACACATACACATAAGTGAATCCATCTAATTTTTAGAAATAGTGGCCAGGATTTCCCATATTTACTTGTCACCCTCAAAGGTATTAATTTGTTATGGGAACTTGGAGGACTATGTAACCACGACAGATTTAACGTGCACCAGTCACCATTATCGTACACAGGATCTTCGGAAGGCAGCGGGACTCGAACTCGCAGCCTGAAGGATGTCAGTCCAAGACCTTACCAACCAGAGGCGATCCCGTCCTAATACAATTATTTCCAGTATCTATTTAGCGGCAGGAGTTGCCTGTTTGTAAAAATAGTCAAGCTCTGATGATTTCAAACAGAGTGTCAAATGACTTGTCGAGTGGGAGTGTCAAAGCCTGTTAGGCTCGGGCCCAGGGCCCACAAATTTTAGGAGCCCCTAAATTTTGATTTCTATTAGGCTGAATGCAATGGACACTTGAAATTTCAATAGATTTTAAAATTTTCTAAGATTCCACTTTGTTTTTAGCTTGGCTGTTATTCGGACATGGACCCAATGGGATTGGATTGATCGTCATATAAGGGAGCCGATAAAATGGTAGTAAAAAAAATTGAAACATCGGTCAACTATTATAGAGTCTCCTGATAATGCAAACATAGTCATGATAATTTTGGCGATAGGTAGACTTTTTCCGCCAAGCATTGTGCACACGACACATGGTTGATCAATTTTGACCTAGAGAGCACAGAATCGGCACTAATTTGCTATTTGGCGTCTTTTGGCGTTTCTGAAGAAGTAAGCGCAGGGTTTCTCTAGTTGGTAGGTGAAGTAGTATATCTATTGAGTTGAACTGGAATGTTTACCAATTTAAGAACGTTTTCTTTACTTGGCTAAAAAAAAAAGGTAAGCCGCCAAATTAAGACCGGCTATAATGTGCTAGCAGTACGATAACTTTATAGGTATAGTGAACTCTGTTAATTTTTCATACAGAATGCGCATAAAATCAAACAAACATACAGGTTTTGCCAACTACCCTAAACATATTTAATTGGTTTCATAAATTTTTAAGAGTTAAAATAGTTTTTAAAAAAACTTTCACTAATCACTATTTAACAGAAATTACTTACGAAAAAAAATCATTTGTACTTTTTTTAGATTTAAATATACTGGACACAGAAATATACCATTTGGGATTTTTTTAGGAACTTAATCTTCTAAAAACAATTTAAACATTTAAAGAGAATAGCCAAAGTACAGTTACTGTGATCATCAAAGTCCTGCACTTTGGCCTGAAATCATTCAATGTTTTTAAAATATCTACACATATTTTTTATCAAATGAATATTCACTTTTAGGATGTAATACTTTAACACAAGTAATTCAAGTAAACAAACTTTCAACAAGTAATTTAATTTTCATTTTCAAGTAACACTTACCGTTATATCTCGGAATGTATATCCAGGTAAAAATGGCAGACTTTGATCCATATTTCCCTCCAAAGGTAAATTAAATTTAAAACTAGCTCCTGTTTTTAAAAATGTTTAATATCTATTCAACAAAGCCCAGAGGTTACTATGGATATGCGGAAAACAGATGAAAGATTTTTGAGTCCTATATTTGTAAAAGCTTCCACTCTGTCAGTTGCCTAGCGACGGACAATCGTATCCATTAATATCAATGTAAGACATAGAAGCTTTATGTATAGCGGGAAAATTAAGTGAGGCTTATCCTATCGTGTTTTTCTCTAACAAAAACTTTTTTCACTATTTATAAAATAAGCTCTACATAGATTTTACCTCAAAGCAAATTTAATTGTTGGTTATATTTATTATGTTCTCAAGCCGAAAATTAATGAAGGGTATTAATAACCAACCAAAATAAATAAAAATAACCGTAAAACTAATATAAAAAGACTAACCAACTGATATATTAATGGGCTTGTTTCAAGTTTCAACTCGTTGTCAAAGAAAACAAAACAATAAATGAAATCGCAGTTTGGAGCGTATGACGATATAAAAAAAACCCAATGATCTTGTTTCAAATAGTAGGGAAAGGGAAAAAAAATGAAATCATAGAGTACTCGCTGGCAGAGTATACGCTACTTTTTTACACATTATTCTAATTTTGTAGAAAATGCTTCACATATATTCTCTTTCTTTGAGTTTTATTTTACAGTTATTTATAACAAAAAAAATTATGCCAACTATTTTAGGTTATATTCATCAACAAATCATATGAAATGTGACGTAACGAATTAATTTGTAAAACAATTTTTTTGTTTAGATATTTACATGCTGCTAGTGCTGACATCTGTGGTTTGTGAATGATTACTAAAATTTTGTTTCAGTTATAACTAATTAATATCTTTAGAATTATACTTATTAATTATTTTAATGGCGAAATAACTTTCTTTTGTATTTTTTTGTAAGAGTTCGTGAGTACATGTCGCATACTTTATTTAAAAACAGGGTCAATACTCAAATTTTCTCCATTTGAATTATATTGAGATCTGTTACCATACAATCCATTTAATGTCCTGCATAAGAAATATAAATTTTCAAATATTTGTCGAAACATGTTTTTCGCATCATTATAATCTGCAATTAAACGTTATTATTCATTAAAATAAACTCTACGGTAAGTTAAAAACTACGGGTGTGTCCAATTGCCTAAATCTTTACACATTTAAGGGGGTATGGGATATTTTTTAACTTTTTTTTTAATATTGCAGATATCAATATAATTTTTTTTCTTCATAAATGAATACAAAATATACTTACACTTTTAGATAGTCAAAGGTTTTAAATTATCATTATTTATTTTTTTTTAAATAAAATATGTGTCAAAAAGTGATGCCTCTTATTTTTGTTATAAGTCAAAAACGTATTTATTGGCAAACAAATATTTAGCATTTTTATAAACAGAAAAATGTTTTTAACAAACTGTCTTTACCGATTTTTCATATTTGCCATAGTTTTTTTTTTTAAATTATTGAAGTTTTTTTTTAACCCTTTCAGTCCCAGTGATGCCATTTGGCATCATCACTTTCAATATTTTTTTCAAAATGTTTATGTCCCGCTATGACATCCAAACACACATCATTCGATTCTTCACACTTTGTTCTATCAGACAAAATTTTACTTTAATCTCAATAGAAGTCAGAACTACTATTTTTTTTATTTCGAAAATAGTCAACAAGCGTTTCTCTTGATTTTTTATAAGTTCACTTCAGTTCCACATATTTAAAACACAATTTAAACTATTTCGGTTAAAATAATTACTAAATTTTTTTTAATAATATGGTAAGATACCTTAAAATATATAACTCGAAGTGTTTTTTTTTTTGTTGTTTTCCACAGTTAAAGAATTTTGGCATTGTTTCAAAAACAATATAAAAAATTTTAATGGATTTTTTTTCCTTGTGGAATTCGTATATTTGACCTAAAATAAGCTTATTTTGTGAATATCAGATGTTTCTGTAGTGTAGTAAATTTTTGGGACTGAAAGGGTTAATAACTTCACAGGTTCACTTTTTTTTATAAAAATTAATAAATAAAAAAATAAACTATTTACAACTAATTCCTAAAGACAAATTAAAGATATATGTTTGAAAAATATGAGTGGAAAATTTTGACACTCTATGGGCAGTAATTTTGAGTTATATCAATTTAAAGTCAAAAAATCATCGGAGAAAAACATCATCAAGGAGAAAAACAGCTTTGAAGTTTATCACTTTCCTTACTGAAGCGCTCCAAACCGACCGAACAACTAAGGATTCGATAACGTTATTCCTATCTAATATTACGAGGAAGCAAAGATTATAAACGTGGTTGGCCAACACAGATGTCATGACACAAAAAACTACACATCTCACGTTCTACTGCAGACATAAATAAAATTTTGTTTTAAATTAGTATTCTAAAATATTTGTGTTATTTTTTATAATAATATTTTATTATTATTTTTTTGAAGATTTTGTGTCCTATACTCCCCTAAAAGTAATTATATGCCCTGGTAATTTCAACAATTTCAAAAACCTAAAAAGTTCTATGGAAGCTACCATTAACGCAAGCGCGATTTTCACAAAAGCCTTATTGTGATGTTCGACAAGTACTGGGAACTCGTGTACCAAATTTGAATCTGTATCTTTTTCATTTTTCAGCAATGCATTTTAAAAAAAAACACAAATTAAATAGCAGCTACTTTTTGATCTTGCGATACTTTCTCGAAAATATTGTTATGACGTGCGACGTGTGCTCGTTGAATCTGTGGAGTCGAAAGTAACGAACAAGCGCGTGATGGGGCTACTTGTTTGCTTTGGGGGTCCTGGTCCGAGGTGTGGAACTCGTCAGTTGGCCTGCGCTCTTAATTAAGAAGCTTAATTGGCTGTGTTAAAGCTCCATAGAGGTTAGTAATAGACAGCCGGAGAAACTTAACTGAAAATGCATTTCAAGTAAGCCCGGAGGCGTAAAGCCATTCTGTACCCCTCGGTGCGACTTCAAAGGAAAAACTCGGGCCAATCGCAACGCATTCTCGACCCCATGTGATCAAAAGAGATAGCTTGCCTGCTTTGTTTACGTTTTAGCTGGCGGTGATCGGAGCCGATGAAGTTTTAATAGACCGAGAGCCCAGGGCCCCCAGACCTAAGTCATTTTGGCAAGGATGAAATGTACGTGTTTAGGTTCGGTTTTCATTTACTTTTAGTGTATGCATACCCGTTAGAGTGAACCGACGGCCAATTTAGAGGTATCGGGTACAAAAAGTAGGTAAAATATAAGTTAACCTAAGTCATTTTGGAAAGGCTGATTTTTACATATGTTTTAGAAAATAACGTTAAAAGTTCATAATAATTTTCCCAGACACTTTCCGTGGGCCGATATTTCTCCCAGACGCTTTAAACGTCTTCATCAAGCTCAGACTTTGTCAATCACATCTAGCGGCGTGAGGTGGCGCTACAACCGTTCTCGGACATCAAGGAAGGGAAGTTAAGCAAAAAAGAACTATGTGTCTATTGGATATATGGTTGGTTGATTGACTTATATTCCGGTGAAAGACTATCGTATCGATGTAATTGAAAAAATATTAATTCGAAAATAGATTAATAAACAAGTTGTCATAGCTGTCTGGCTTACTACATTTTCACATCTCCAATAATCAAGCACACAAATCAGGCTATATATGTCAATCAACCAACATCTCCAATAGACACATAGTTCTTTTTTACTTAACTTCCCTTCCTTGATGCCCGAGAACGGTTGTAGCGCCACCTTACGCCGCTAGATGTGATTGACAAAGTCTGAGCTTGATGAAGACGTTTAAAGCGTCTGGGAGAAATATCGGCCCACGGAAAGTGTCTGGGAAAATTATTACGAACTTTTAACGTTATTTTCTAAAACATATGTAAAAATCAGCCTTTCCAAAATGACTTAGGTTAACTTATATTTTACCTACTTTTTGCACCCGATACCTGTAAATTGGCCGTCGGTCCACTCTAACGGGTATGCATACACTAAAAGTAAATGAAAACCGAACCTAATCACGTACATTTCATCCTTGCCAAAATGACTTAGGTCTGGGGGCCCTGGGCTCTCACTCTATAACCTGTCTATTGAGGTAAGTGATTTTGTCTTAAAAATAATAAATTTAAATGTGATGTGCTAGTTAATAATTTTGTTTTAGCACGAACGTATATCGCATATTTTGAATGTTATTGTATCTTGTTTCTAGCACATATTCATACTTACAAAGAAATCATTCGTCTTACGATTGTTTTTGTTTACTTCATCGTGCGGCGTAATTAAAAGTCTTAGCTGTACTTTTTCAATTTAAATATCGAGGATTATTAGTATTTTTGATAGAACTTCAAGTCTTTCTATCTTTTAAAATTAAATCAGCGATATCCACAGTTAAATGGGATTTATTTGCATTTTTTTTCTTGCTACGAATAGGTTGAAATCGCTTTTTTTGTAATAAGCCAAAAGTTGCCAATGAATAGACTGACCATTATATCATAGCTGTACCCTTTATGGCATTGGTAAAGTGCGAATACAGATACACTAGAAATAGATTTTAAGTTTGTTGTTTAATTGATTAAAAATCCATTATATGTAATTTGGCCTATTTCGCACTGACTTATCACCCGCCAGGAAGTGGAAGTTAGCCTCTTCGACGCATGCGCATCAGCCTTCAATACTCGGCACCGAAGTTGGCGACTTCAAAGTAGTTGGCGATGGCGATTTATTTTTCGCAACAACCCATGTCGGCCGCCTTGAAGCTCGTTACGTTACAATTTTTTTGTTGAGTTTTTCGAACGTATTATGCAGATTTAGTGCCACAACTAATAAAAATATTAAAGATTATTATGTGTTTATATTTTAAGGAGTCTAAGGTATGTACTTACTTTTATTAGTTTGAAAAATTGAATCTTCTACCTGTATGCACGTGGTGAGTAATGAATGAAATTTGTGTAACTTCTTTTGCTTAACTATGTTTTACGATCAAATTAATTGCCGTAGAAATTAAAGCTGTTCACCATTAATCTTGAACATGTGTTTTGCTAGTCAAAAGAAATGTCTAAAATTCCTCAGCTACAACTAACGCTGGTCTGAAGTATTGTGTGAAAATATGTAAATAACAATTTCAAAATATGCCGATGTAATATAGATTTCGCTAACTGTATATTGTAAAATGCTTGTAAATTGAAATTGTTTTAAATTATTCCATAGCATGCGTTGCAAGTTTAATAATTGACTAAAGTGCAAGTTAAATAACATTCTTTTTTTGTAGGATGCTGCTCAAATCGATTTTATATCAAATATGGGCAGTAGTAATGAAAATATAAGTAAATACAGTCATTTAAATTTTTTTCCTTGTGATTCTGTATTGTCTGATGCGAAAATTTTCTAAATTAAATGCTTAAATCTCTCAATTCAAAATAAAATGTTTTTTTTTTTTGATAAAAATAACTTTCTTGAAGAAAAACCCATGCCTAGAGTTAGAGAACTGCATGAAGGATTTGCAAAACTTTCAATTCTTAATGATTTTTTCCCCCCATTCTTTGTATGATGAATTTTGGGATGTTAGTTCTTGTATTTATTGATATAAAATGACCTTAACAATGACGTATGTAAGTAAAAAAAGCCGCACTGTCTTAACAGACGAAAGAATGTAACTAAATTGGAATTGTCGTCATCGATGCATGTGCAATCAGCCTACCATGAAGAGCACAAGGTCAGTATATTCTTTTAGATTTCTAATTATTAAGTGTTCTGAAAACTGCGAATAAATCTTCTGATAGTATGCACATGGTGAGTAAAACATGCATTTTGATGGTTTAAAAAATAATAGCATAATTTCCACAGGTTACCACTAAGCTGGATTATTACGTCAAATTGAAAGTGTAAGTAAAAGAGTTACAAAATACAGCTGTTATATGTTCATGTGGGTTTTCTATGATTAAAAATGGATATATCCTAATGACCATCCTCTTTGATTTGTCCCAAATTAAAAGATAGTGGCATCTCATTGCAGTTTGGTTTTTCGGAATCCATTGTGGTGAGTAAGTAACACACTAAGCATACATTATTGATAATGGAAAAATCAAGATAATAAAATATCTGTGTATAAATTTGAGAGGTAGATTCGTCATGTCGTCATCGATGCATGTGCAATCAGCCTACCATGAAGAGCACAAGGTCAGTATATTCTTCTTTTAGATTTCTAATTATTAAGTGTTCTGAAAACTGCGAATAAATCTTCTGATAGTATGCACATGGTGAGTAAAACATGCATTTTGATGGTTTAAAGAATAATAGCATAATTTCCACAGGTTACCACTAAGCTGGATTATTGCGTCAAATTGAAAGTGTAAGTAAAAGAGTTACAAAATACAGTTATTATATTAAAGCTCTAGATTAACAGTCGCCAAAAGTGGCTATCATATTTTTTAATTTTTGTTCAACAAATAATTAATACTGAAGCTGCATTTCTAAAATAATAATAATAAAACGCTCAGATTCGATTCTGTTCGGAAAGAAAGACTTGATGACAGTTGTTACTTGTCGGTGAAATTTTCCCCTCATCATTGGCCGGTGTTTTGTGTGGATGCCACAGAGTCGGCCTCCGTGTGACGTAAATGGAGCTGGGCGACGAAAATCTTAAATGCAAATTTGATTTTCAAATCTTGCTTTACGATCGCGGCAATTTACAAGTGATTGATTTACAGCTGATTAAGATCTCAACTATTCCTTTAAACAATTCTGATCTGAGAAAATTTCATGAACTATTGTGGCGATTCGAATTCTCCGAAACTAATAGTATATAGTAAGTACATAAATTAATTTTCTTCTTTTAACAATGGCCAATCACATAATACTTACATATTTGGTATGATCCTTTTTTTACTGTCAATCTTTTTTATCAAAAATGTCTTTAATAAAATTGTGTTTTGTGGAAAATCGCAGTTTATTTTTGCCTTATATACTTAAATTTGAAATTGGCTACTATAAATCCAAATGTGGCTATCATTTTTTGTCATTCTGGTAGCCACTGGCTACTATTAAAAATTCCCAGTCTAGAGCATTATATTATATGTTCATGCGAGTTTTCTATGATATAATGGATAGATCCTAATGACCATCCTCTTTGATTTGTCCCAAATTAAAAGATAGTGCACCTCATTGCAGTTTGGTTTTTCGGAATCCATTGTGGTGAGTAAGTAACACACTAAGCATGCATTATTGATAATGGAAAAATCAAGATAATAAAATATCTGTGTATAAATTTGAGAGGTAGATTTGAGCAAATTTCCTTGACACTAAAGTTGCTGTTTTTTGCATTGCAAATTATAAGTTGCGAGTAGAAAAGATGTCATTTATAGATTTAAAAGTTGTGTCCCAATTTTTTTTTATCGCACTCTTTTATCCACCAGGAAGCGGAAATTGGCCTTCCAGTATGCGGTTGTTAATTTAAATAGTTCAGATTGTAGAACTAAAATTATAATCCACTTATTAGTATTCATGGTTTTTAAAGGAATAAATTTGAAATATTCTTCATTTTAAGCTTATATTATTTTTTAAGTGACAAGTAAAAAAGTCGGTAATCAAATTCCCAAGAATGTGCAAGATAGTATGCAATTATTGCCTTAACAAATTTTAAACTTTTGTACATTAATGCAATGCGTCTAAATTTTCGAGATATTTGATGGCAGTATTATTACTTGTACTTGTTATCTTTAAATTAACAGGAATTTTTCCTCAGTTTTAAAAGTTTTGACAGTAGAATATTATTTAAACAATGTATTTACATCATTATTATTTGTATTAAATCACAACTGCTACTTCATTTATATTGAGTTCAATATTGTTAAGTCTAGGAATTATTCAGTTGAAAGTTTTTAAATGTATAATTCTGCTTAGCTAGTTTCTATAAAATTGCAGCTGTTTTGTTCATATTATGTGTAATATATACAATAAATATTTGTTTGCATAATAAAGTGAAATTTTTAGTTGTTTCTTATCTGTGTGAACAAAATAAAAAATGTTTTATTGTAAACTTTGATGAAAAATAAAGTCAAGCTAATATAAAATTTTATATTTGTCAGTTCATTACCATTAGGAAGAATGTATTTCATGCATTCAAATTTATTAATGGATTTTTTTTTAATCTTAACTTGATTTTAATAATATCTTACAAATGATTTAACTTAACTGTCAAATGGTAATAAATTGAAACAAAATTTCTCGATGATTTGAAAGAAATTGATTTCCATTGTAATTTTTGTACTTTTTAATTAGCCAGGTTCAGTGGTGTCTATAAGTACTGGTTGAGGGGGTTAAAAAAATAAAGCATTTTTCCGTGCTAATTGATAGTAGATAGTCATCTTTGTAATCAGTGGATTAAGAAGCTGCTATCATACCCTGTTTTCTTGATACTTCATATGTTTCATTCCTGAATTATCGCAGAAAGGTATAAAGAAATTATTACAAAACACAATATGAGCTTGGAATAAAGATTAAAATTAGTGTTTTCCCAAGTAGAACATTGTCCTTTTTTAAAACTCTTATCATCACTAGCTGTATTTCTGCTTATCTTCAATTGATGAATTAAGGAGATTTTGAAAAATTATGGCAATTCAATAATTTTTTGTCAACAAAATGCATGAATGAAATACGAAAATGATATTTTAAGTTTTTATTGCTTGTTGGAGTATGTCAGCTTATGCTGTGCTGGATATGAAACCTTAAATATTAGTTCAGTATTGCTAATAAATGAATTATAACAAAAGAGATCTTTCAATAAAGCAGTTGCTTTCCCTTATATTCTAAGATTTTAACTTATCATAATATAAATTGTTAATGTTTATAATTATCTTTAAAATCTTGTGCCTAAAGCTAATGTGACCAAATTTCTAAATCAAAACATTATAATTCCTATAACTCTCATAATAAACAACAAATAATTGAGAAATAATCGTAATTATTATCTTTATGGTAATAAAGGTATAAAAACGATTTAGTATTTTAGTGTCATATCAATATTTAAAAAAAAATTATCTAGCAAAAATTTTGTCAAATCAACCTGTATAATTTGTAAATCGATATATAATCGAATTTATAAAAACAAAATCTTCATATACATGGTGAAGATGCATTTTGTGAACCTCATTTATTCAAAAACAAAAAAGTTCACTTTGCAACAGATAGTTTACGTTAGAACGTCGCAACATGATGAAGCAATAAATGATAAGGAATGCATTACATAATTTACTTAGAGGGGGCAAAGAATTATACAGGGGGGATGATCATGTTTGTGAATTTTTCTTTTTCGGCAAAGGTATTGGGTTTGAAATACACTGCAATAAATAAAATTAACCAAAGGTAAAATAAAATTAACTCTAAGACAGTTTTAGAAAATAAATTGACCCAAAATTTTTTAGGGTCAATTTAGGGTGTTCTTGCATTTTTTAGATGTTGAAAAATAGATTTCAACTTCTTTTTTAACAAATAAAGTTTTGAAAAGATTGCTGTTCTAATTTAGAAGTTTTTTCTCCTGTTTTTTACTATTTCTTTCCGGATGTATTATGAACCTAATTTCACAAATTCTAGATTTTTAGAATGAAAATTAAAAAGTTGGGAGTGAAGTAAAAGTTGGAAGTAAAACGTGCTCGCTATAATTGCGTTGATCAGCAGGACCTGCTCCTCCATAAGGCCCGTTAGGTCCGGGCCTAGGGCCCCCAAAATTAAGGGGCCCCTAAATTTCAGATTCTGTTATGCTAAATGCTGTAAATCCCCAAAATATCAGTAAACTAAAAATATTCTGATACTCCACTGTGTTTTTCGCTTTATTTTGACTAAGAAATTGTCCTAGCGCAATTGGTTTGATCGATGTTAATAAGGAAACCTATAAAATTGTAGCAAAACTTTTATACATTGGTCGATAGCATCATCATTACTGGAAATCGTACTCAAAAATTTTCGTAAAGGGGCCCCCAAAATAGATTGTGCCTATAGTCTGAGATTTTCTAGAGCAGGCCCTGTTGATCAGTGTATATTAATTAATGCTAAGGAGGGGTTTTTCACGTTCAAGATTTACCCACACAAAAGGTAACCTAGTTTGTAACAGACTTTTTATACTTGAGTACCTGTACCACCAGATAATTTTACTGCGCCCAGATGTAAGGAATATATAATTTAATATAAGTAGTGAGACTAAGCGAATCCGTTACATAAAAAAAAACCAAAAGCATAGAAAATATGTTAAGTTTTTTTTTATAGGAAGTTCTTGGTTTGTACAGCGATACCTTGATCCTAACCTATAGCAAGCAAAATGATTCTACTAAATTTATTAAATAAATTAATTAAATCAAATGTTATTTGTTGAAGGGAACATCAGTTTTCAAGAAACACCAAAAACGTATTAAAAAAACTAATGAATATAATTTTGCATAAAAAAACTAATTATTTATCAACAAATGTTTAAATTTGCATAAAAACTTATTTATAATTCGTATAAAAATTAAAAAACATATTTATGTATTCAGAAAATAACAGTACAACACTGCAACCGCTTGGAAATTTCCAATTTCGTAAACATTGTAGAAATTAATACAAGTGGCGATATAATGCCAAATCTGGTTTCCATCTGGACACCAGTTTCTAAAGCTACGACAGTCGGACGAGGTTCCGACTGTCGTATACGGCAGGCGGAACCGATATGATTGGTTGCTATTTGACTTCCTGGCGGCCGTGTAGCAACGGCCTTTATATTTGTATTATGCATGTTGGTATCCAATGCTCTCCTTATTTATTTTAAAAATACTTTTTACTATAAGAGCTTGTTTTAAGTTTGTAATGTAGGTATTTTATGAAGCAAGAAGGATAATTCTACTCATCTCGGTATTGTCTTTTTTACAATATTGAAATTTCAAGCTTGTAATTAAATTTAGTCTTGTAATAATATTGCGATAAAAAAATCATTGTTTATAAATCAAAATAAAACATTTATGCTTGTGTCCCAATTATTCATTATAACATCTGCTTGATAAGTTCAACATTGGCAAGCTTAAGCAAGATCAATATTTGAATGGAAACTTAGTTAATTAATTTATCTAAGGCTAAGGTTTAAACTTTGTTTATAAGTTCTATTACTTCTTGGTGTGATACTGTTTATTTCTCTGTTTATCTTTCAAATAGTCTACTAATTTAACAGTGGTAATAAATATACCTTTTAAGACAAAAATAAGTTATAATTATCTCCACGACAATTGCAAATCACTGAATACTAAAGTAATTCTTATGTTGCTGGCAGATTTTCGAACAGCACTTAACACTTTCAAAATATTGTAAGATTATTCAAACCAATACTGCATCATTTTTTAAAATTTTAATGCTTTTATCATATATTGCATTTACACATTTTAGGAAGACCTACTGCATTTTGTAAGGATGCGTCTGATTTGGGCAAAGTATGCAGGTTCATGAACGAAAAAGGTACTAAACCATCGCAAGAAACTTATCAAATTGGGAAAACTACAAGTAAGTAAACATAATAATTTTATTAATGGAGTTAATATTTCAATTGCAACAATGCAATCCAATGTATATTGTATATATTAAGTTACGGGTAGTCAATGTTTTGTGAACCAGAATTGGACTTCAACATGGAGGGGGGGAGAGAGAGAAATGGTTATTTTACAGAAAATCTCAACCTTATGTTGTCTTGCCAAGGACATATCATGACAAACTTGAAATCAAAATTGCCGACAACAGACTATCCTTTTACAAGAATTAAAAAGAAAATAACTACTTGGTAATAATATTTTGCCTCAATTAAAATATTCCTTAGGTGCTTTCTTCATTGATGGTTCTGTTAATTGCAAATATGCATATTTAAGCTATTTCCATGAATTATAACTACTATCATGGTTGTTCAAGATCATCATACTAGAGCTACATATTATGGTTTTGTTTTCATTTTTTTTATATACGCACCAAATGATCATTTTTAAAAAAAATATAAGCTCGTTTGTTTTTCGAAGACCACTGTGCTATAGCTGTATAATAAGAGTGTTTGTAGTTATCTATCTTTTCTCGCCAAATTCTTACCAAAAACGCACCAAATGAGTTAAAAGATTTTATATGTTTATTAGCGAAATTACAATGACTTTTATGTGTGCATTTTATAGCGTATGTTTTTTATTTTGGATTTTTAAGGTAATATAAGTAACAGTATTTTATACTTTGTAACAAATGGGAATATTAACATAATTTTATTGTCCTATAATAGATTAAATTGTACAGATACTTGGATCAATTAGGGTAAGGTGGGCTAAGTGAGCCCCCTTTTTGGCATAGTTCGACTTTAGACCCTCATACCACTGGATATAATCGGCCTAACAACTAATTTTTTTTTTGTGGTCCATTCTCTCATACAGCCCATGTTACCCATGGCAACCTTAACACAAATTGGCAAATAATAAATTTTAAAAATATGTTTTTCTTTTTGGTCATCCGAGTGGCCCACTTGCCCCGCAAGGTGGGGTAAGTGGGCCATCCCTGTAATATATTTTTACGCATAACTGGTAAAGATATGGTGGGGCAAGTGGAATAATCTACATGATTTTTTGAGTGTTTGAAAAAGTTGGGTGTTGAAAGTTTGAGTGTTGAGTTGTCCACTTACCCCAAACGCGGGGCAAATGGGCCCCCCAATTTTCTTTTAACCTTATCAACATCACAAGTACATGACACTACAAAAAGATAATATGTTTTATACACTTTCAAAATATATAACATTTTGTTTTGTGTCATGAACCGTTTGGAAAAAAATAAATAAAAAAATAGTATGATGGAGTGAATTATGAAAAGATGTAATTTTAAAAAATTTCACAAAAAGCATTGTACCTTGTTACATACTTAAATGAAAATGATGCCATAATGTTTCCTGCATCTATTGGGGTAAATACGTAAAAACATTGTAACAGATTTTTTTACATAATTGGGGAAATGCCAGGGGGTGGCCCACTTGCCCCAATGGCCCACTTACCCTACACCTTTTTAAAATCCATTTGTAGAATGGGTATTTATTTGCTAGTTAGGAATAAATTATGATCAAGGGAAAAAAATAGTTGTCTGAATTTAAATTTTTAAGTATTTGTAGTTAAAATTATCTTGGCTTATGATTCTTGCATTTTAAAAACTTCTTTTAATATTATCACAATAACAATGTTTTCTTTTTCTAGGCAGATGTTCAGAATTTGCTGGAAAGACACTTCCCCTTGTCATTCCTCCTGTTCTCTGGGCAGTGAATATTGGTTACACCTTAATGGCCGCACCAGCTCTCTGCTGCAAGGAAACGTCTTCTATTTGGTTGAGCATCGTGTTGTATTGTCGTTCTGTTTTAATTTTATTGAGATAATTTAGGATTTTCTTCCAATCTCTCTGAGGTGTAGGACTCCTCTATCTGCCCTCTGGTGATGTGGATGCCAACAAGCGTGACTCCAGCGGAACAGTGTCATCAGAAAAGTGATGGCATGGTTCTCTGCATTGCAGCTGGGTGTGTGTCAACAAAGATAAGCTTTTCAGCAAAATGAAGCCCATGTTCTCGTAGTATTAGAGTATCGAGTACTTATATTAAGAGAATACTGTGTACATTGATGTAGTACACCGTTAAAGAATTAATAATGGTAATAATTTCATTCATCTCAGTATTGTTTTTTACAATTTTGAATTTTCACGCTTGTAATCAACTTTCTTTGTCTTGCTTAGTTGTTTAAAATATAATTTTCTCCTACCTATTTAAGCATTTTAATGAATAATGGCAAATCATTAAATTGCGATTGTTGTGGAAACAAAATAAATTATGCGAGTGTATTCAAATTGATGGATTGAAGATTCTATTCTCTAAAAAAAAACTAAACTCCCCGGCACAACAGCCCATTACTGGGCCAAGGCCTGCCGTGTCCATTTTTGCTTTCATGACCTAGGGCTCTGGGGTGCTAGCATATGTCCCGGTAAGGTGGTCAGTCTCGCACAGAACCACCCATTTTATCGACCTACTCAAGGGATGAAATAATGGGTCAACATCGCCAAATCCGGGATTGATTCTATTCTCAATTCAAGTTATTTGTCTAACATATTCTAATAACTATAGTGCCTTTTTGATTTAGAAGTGAATATTAGCATGTAATTGAAAATATGTTACTATTATTTTCCAATTGTAATTCCTGCATTGTCAACTACAGTATTGCAAAGTTAGAGAGTTAAATAACATTACCCATGTTACCACACTTAAATTATTTCCAGAAAATGAATTATGTTAGTGCCAAACATCGTAATTTGTTTAAAAGTCTATTTACATTTCAAAATATATATTATATAAGTAAGATTGATTTAATTTTTGAATTGTAATTTAAGTGGATTTGTTTCGCTATTTAAAGGAATTCAGTGATGAAAATTTTTCTTTTGAAACTCAAAATAATCGTAAAATTTAAATTTACAAACAAAGTGCAATTTTATCAAAATCTGAAATTGCCTTCAGGCCATCAACTAAAGAACCGGTAAACAAAGTTGCTGGCTGTATCTTTTATAATGGAAAAGTTTCCAAAGATGAATGAAATTAAAGATTTAAGTCAATTTTTTCATTACAAAAAAATACTCTTTTGTTTCACCATTGGCACTTCATTGTCATTCGTTATAGTATGTACTGGAAATGATTGTGTGGATATTTTCTTAAAATCAAGAGTTATTCTTAAAAATATAAATGGTATTCCATATAACCCTTCTCTCCTCTATGTTGTATATGTTTTCTACATGTCATTTATATGCTAAAATCATATAAAATATTGTGTACTAGTAAAATTTTTAATAAAATCGTAACTTTGAAAAAACTATTCCATGTGTATTTATTTATATTTATTTTTATTATATTTAAATCTCACTTTATCACAGCAATATCTGACTATCACAATTAATAAATTGAAGAAAAATAATATTTTAAATATTAATTTTTTTATAATATTCTAAACTAAGTATCTAAAAAAAAGACTACAGGAGACTTTAAAAAAAAAATGCTAATAATAATACATTTACTTTTGAAGTTTTCAATTTGTGAACATAACTAAATGTTTATTTTTTATTAAATATTTTTTTGTTTTTAATAACTTTCTAAAATATGGAACATCAACTTATTTATTTTAGAGTATTTATATAGTTTATTATATTTAAGTCTTACTTTATCACAGCACTATCTGACTATAACAATTAATAAATAAAAGAAAAAATATATATAAAATGCTAATTTTTATTATATTCTAAACTAAGTATCTAAAAAAAGACTACAGGAGACTTTAAAAAAAAAAAAAGGTAATTACAATATATTTGTACATTTACTTTTGAAGTTTTCAAATTTGTGAAAATAGCTAAATAATTAAATGTTTATTTTTTCATAAGTATTTTTTGTTTTTAATGACTTTCCAAAATATAGAACATCAACTTATTTATTTTATATGTCCTACTTGTACTTAAAAAAAAAACTTTAAAAAAATACAAACTTTTACAAAACTGCCACTTTTCATAGTCTCAATAGAATCCTATTTAATTTTAATGTGCATTGACGCTGGGCAACAAGAATTTTTTGAATTGTTTCTTTATTATCTTGGGCCACTTTTATTATTTCTTCCGAATCTTTTAAATTTATCCGAAGTATAGTTATATCATTTCCCCCCCCCCCCCCCCCCCCCCTTCAACTAAATGTTTGCTAAAAGATTTCGGTAGCCCCATTGCGATAAACGCAATACTTTTTTTTATTACTAAGAATTTCGTTTGTTCTGTAATCCGAAACCGAAGAAGACGAAAACATCGGGGGGGAAACGCTCATCGCAGACGCGTCTCGTGGCACCAGCGACGTCTGACTGTGATTGGCTCTAGTTTCTCCTTTGAAGTCGCACCGAGGGGTACAGAATGGCTATACGCAGCCCGGAGCGACGAGCCTCACAACGAGAAGGTTCTTGGTTCTGTCCTTGCCCTGCCATAAACTAGATGTATTCGTACCTGGTGGGTGGTACACTGCGATAAACGTGCTCGTTAAATCTGGGAGTCGAAGGTCCCGACGGTGTTAGCGTACGATGTCGCTCGAAGTTCTGTTGAGTGCCCGCACAGGTGTCGACTTCGTCTCTTGACCAGGGTTCTAAATTACGAGGTGTAATTGGCCGTGTTAAAGCTCATAAAGGAAGCTAGAAAAGAGAAGGAGACAACTGATCGATTATCGACACTTGACAAATTAAAAAACGTTTTTGACTGTGTTAAAGCTTTTCTGGGAAGCTAATAAAAAAGCAATAAAAAAGCTGTCAGGTACAAAACAAAAACTTGAATTTGTGTTGTTAAATATCTTTTTTAAACACATTATAATTTTGTATTTTAAATTCTAAAACTATCTCTTTTTAATAATTTGGGTCAAGCAGTTGATTCAGCACTCCGTTACAATA
Organism: Hylyphantes graminicola; assembly: GCA_023701765.1. Taxonomy (NCBI): domain Eukaryota; kingdom Metazoa; phylum Arthropoda; class Arachnida; order Araneae; family Linyphiidae; genus Hylyphantes; species Hylyphantes graminicola. The sequence continues at coordinate 60,815,784 of CM043117.1, forward strand.
TAAAACTATATACATGCTCATTCCATCTATCTGAAGATTTATAAGTAATATTTTTTTAAATGTAAGTCACAAGTTCAAAAAACTTTTTTAATTTAAAGATAACTATCAAACTTATAAAGGTAAAGTTATTTAAATTCAGTAAGTGTAGTTTAAATCCCCCCAAAAAACTTCGTAAAAGTAAACAAACGCCAATATCAAAAAAAAAAAAAAACCTATTTATTTTATTAAAAAACAAGTCATTATGAAAGTTGTGGCTAAAAAAGCCGTGATATAAAATGAATGCCAATCTCTTGTGTAAAACTTCCTGGTCATAATAAATAGTATAATTTAAGTTTTCCTGCCATAAAAAAAATTGCACTGTTTGAGGTTGGTGCCCCCCCCCCCCCCCCATCTAAACCACCCTCTATACCTTTATATAAATGTATTGAGATCATAAATTTGTCAAAGTTTTTTTTTTAAGTATATCCTTCATTATTCTGATTTAGTAATTCAAGTTCATTTGCCTTGATTAAATTTTATTAGGGGGATTTAGATGGGCACCAACCTCAAACAGTGCAGTTTTTTTATGGCAGGAAAACTTAAATTATACTATTTATTATGACCAGGAAGTTTTACACAAGAGATTGGCATTCATTTTATATCACGGCTTTTTTAGCCACAACTTTCATAATGACTTGTTTTTTAATAAAATAAATAGTTTTTTTTTTTTTTTTGATATTGGCGTTTGTTTACTTTTACGAAGTTTTTTGGGGGGATATCAGTAGTTTTTTTTAATAACAAAAGATAAAGACACAATATGACTACAAAATTAACGACGTGATTTCAATTTTTATAGAGAGTTATATAACCGTTATATAACTCGCACTCGGAAATTAGAACTATTTATCCTTTTCCCCGTAGAACATTTGTATACTGCATACTTAAACTAAACTGTGGTGAGGTACAGATGACGCGTTTTATTCCCGATACATTGATTTCGACACATTTCGGGATTACATCGCAGCTTTTATTTTTTGTGTACCTCAACCGTCTCTTATACCTAGTTTTTTTTTCACTTTTGTAGGCATATTTATTTTCAATTTTCTTTCATAAAACTAAAAAATATCCAGCCTAATTCAAGAAAAAACAATAACCAAATACGTTTCTTAGGTTACTGTTATGTGTTATAATACAAATATTTAGTAGCAGCTCATGTTAAAAAATTTAACTTTAATTATAAAATATTACTTTGGCATAATAAAATATTCCTCAATAAATTTTAGAAAAAAAATATATCATTTCTTTTCATAAAAAATAAGCAAAGATTACTTTGACATAATTAAATATTCCTCAGTAAGTTTTAGAAAAAATATATATTTCTTACTTTTTATGAAAAAAAAAACCAACAGACTATTTTTTTAATGGATTGGTAACTGAATGTGGCAACCAATTATTCAAATATGATTGTTTACAATTCTCGATCAATCGATCGAGTTATTCATAAGTTTTCTAAATAAAAACGCCAAAAAGTTTAAAAGAAGCATTTTGTTTATTAATTAGAATTTTTTTTTTCAATCTGACTATTCAGATATTATATTAATCATATATTTTAGAAGCTGTAATAATAACTTAATAGTTAACAGCACTGCTATGCGGCTCTTCGATGAAAATACAGTAAACCTTGGCTCGTTTTCGGAGGTACTTGGCCGCTAGGAAATCTTGTTTATCGCGCATTCATAGAGCCAAAGGTAATATAGATTTTAATTCATTAAAAATAGAAATAGTTATTTTTGAAACTTCAAACCTATGAAAGGGGATGAATTGGGGCATTCTCAATCGTTTAGTAAAAACCGCTTCCAGATTCATGGTCTAGTAATGGCTGTAGGTCTGAGCAAAAATTAGGTCAAAATTTGACTAAAACTGCTCGAAAGATTTCATTTTCGAAAATTTCAATAATTTTTTTCTCCGCTGTTTTTGACTCTAGAATAACCAATTTTTTTTTTATTTAAAGTAATCCACAAAATCCTTCTACTGTATTTTTTTTATTGTTCTACGAAGTTTAGTTTGCCTAGCAGAATATAAAATCAATTTCGCTGTTAACATAGCGAAATGTTTTCTGTATATATACATAACTGCCGTTTAGCCCTTGGCGTCATTTTGAGATTGGCGGGCGGAACGACCGTTCCGTCTGATGTTCCGTTTTTTTCCTTTCTTCATTTAAGGTAAAAAGTTTAAGTGTAGTTTAAATGTTCCGTTTTTTTCCTTTCTTCATTTAAGGTAAAAAGTTGCAGTGATAATCGCTTTTAATCCATGTGACTAACACTATTATTCGCGAAATTGAGTTGTGTGACATCAGCGGATAAGTAAATTCCTGCATAATCTGCAAAAATAAAGAAAACATCCAGTGCCATATGTATAATAATTGAAAATTATTTTCCAATTGGAAAATTGGTATTGTTACATTTTGGATTACATTTTCTAAAACAGGGGTTCCCAACTGATGGTATGTGTACCACTGGTGGTAGCAGGAAAATTTCAGATGATACGCATGAGTGATGTGAGCAATATTTTACGGGTTACTTATGTTGAGAGTGGATTTTCAGAACTATTGTATTTAAAAAATAAACATAGAACCAGAATAAGTGTTGAAGAGGGACTTTTTTGAACACTTTTAGAAGAGTTAACATGATTTGTTTATTGAAATATTTAGGTATGGTGGTACGACAAAAAATTTCTAAAAAAGTCAAGTGGTATGCAGGTGCAAAAAAGTTGGGAAACCCTGCTCTAAACTTTAATTCTTTTCCCACGGTGGTTTGAATTCGCTTGTTTAGGACAACCTGACCTGATCTTAATATGATAACAACAAAAATTTTTTATCTTAAAATTTCTTTGCTTTTGTTATCCCTCTAAGTCTAATCTTGTGTTTAGAAAAAAAAAAAACATTTTAATTATGATTTGCATTATTCGTCCTTTCATTTTTGACCTTGTTGTTAAAATTTAGTTATTGTAAATTGTATTTTATATGAACTTATAATATTTTGTAGATAAATTGATTTTCCAGTCATGGATAATAGTTTCACTCTAGAAGTTTGTGTAGACAGTATAGAATCTGCCATAGCAGCTGAAAATGGAGGTAAATATTTAACTGTCGATTTTACTTTAGAAATAGGGAGTTTTAAGTTTGAGACTTATAATGATGGGGGGAGACTTATGGGATGGGGAGAGAACGAGGTACATGCCCACAAATTAATGTGTGCCCCCTCCCCCCCCCCCTTTTCCCACTTTTCCTCCGCTTGTGCCACTGCAGACAGCCCCCTGTATTCTTCAACTTTCTACTTTGAATGATGCCCTTATATAGTGAGGCCCTGTTAGCATTAAATTATTTTATTTGGCCCTAAAAAGCCCATAAATTGTGCCAACGGTTTTGTGTGTCAACCCTGAAAGCTGTTGATTAAGACTAGAGTATTTCACAACTCGAAGGTTAACCGTTATAGAATATAGATTTCATTAAAACCTCAAAATTTTGCAATTCTAGTTATTAACTTGTGATGTCTAAATAAAATAACTATTAAACTTTCTTTCAATGTTTGAAATATGTATATTTCATGAAAATGAAGAGTACTTTTCAATTTTTGTACAAGTGTGTGTGAAACATCTTAACTATTATTTCAGGTGCAGATCGGCTTGAACTTTGTTCTGCTCTTGACCTTGGAGGCTTAACTCCTTCTATAGGTATTTGTTAATATTAATAGTACAGACTTCTGAAGTTTGCAGGGCTTTTTCATGTATAAAATAGCACTTGTTATGTTAGACAGTATGTTTATTATTGTTTAAAAACATTTACATGAAGTTCATTGAAATCTTTTACATTTTATGGTTTTTCATTCAATAATAGTAACTTTAAAAAAATACATATATGCATTTGTATTGGCTGAGTGTTTGCAACACAGAATCCAATTGTACTTGTAATATTATCTTTCCAGCATTTTACTGTGCACATCTTGCTAAAATGTTAGTTTTTATATAGATCATAGTATTTCAGTTCCAAGGTTTTTATGTGTGCATTTTATATATGTCTTTATTAATGCCGAACCTTTTGGTGTTTATTAATTTAAAGTTATTAGATAACTTAAATAAAACATGCTTCTCCCTATCTTCGATTTTGATAGTTGATCCTGTCCATAAATTTGAGTTTAGTAACCCCTTTTGAAAGAGTTTAAAATTTTGAAAATTATTTTAAATATCCTTACTATAATATTTCAAACTTGCTTTTGTTGAAAACACTATGCAAATATTTTAACAATATTGATATATTAGTACTTTGGAATTACAGTTAACTCCCGATTATGCGCATGTGGATTATCCGCAGGCAGTGGCGTAGCCAGGATTGTTCCAAGGGGGGGGTTACAAAATTTTTAAGTTGCCAACTTGGTTTAAAGGAAACTTCATTATAATAATTATGAATGTAGTTTTTAATTGAAAATGCTAATTAATGAATCTTAATAATTATAACTAATTATAATTATCTGTTTAAAACAAAGTTGGTTATAATTAATAACATTCATTAATTTGTATAACTAAGTACAATAATATTAAACCATTAATTTCAATATATTAATTAAAAATTAAATTATTTATTACAAATAAAATAAATTTTATCATAAGAAGTCAAATTTCTTCATTAATGATGAACTTAAACACTTGATAACTATTAATAAACACGCTTAAAACTTATTCCGGATTAAAGTTACTAATGTATTATAAAGTTAATGAAGATTTAAGTTACTGATTTATATAAGTTAACAAAAAAAATTGACGTTTTGTGTAAATAAATCTAAGACTGCCTATTTAAAAACATTTTTAACTAACAAACAATATTCTCATCATATAGCTACTACAAATGACGTGAAAAAATTTATAACAATTAATAAATACAAATAATGAAAATTATATAAAATATTATCTAACAAATCGTCACTTACCTCAATATCGTGTTTAGTGAAGACTTATCAAAATACGCGATTTATTTTTAAAAAATTGAGTAATATTTTGGTTACATTAATTTTTGGACCAAAATATCATTTGTTTTATAAAAATAGGGGTGAAATACAAATAAATACACTTAAAACTATTCAAGTTTTCTAGGACTTTTAAGTTCGACAATGAATGACAAGTACAGAACGAGCAGCCTTGTGTATCTATGTGTTTATTTTCCAAAAGACACGCTGCCCCCGCGCTTTCTAGTTAGTTACAGAGAGACAAGTTTATTGGCTAAGAGAAGGGGGTAGGGGTGAGCGTGTTGGGTGAGCATCCTACAAAAAAAATTCCAAGAAAAACAAGACGTGTTTTCTACGCGGAATGCGGATAGTGCCCCTTTGCTACAAGTGTGAATGGAAAGTTGTCAATAGCGCGGGAAATCCAGAAATAGATAAGAGACTAAAAGGATCCCCTATCCGAATGGGGGAACCTTAGCAAATGACCCCCAACGGAAGTGATGGAAAAAAAACTCCATTCTGAGATGGTCGTTCATGCTCTAAAAAAAAAACTGTTTGTTTGCCGTCTGCCAAGAGAACGGAATTTTACGTGATCTATGGAAAAGTAATCAACTGAATATTTTTTTAATAAAATATCAACGATATAACAATTATTGAAAAAATCTGTGACAAATCAAAAATACCATATATTATGGAAAAATAGCTATACAGTATTTCCTTTTTTTTTCTTATTACAAATACAACAGAAAAAGACAAAATCGGGAAGCAGTGTGATTTTGTAACACTCATTTAACACAACATTGTGCTACATTAAAACTGCAAGTGTCCTACCATTTGAATTGTCCACCTGTTTGCAATAATACTAATAAATTTTACGAAATTAATCAAACTTTTATGTAAATTTCTTGTTGTAATGGAGCGCAATTTTTGTCCTTTCGACTAGGGGCCCTAATCCTAGACAATTGGGCCCCAATGTTCATTTCGAAGTAATAAATATTTTAAAGAGAGTTTTGCAAATATATATATATATATATATATATATATATATATATATATATATATATAATTTATGAAATTATTCGCCCAAATCGCTATTGATGAAAAACTGCGTCACCAAAATTTTGTTATTCTTACAATTCGGCTATTTTGTATAAAGATCTTGAGTTATAACTACTGTACGTCAATTACATCCCCTAACGCAATTTTTCCTGAGTGTAGAGTAGAAATTGAAGCAGCGTTAATTATACACTGATTGTAATTAAAAAGACAAGTGCGATAATCGAGATGGCATTAAAGAGGTTCTAGGTAAAAATTATTACAGCAATTCACAAAAGTTGACTTTTTAATGAAAAAAGGTTTGATTCCCCCCCCCCCCCCCCGGGGGGGATTTTTTGAGATAATTGGTATTGGAGCTCTGCAAAAAAAACCTTTGTAAGTCACCATGGGGGGGGTTCTGACCCCCCGTAACCCCCCCCTCGCTACGCCACTGTCCGCAGGCCATGACTGCTTCCCCCTCCTTCAAAAATAAATAATTTAACAAAAACGCAGATACATGAAATTATATGTTTCAAAACTTGTTGGAAGAATGCATTCCAAGAACAACGAAATCCTTTCAAGGACGACGATCATATTCAATGAACGCCGAATACATTTAAAAAAGGTAGAATCAGGAGAAATTTTGTAGACATTTTCTTCACTTGTGCGGATTATCCTCCAATTCGCTTATCTGCGGATAATCGGGAGTTTACTGTACACATGCATTAATGTAGTGATACTCAAATCAATAGTATAATTTACACACTTTAGTTTTCCCATTTCATCTATAATTTTTATCTCTATATTTAAAGGTTTGGTTGCTATTGTAAAGCAAAAAACTACCATACCTGTCTTCATGATGATTCGACCAAGAAATGGCGGCTTTGTTTACTCAGAAGAAGATGCCCAAACAATGATAAAAGATATAGAAATGGGATCCTTTCTGGGAGTTGACGGTTTTGTCACTGGAGCCTTAACGTAATTTATTGCTATATATTTAACCCTTTATCTACCTATTATATATTGATGGTACTTATAAGTGCCAATAAACCCTTTCAGTCTCAAATTTTTTTTTTATTCTAAAAATTTATAAGATAAGCTCATTATGCATCCAGATTGAAGTGGGGAAAAATCCTAATTTTTTTAAACAAATTTTGAAATCATTACTTTTGACATTAAAACAATAATTTTTTAAAAACTATTTGTTAAATAAAATTTTAATTCATTTTGTAAGCATTTAAAAATGTAGGCATGAAGAATTTAGGACCAATTTGTTTAGTAAATCGTTTCAGAATGAATTTTATTTTACCATATTTTTCATATTTTTATTTAACTCAAACAAAAATCATGTAATTCTTCAAAATACATGATTCTACAATCTAATGATGCCAAAACAAATTTATGGAGAATGTAATAAACACACTTGTTTCAAATAAATTTTAACTTGTCGAGAATAAAAATTGCAAGCTGATGATTCCAAATGGAATCATTTGGAGTAAAGGGGTAAAAAAAAGCCTCTGTTTCACTCTTTATTGTTCAATTTAGGGAAAACAGTAAAAGATGGAACTTTTTGATATACATTCTTGTTTTTAGCACAATAAAGTTTATAAACGTAAATTCTTCCTAAAACTTGTACTTAAGTTATTCAGCGCCAACTTGTGATGCACTGAGGGTACTTTATAAGTACCACTTAAAAGGCTGTTGATTTGTTTTTCATAGTTTGTTTGAAGGAAAATGGATGGTAGTGGGCTTTTATTAATGCAGTGTGCGGTTTTAAGGCATAATCTAAAGATTAGAAAGGTAAAACATATTCAACAAAATAATAATGTTAGTCAGCGTAATTTAGTAAATATAAGTAGAAAGCTGGGAAAATTAAAAAAAAAATTGGAAGTAAAGTATATCTCTCCTAAAAATAATTCGTCACTTGACTGTGGTTCTAAAATACGACGCCTGTCGCCAATAGCCCTCTTTTAGCTTTAGTTCGGCAATAATGTCAAATCTAACCTAAAAAGAATTTGACAAAAAAGGAGAAAATAAACTACATTACTAACTAATATCCCATAGGATTCAAATTTATTTAATAGATGTTATTTTATAACTTTTAATTAATAATATGAGTTTATAATAAAAGTTTTTTTAATGTACTATTTAAAATATGGTCTTAAAGAATCTTAAATATAGTTCAATAGGATGTTTTATAAATATATATATTTTGGAATCGTTTATATTTCATTTGCATAATTATTGTATTAAGTACTTTTGTTAACTGAAGTATATAGTAAAAATCCCTCTATAGCAAATTCACATTTTACCTGTTATTCTTTCTTTATTAAATATTTGATTACTTTAAAATTTGAATTTTATTTTGAAAGGTATGTATCCCGCCAGTAGTTCTTTATGGAATTCTGTGTTAGTTCATTAACTACTGCAGCAGACCTGCAAACTTTTCTGATTGAACTTGGCTTGGCAATATCAGATTTCTAATTTTTTTTACAGATTTCCTGAAAAAATGTAACAATTACCAGACTTCCCCCTTTGAAAATCGACGATTGATAATTTGGCATTGGCCGAGCTAAATCCGGAGAGTTTGCAGGTCTGATTCCAAGGTAATCAACATTTGCATGTTTATATAATAATAAAAAAAACATTCGCTTATTCCTGTGCTATACTCCTTAAAATAACAATGCAAGCTTCGAAAGCACTTTCTTCCCCTACCCCTTGTATGGTTTTCGAGGAAACAGCCTGAGCGTCACTGTTCTAATCCTACCTTGTTTGAGGCTCTACTGTGAGGTTAATCCTTATTGCTTTCCAAATCCTATTAAGTGTTGAAAAAAAAATCTGTTCAAACTGACATTTCCTGGAAAACCACACGAAGGGGTAGGCGAAGACTCTGCTTTCAAAGTTTGCATTCTAAGCGGAAGGACTATATTATTTGACACTGATCTAGTAACAAAACTTTTATCTTTTGCAGTTCTGATCATATGGTTGATAAACCCCTTTGCCGGGAATTAATTAGTAAGTTGCAACTTTTGATGTGCTTCTGATTGATGATACTAATGTTTTTGTGTGATGACGAAAATTTCTCTATTAAAACCATTGGTGAGACATTTTCTTTTTTGTCAACTCTTAATCAAACCAGAATAATGCGAGAGAACTATAATCTTATATCTTTTCAATATTTACATTTAATGAGTAGTCTCTCATAAATGGCAGCCAATAGCTTTATTAGTGTTTGTAACCAAAAAATGTAATAAGTAATGAGTTTATATTTTTGTTGTTCTGAACTTTCAAAGTGGTTTGCACCACATTACAAGTGTGCATTACTATACTTTAACAACCATTTCGGCCAATAATAGTAATAATACTATTAAAGGAACGTAATGCTGTGGATTAATATTTTTGGTTTGCTTCATTAACACTGTACTGTATTGATGTTGAAATGTCTTACCTTTAACTTATTAAAAGTCAAAAGTTAAAAAAAAAATTCCTTTAGCCCATTCTGTTAATATGCTTTTAAGGGGACACCAAGAAGCCAATTTAAAGTTTCAACTCGTGTAAATAGTGATAACCAGTAAAATAGGCTTAAGAGTAATATTTTTAAAAATGAGGACAACTTGTTGTAGTCGATGCCATTAAGCAAAGTTTGAAGTCATGAATAAATTGTGTACATAATATCACATCATTATCCTTCTAAACACATGAAAGGACTCCAAGAAGCCTATAAATCTCTATAGTTCGACCTCTGTCTGTAAATGGACCTGCTCTGTTTGGTGGTTGAAACAAATAAATATAAAGTTTCAACACATGTGAATAGTGATGCCCTGTAAAATAGGTGTAACATTTCAATGTGTAACATGTCAAAGGAATCGAATTTATCGTGGGGAGCCCAGTCGGTTAGGCATTCGCCTATCATGTTTAAGGTTCGGGTCCGGGCATCATCAAAATACCTGCCAACCTGTAAAATGGCCCCATGCAGCCAAAATGTCTGACAAATAATACCCCGTGTTTAGGGAATGCACGTTAAATATCCTCCAAAGTCCCAATGCTGATACGATGTCGCCCTTAACAGTTGGGTTGGGTGCCTATTAAGGTGTCGGCTCGTCACTTGGCTGTGGCTCTAAAATACGACGCCCGTCTCCAATAGCCCTATCGTAGCTCTAGTCTGACGATAATTAAAACTAAACTAAGCTAAAATACAATTTATTGAATCCTTATTTCATAATGACCCAAGACCTCGTCTATAGTAAAATTGATAATGATGAGTACCTCCGTAAAAATTAATACTTAGAAATCTCTGTTTGGGTTGACAACCAATGACATGAAAGACTATTTTTTTTAAGTGTGGCACTTCTAAATAGAGTGTATTTTTGTTATTAACATTATGAAAGTTTGTCGTTAAACATTTTTTTATTGCTGTGGCTGTGATACATATTTAAACACACTGTTTCTACGTTATTTGCCATTGACACGTTCAGAAACCTGCCAAGGTATGCTGGATAGAGTTAGATTATACAGAGTGCAATTTTATTATATTATTTAGAAAACCAAAAAAAGTATTTTTCAGTTAACATGATAGTTTTATTTTATTTTAATATCATTTGCTAAAATGGTTTTATCGCTTCAGGAGCAGCAAGAGGAAAGCCAGTGACATTTCATCGAGGTATTTTTAAATTTATTTGAAGCTTGTATATTAACAATTTTATTTATTGTTAGATACTGTACCCAGTACGTTATTTGAATTTGAGAAAATTATTATTTTTCATAACAAATTTCAATTAGCCTTATAAATCGTGCCATATTAAAATAAACTATTTAACTACATTTTTCCAAAAGCGGATGCTGTACTAAATGCATACTAGACTATCTATATTTAAACTGTAAATGAAATGCATACATCAAAACACTACTAAGTACCACTTGGTTTGGAAATTGAATTCTAATGTTTATGAATAATTAAATTTGATTTTTGATAATCATAATTTTATGGAAAAAGCCTTTTTGTTTCATGAGCTTGCTCCAAATATTTTCTTTTTCAATTTTTCATTAAATTCAATTGTTCACATATTTTCAAGGCTTTAATTTTTCCAGATTTATTTCCATTATTTAAAAAAGAATTCTTATTTACTTATGATAATGTGTAACATAACTTTTTTACAAAACATGCATTAACTTTTTAAGAGATTTGCCTACATTTTCAGCAAACCATTTGGTAAATTGGCTAATTTATTACCTAAACTTTTTGTCATAGCTTTTGATCTCATGACCTGTGATGTTGAATCTGCTATTACTGATATCATTTCTTTGGGATTCAGCAGAATTCTAACTAGTGGACGTGCCAAATCAGCTTACCATGGAATGCATATTGTAAAGGAACTTATTGAAAAAGTAGGTTTTTTAATGTAGTACTAAACATATTTTTAAAATAAATTATAAAGATTTATGTTAAGAAATTTCAATTGGTTTTTTTTAATGTCCTAAGCATCTGGAGACTAAACAAATTGTCTAATGTGTAAACTTGTTTGAAATGTGTGTGAATTTTATAGCTATTTTTTTAAAGTAAAAGAATTTAAAAAAAAACTACTCAGAAAAAAATTATCGCTTAAAAATTTTTGTTAAAATTTATAAATTTTTAAAATGTGTATTTTTGAAAACTAAGTCAAGTGACGGGTTTCTATGTCTGGGCTCCTCAGGTGGCTAAATATAATTATTTTATGTATAGTAATCTTCTTGAATTTTTTTTAAAATCAACAGTAAAACTGTTACCATAAATAAATTAATTTCATTTGAAATATGTCATAAATGTTTTTAAGGGCTTGGAAATATATTTTTATTATTATATTTATTTTTAGGTTGGAACACAAATCACGATTATGCCTGGTATGTTGATATTAGAAATAAATTTCATTATGTGCTAAGAGATAGTGAGCATTGTTCTGAATATAATATTTATTGCAAAATAATTAAATCGTAAAACCTCTATGGAATATTAGATCGATGATTATATATATTTTACAAAATATAATTTAATTCCTGACCTTGATACATTATATTTTTTTGGAAATGATTTGTGTAATTTTATTAATATATGAAGTTTATAGTGATAAACAACTTCAAAACAAGCAGATCTCATTTTTTTCCCGTCAGTACTACTATATTCCAAACTTAATTAGGTTTTCAAGAATATATTGATTTATCCTATGTTATAGTATTTATAAACTTATCCTTTTATGTCTTAATATGTAAAAAAATAGATGCTGTGTACCTTATTAAACTGTTTGTATCAATTATTTTTTTTAAAGAATCATGCGTTTAAATTTGTCTATTGTACGTTATCCTCGCCCAGCTTTTGTAATATACTTTTATGCCTTGCTTTTTTTTTTTCGCTATCCTGTGTCCATTAAGGTAGGCGAATACCCAAAATTCCACCAAATTCTAAAATTTTTACTATTACCTTAATCTTTTCCAAATTTGGCATGGTGATTTCAAATATAATGAATAATGCTATTTAGGCATTTTTTAAAATTTAAATATAATTTATTTATTTTAAACGGTGTTTTTCAACTAAAAAAAGAGGTTCACGCCAACAAGCCTACCACATTGAATTTTCCTCCGATAAACATGAATTATGTGTTAAATTCTTCGTTTTGAACTGATCCGTGCAATGACCCTCTAGAGTTACAAACAAATCACAAGAATATGTTTTACGACAAATTTTATGAATTAACTTGAAACAATTACAATGTGGCTAATCTAACGACAGTGCCGGGAATCTGCGCATGCGCAGATCTCGACTTGATAGCGAAATGTTTTTGTGAGCAGCCAAGTGAAATATCGCCAAGTTGTTAGTTAGGGTTGTAGTGAAGGTTTGGGTTGTTATTGAATAGCAAGAGTTTACCCTCGCCGACCGCGTGCGTTCATGGATTATAATAGAATTATTGGATTATAACAGTCAAATTCTAAGCCTATTTTATTATGGGATCAATTGATGTAAGACTTTACATAAACAGACCCGCTTATAAACCTTCGTCAAGTAAGAGAGATATAACACACACACATAAATGGATCCATCTAATTTTTAGAGACAGAGGCCAACTAGAGGATCCTCAGAATTGACTTGTCCCAGGTATTGATTTGGTATGGTAACTTTGAGGACTTGTGTCCACGACGTATTTAACGTACATCAGTCACCATTTAGCATGGCTTTGGAAATTATGGTTATCAGTTAAAAAAGCAATTTCCAGATCCATAATACATTTTAAATTATACAGGGTGGTTATAAAATAACGATCGCTATTCAGAGTGGTCTGTAGCTGTAATGAATATTCCAAATGTGAAAAACTTTGAGATACTTACTAATCAAGAAGGGGGGAAAAGAATGGAATCATAAAAAAACAACTCGTCTCTTGACCAGGGTTCTAAATTACGAGGCATAATTGGATGTGTTGGCCGTAATTAGCCATAATTGTCTGTGCCTCGTAATTTGGAACCTTTGTCAAGAGAAGAGTTTCTTTTTTATGATTCCATTCTTTTTCGAAAAAAAAACCCCTCGTTCTTGACTAGAGTTCTAAATTACGAGGCGTAATTAGCTGTGTTGGCCGTAATTGGCCATAATTGACGATGCCTCGTAATTTAGAACACTGGTCAAGATACGAGTTTGTTTATTATGATTATTTTTTAGGATTCTATCTTTTTTTATGATTCTATCACCCCCCCACCTTTTGATTAGTAAGTTTCTCAATTTTTGATGCAGTTGGATTATTCATTAAAGCTACAGACAACTCCGAATAGCTAGCGTTATTTTGCAACCACCCTGTATGTTTATTAAAATAAATGGCTTACTTTTAACCATACTAAGTTTCTTTTTAAAATCCGAAACTAAATCTAAATTAGGCCTCTGATTTGCTTCCGTTTATGAAGAATATAGGTTAGGTTTGGAATTATCGTAGCACTAGAGCTTCACGAGGGCTATTGGCGATGGGCGTCGTATCTCAAAGCCACAGTCAAGTGACGAGTCGACACCTGAATAGGCACCCAACGCAACCATTAAAGGCGACATCGTACTCAGCGTTAGGACTTTGAAGGATATTTATCGTGCACTCCCTTACACGGGGTAATCATCGGACATTTTTGGCTGCACGGGCCGCTTATAGGTCGGCAGTAATTTTTGCGATGACCTGCCCCGACCTAGACGTGGGACCATGCTAGGCGAGTGCCTAACCGACTGGGCTCCCCTGCTCCGGAAGGATATAGATAATCCTTGACTAAAAGTCTTGCAGATTAGTAAATACATAAGACAATAAAATTCTGTTTTCTACCAAAAACATTTGGGGCAATGAAAATAGTCCCAAACCCCAAAACCGATTTTTTCAAGAAATTTAGGTACTGGCCTACCTTAAATATTATTTTACTTAGATTTAATTACTTTTTATTTTTAAGCATTTATTAGCGCCTCTTTCTAATTAAAGTGCTTATGTGTGCTCATAGGGTATAGTCCGACCACGCTAAGTTGGCAATCAAAATATTTACATTGTGGACCAGTCCACTTCGAAAAAAGGTAAGGAAGGTTTTGGGCAAGAGTTACTATGTTTGGCGATTCATTGCTTTTGGGCGCAAGTTTCTTTAAGGTTAAGAAACAGATTATTAATTGAAGGGTGGTAGATCGTACTTGCATCGGGTTCACTCTTGTACAGGGTGGTAATAAAATAACGCTCACTATTCGGAGTGGTCTGTAGATTGAATGAATAATCCAAATGCTTCAAACATAGAGTTACTAATCAAGAAGGGGGAAAAAGAATGGAATCATAAAAAAGAATAATCATAAAAAAATAAACTCGTCTCTAAACCAGGGTTCTAAATTACGAGGCATGGTCAATTATGGCAAGTTACGACCAACACAGCTAATTACGCCTCGTAATTTAGAGCCCTGGTCAAGAGACGAGTTTTTTTTTTTCGAAAAATAATGTAATCATTAATAAGAAACTTGGCTTTTGACCAAGATCTAAATTACAAGGCGTAGCCAATTACTGCCAACACAGCCAATTACGCCTCGTAATTTAGAACCGGTCGCTGCAGCAGTTCTTTTGATTGGTTGGGATATCGGGATTTTTAATTCCTCGGCAGAGGCTTCCATTTTGAAAAAAATTAAAGCATTATGTACGATATTCTTCTCTTTCGCATGAAGTATCGTTCTTTCATTAGACATTATCAAATATGCACAGATATTAATCGATTATTGATCAAGTCAAATAAACGAAGAAATTCACGTGTAATCGTTAACCGCTACTAGCAATCAACAACAATCCTCTATCGCCGATAACTGATGTGTAGCTCTAGTGTGATAGATTGAACTAGACCAACAATCTCCTCTTCTCGCCAAACGCCTAGAGCTGGCAACCCTTTTTTCTTCTGCTTAAAAACCTCAATTCAAAGTGGACTGGTCCACAATGTAAATATTTTGATTGCCAACTTAGCGTGGTCGGACTATATAAAGTAAATGAAAACAGAAAATAACACCGGCAACGAGGATCGATTTCATCTCAATCAACATGTTAATTTTAATTACCAAAACCTTATAAACTTTGGGCGATAAAAAGCCAACGTGACAAACTATCTCTCCCTTTCAGTATCCGTCTGCGCACGCGCAGGTGTTTTTCCGTGAGAGCTGCATTTCCGGCAGATTCTGAGCATGCGCAGATGGTGCCGTAAGGGCAATGGGTTTCCGAAGCCATCGTGCAAACAGTGACCAACCAAGTATTTTTTTTTTTCGATGAACTTACACTTTGACATTTTTTTAAAAAAAAACTACTATATTTACACCAGATGTTAGAGGTTCATGGCACAGATATATATTGAAATAGCATCTGTAAAAAATTTCAGGTAAATTAATGTAAAACTTTTTGTGCTAGAAGTGTTGGCGCAAACCCCTTTTTTTAGGTGAAAAAAACCGTTTAAAATAAATCAATTATATTTAAATAAAAAAAATTGCCTAAAAAGCATTGCTCATTATATTTGAAATCACTATGCCAAATTTGGAAAAGATTAAAGTAATAGTAAAAATTTTAGAATTTTGGGTATTCGCCTACCTTAAAGAGTTATTTTGATTTATCAGGGATTGGAAAGTTACTTTTAAAAAGTAACTCAGTTACAGTTACTTTTAAAAAGTATCTCAGTTACAGTTACTTGGTTTAAAAAGTAACTTAGTTACAGTTACTTAATGTGAAAAATAACTCACTTACAGTTACTTAATAAGAAAAATAACGAATCACAGTTACTTTTAGTAAATTCAAGTTATAAGAAAAATTGAATTGTTCCATCTTGTTGTTTTCAAAGAGAGCCAAGTCTAAATAAATAGGGACAATTAGAAAAAGTTTAGAACAAAAATTCAGTGTTGATAATAGTTACATTTTAACCCTCTAATGCATACTGTTACCGTTTGGTAACAAGTAACAAAATCCACTTTATTCTATTAAATTGGAGCTCCTCCTAGACAAATCTGTGTTTTTTTCATCTATTACATTTCATTTTAAAGTTTAAGTTACTAATAATTATCATAGATAACAGTAGTAAAAGTGTATTAAAAATTAAAGAGTGAGGTTATTAACTTTTGTGAAATTACGTTTTTGACAGTATCCGAATAATAATAATATTAGTACTAAATACTAATAAATTGTTTTGAAAAATTAATCATAGTTAAAATGGGTTATTTTGAAATATTTTTAGTAGTTTTCTAGTCATTATTATCAAAATTGGAATTTTGCAGTTGGTTTTTGTCATATGGAAATTTTTTTAAAAATTGAAATTATTTAAATTCTAATGCAGTTAATTTTTTTTTGGTATTTTTCCTATAATGAGTGAGTATTAAAGATACATATATATTTTTTGGGGATGAAAATAAAAATTCATGCATTAGAGGGTTAAATAATTAAAATTAAGCCACACACCGAACTGTACCGAAGATATCCATGAAGAGCGCCCCAAGAAGTAACAGAAAATTGGAACATTTTTGTTTACTTCGTTACCCCTAAAACTAACTAAGTTACAGGTTACTTTCTGAAAAATCTAATGGTGTTACTAAACGTTACCTGAACAAAAAACCTGTTGAAAAGGTAACACATTCCAATCCCTGTAATTTACAATGTGTAGTTTTACATTTTTTCTTCTCTTCCAAAATATAGGTTGTGGCATCAATGATCAAAATATTATTGCGATAGTGAAAGGAACTGGGGCCATTGAGTATCATTCCTCAGGGCGATTCAGGACGCCCGGAACTCCCAACGAGACACCAGTAGTCGAAGGAACCGAATTTTACAAAAGTGTTGATCCGCATGCAGTTTTTCTTTTGCGCACTGAACTGTGCAAGGCGTTCAATCGGCCAATGAATTACTATTTTTCTAATGGAAAGTGTATTAAAAAGTGATTTATGAATTTGGTACTTCCTAGATAGCACAAAGCAGATTGAAAGCATTGTAAACTGGTTGAATTCATCGTTTTTTTGTTTTGTAAATAAAAAGTAATGTAAAAACTATATTACGTAAAAAAATCACAACTTAGCCTTTCTGGAATATAATTGGTTTCCTCAAACATAGCCCTTTTGGAATATAATTGGTTTCCTCTAAACATCTTAATTTCTTTTTTGTTGTTGTTGGGTTAGTCAGAGTTGTTGTTTGGCAAGAATCTTAGTTTATCGGAGGTCTTGTACCCAAGTTACCAAGGTGTTGGTCTCTCAGCTAGAAGGTTCCAGGCTTTAAACACCCAATTCACTTTTTGGAGGGAAATGTGTTTTTTTTTTAAACCTCCCCTCAATCACATGAGTGGATTAGGGCTGGGAAGCCCAGTCGGTAAGGTTCTTGTCTTGCATGCGATAGGTCCTATGTTCAAGCCCAGACATTGTCAAAACTGCCATCCTAGAAATGGTTTGTGCACCCAAAAATTCTGACAAATAATACTCTGTGTAGAGGAGGTGGCTGTTAAATTTGCTCCAAATTTCAATGCATAATTGTCCTTAAAAGTTTTGCTGGGTGCCTCTGCCTACTCATGTGTTAGCTTGTCACTTGACTGTGGTTTTAAATTCTGAAGACCATCGCCAAAAGCCCTCTGTAGCTCTAGTGTAACTTTATTTAACCTAACCTTAAAACCACATTTAGACAAGAATGCTTGTTAAGACTGCAGGGTCCAAAGTCTTGTATTAATGTAGGATGTCGC
Organism: Hylyphantes graminicola; assembly: GCA_023701765.1. Classification (NCBI taxonomy): domain Eukaryota; kingdom Metazoa; phylum Arthropoda; class Arachnida; order Araneae; family Linyphiidae; genus Hylyphantes; species Hylyphantes graminicola. The sequence continues at coordinate 60,833,993 of CM043117.1, forward strand.
TTACAGTTCAATTGGCGGTGACGGCGCAATCAGAAAAAACGCTTTGCTATTTAATTGCAACATGATAAAAAGTGACAATCTTGGAACCCTTTTAAAACCTTGCAAATTAACATTCCTAACACGACACATTAGCAACGTTATTACAATTCTTTATTTTTCATTTTAAAATGGAATTTAATTAATATTAATGGAAATGTTCTCAGTATAAAATTCGTAACTTTTCTCAAAATATGCTTTCATATCTGAATGGCATTATATTCGTGAATTACTCTTTATGGTGCAGTAGACCTCGAATATCCTATCTGGTCTAGTAAGGATAGAAGGTAGGTCGAATAATCTAAAATTTAGGATAACAGAGAATCTCCATTTCATAGTAAAACTTGTATAGTACTAAGTAAAAACTATAAACTTATGGGTATTTTTTTTTTAGTTGCTGAAGTTTTGCTATCTTAAAATCGCCGCGGTTTTCCGATATCATAAACGCTGGAAATTCACAATTTCGGAATTGAGGGGGAATTCTGATTTCAGAATAGTAAAAATTTGCGGTTTATAATAGCTCTGAGGTATCTCACTTTAGAATCACATGTAGATTTGTGAGGCTGGTTTCTTTTATGAACACCTAGGAATAATTTTGTTGGAGATTTTTTTTAATGTTGACTTAGGGGTGGTCAGTTAACAGCGTGTTGTATTAAGGGACGGATAATCGAGGTTCTACTGTATTCAAATTGTGATTTTTATCAAATTAAATTGGAAAGTGCCAAATGTTATACATTAGAGCTTAACCTGGATGTTAAATATTGTTGAAATTTATATAAAGGAAACTATAATAGCAAATTCTAGATAATAATCTCTTAATACTTTAAATTTTAGATATACAATAGTAAAAATCTAACAAATTTAAGGCATGAAGTAAAATATTTTTTCAAAAATCCTAGTGTGTTATTAAATTTTGTTTGACAACATTGTTTTATATGATTTTTTTAAATAATATTTAATGTGTAAAAATGTTTTTAGTTTATACTATGCTTAATGTTATGGGAAATGATCTAGTGCCTGTATTGTATTCGAAAAATTTTGAATAAAATTTAAAACCTTTTCTGACATTCAGTATTTTTTCTGTCTGGACAAGCCAAAATGATATTTACTTTTTTTTTAAAGCACTTAATAGTTACAACTGATAAGAACGGGGAATATGTGTATCAGGACAAAGTTTGTCATTGTTATTTGCTAACTACTTTACTGTAGAAGGATAAACTGTAGTAACCGCAACAATGCATTGTGCCATTTCTGCTCTGAAATAATTAGTTTTTCCAGTATTTTTCTCATAGGTTAGCGTATTTGAGTGCTGGTACAACAGTCCAAGTCCGCTGGTTACTGCAACCTACCACGCCCATAGCTGCAATACTGTCGCTTTCTTGCCGAAGTTCCTGTTATTTTTTTTAAACAACATTTATTTAATTTTTTTTGTGTGCTGTAAATCATTGTGCAAGTTTTCTTTGTCAGAAGTACTAAATAAAGATTGGAAACTGAAACGTTGTATGATAAAAATATTAATCAATAATATTAATATATTATTAATAATTAAGTAATATTATCAAATATATAATAAATTCATTTTGTATAACATTTTCAAACAATGATAATATTTTGTCAAATTAATATTAAATAGCCAAATTGTGAAGAAATTTGCTGAATGTTGTCATGAAAAGCTAAAAAGCAGCCCCTAACCACTGATTTGAATTCTGGACCCTAGAATTAACCCTAGAGGTCAGTGCCCCTTACTAGTAAAAAGGTTGTCTAAATTCATCTAAATGCCGTGGTTGGTTGGTTGTATTTTTAGGCTTCTGGGTGCTTGGTCAGAGACCCGCTTATAAACCTTCGTCAAGTAAGACAGACACAACACACACATACGTGACAGATGTTGCCATCTATCGCGCGCCACCTCCACAATTTAGACAAGTCCCTGAAGGCGAGATGTCTTGGTTATTATAACAATTCGCCTAACCTACACTAATAAATCGCAATATACTTTGTTTCCGAATACAGCCCCAAACAAATCAGTCGTAAATATGCGTAAACGCCTTATGTATATTAAGTGAAATTAATTGATGCAAAAGAAATGTTATTTTGTTATGCTTGAGTCGCGCCCAATAACAAGTACTAGTTTTGACAAATTAGCGAATGCATCCTTTAAGGCTGCTCATCATCCCCGTTTCCCGCCCTCCTTCAATCGGGCTTGCTAATGGTAAAAGTCCATGGGGGGAAATGGTTTCATTCCAAAAAAAGCAAAGAAATTATAGCAATATTTTGATGCGTTTTTTAAAATTCGTAAATGTCCAATAAAGTTGTGCGTTTAGAGGTTATTTTTTAAAAAATGTTATTAACTTTTTTTAATAGAAAAAAATTTATATTAAAAAAAGGAAATAACGTTTTTAAAAAAATAACCTCTAAAAGCACAACTTTATTGGAGTTTTATAATTTGAAAAAAAAAAAAAAACGCATCAGAATATTCCTATTGCTTTGCTTTTTTGGAATAAAAACCATTTCCACCTCCCCCCCCCCCCCCCCCCATAGACTTACTATTAGCAAGCCCGATCGAAGGAGGCCGGGGAATGGGGGTGATGAGCAGCCTTAATCGCACGAGGCTTGACAGGCCGACTGAAAACACAATGCGAACATCACACCACGAATAGTCTCAGGCCATTTGAGAAATCGCTCAACGAAAAATATCAAATATCATATTATTCTTACAAAAAAAAAGTTGAAAGAAACCCCTACTGAAACATATTAAGCTGTTCGGTGAAACCCAATATATTTATTTGTCTGAAAGCAACCTGATTAGACCACTTACCCTAGCTGATTTAATGTGCACCATCATGGATATAAAAAAAAGAGAAAGATTTTGTGGTTATCCCTTTTTTTTGTGATGTTGATCCCTCTTTGTGGTTGATCCGAGCTTCTGGCTGAATTCGGGCAAGCTCAGGTGTTGTCTTGCCATCGAAGTTTTCAACAATTATAAAGATAAAAATCTTTTAAAGAAAAATACTTTAAGCTAGGAAATAATTTTTTCCCAACTAGTTAATGTGAGTTTAATGTAAGCATCCATGAGAAAAATAGAGAAATGAGAAGTAGTTTTATCAACTACTTCAAAATATGATGTTCCGAACCAGAAGAATAATATTTAGTAAAATGAAGTGAACTTAATTGAGAAACGAAAATGGGTAAACAAAAACAACTTCTGTAAATATTATTTGGTTGGAAAAAATCCTTCATTTTTATATAATTAATGAACCAAGAAACATTTTTATAATCATATCTTTTCCTAACTAAGTAAATCGCTGAAAAGGCAGATTTTTATTTGTGGGTTAGAATCTTTTGCAAAGCAGGTAGTGCTTTTCGCCTTTCCTTGTGTCTATGGATTGTATATCCGTAGAAAAATATTCACTTGTAACTACTGTAACTTTTTTTAGCATTAGATTTTGATTTACTCAATGCGAAGCATAAAATAAATGCTTAGTTTGATCAATATTTATGATATTTCAATCGTATTATAATATTTGCTTTGCCGGTTTTATGCCGATACTTTATGTTTTGTTATTATTTCGGCTTTTATCTTTAAAACAATTTTTTTTAAATTGAAGTTTTAATGTTTCTGGTTACCACTAGAGTTTTTATTGTTAATTAAATAATATGTTTTAAAGAAGATATGCATAGTAGAGTGTATCGAAAAAACCAAGTTTTTGATATCAAATTTGTAATGGTGCCGAATAGTTGCCTTATGTTATTGTTAGTATGTGTGCAAAATTTTATTGATCTGAGTTAGTATCTTCAGTTGCCTCCGAGGTAGAAATTTACTGTACGGTAACCATTGGCGAACTTTCCGAAATCGCGCCAGAAGTCCGTATTCTGGCGACTTTTGACGTCATGCTCTCTTCACAACGATGACGTTTTCCGGCAACCCTATCTAACCATTATGCGTTTCGGTCAGGTCAGACAGGTTGCCACCAAAAACTATTTATCGCCAAATTGGAAAATCGCGCCAATGGTTACCGTACAGTAAAGGTGAACCGCCTCCGAGACCATTTTTCTGCAAAATTCTCTAATTTTATCGTTTTTTCAATATATATATATTTTTTAAATTAAGAAATTGAATTTTTAGGTCTTACCAGTTGAATTGCCTTAGTACTCCTTAGAGCGTGTGCAAATTTTTTTTGAAGTTGATTTATTTCTTCAGTTGCCTTTAGGGGCGCTTATCTGGCCAAATTCCAGAAAAGCAGCCCCTAAAGGCAACTGAAGAAATTAATCAACATCAACAAAAATTTGCACACGCTTTAAGGAGTAATAAGGCAATTATTCGGCACTGGTAAGACTTAAAAATTCTATTTCTTAATTAAAAAAATATATTAAAAAAATTTTGCACACATATATATACAAAATTTTGCACACATACTAACAATAATATAAGAAAACTTTTGTGCACTATTAAAATTAAAGATTCCAATTTCATAATTTTTAAGAAAAAAAAATGAAATTAGCGAATTTTGCATAATTAATGGTCTCAGAGGCAACTGAAGATATTAACTCAGATCAATAAAATTTTGCACATATACTAACAATAACATAAGGCAACTTTTCTGCACTATTACAAATTTGATATCAAAAACTTGGTTTTTTCGATACACCCTAATGCATAGGTTTCTTACAAAGCTGTTTCCCAAAGTATTACAAGCTATAGGGTTCTCATTCCCTAAAAAAGTTTCATACTTTTAATAAACACAATGTAGCATGAGTGTACCCTTAATAATAGTGACTTGCTTACAGTAGAACCTCGATTACTATCCCTCTGTTATCCAGAATTCTCTGTTAATCGACCGCCCCTCACCCGACAAAAATATCACAAATAAATTTATTCTCCGTCTCCGTTGTTCACAAGAAGAACCAGACCCGGAAGTCTACAGGGATTCCAAAGTGAGCAATCGTTGGCGATACTGAAATCAGCAAACTTTCGCGATTTAAAAATTTTGAGATTCCTGCATTTTTCAAATGGAGAAACTGCAGTTATTTTAAGAAAACTTTGGCAAATTATAAATGTAATTAATCAAATTTCTGGCAATCCTTAATTTAAAAAAAAAATTCCTGGAATCATCTAAAATTGTTCGAATACAAGTGATACCTACAATAAAACAAGGAAATAAACACTTTCCCCAGAACTCAGCTCAGTTATTAGAAAATAATAAGAACAGAATTTTAAATTATGTTTTAGAACTTTCTTTTTGCCCGAAAATCTTAATATTAAAGATAATTAAACACTGAAATTCCATATTTACACCTGCACTTCAGATGCTGGTGAATTCTAAGTCCGGAGATTTCTTGCTGTCTTCTACAATATTAGTTTTACTTTTAATGAAAATTCAATATTATCAGGAATTTTCAATTATCTGACCGACCTCTGGTCCCAATTAGATCGGATAATAAATTCTCTACTGTGTTATGTAGACTTTATGTTATGCCTATGCTGAACTCAGCATTGTATATTTTTTATTTGTCCGACTAAATCCCTGCCCAACTTTTTAACAAAGTATACAAACTCTGCATTTCTACACATAAATATTCCTCAATATTTCCATTTGTAAACAGCAATCTCTATTGAATTATATCATATTCAGAGATATTATTAGAATCCAGAAGAGTAAATTTGACCATGTTTTAAAAATCTTTTAAAATTTTAAATAATTTTTGAAAAAATCAAACAATGTTGAAATTGCAAAAATTCATATTATCTAATCCTTATGCTTAATTTTTGCTTGCATTGAAATATCTTTTCAAATTAGAAATTGTCATTTAAATCCCAATATACAACAATGGAGAAATCAGCTTACGTTTGCACTCCTAGACCCGTTCCCTTCCTACTCTTTATTATCCTTTTAAAATAAAATAATTATAAAATATAAATTAATGCTTATATAAAATGTTCTTTAATGTGATACATACTTAACTTTTTTTGGTTGATCTACTTGTTTGTATTTTAGTTGATAGTAATTATAATTCAAATTTTCATACAATAAACGCCCCTAATATTATGCATGTTTAAAGTTAAACTTACTGATTCTATCTTAAAGTTCTTTAAAATTTAATAATGAATCTTATATAACGCTTAGAGTAAATCAAGAGCATCATATATAAATTATAATTTCAGAACTCAACTTTTGAAACACCACAATGAGCGCCGACGAGGAATACCTGATCTCTCAGGTACTGAACAACATGAAAACAGATGTAGCTGCCGCCAAATCTTGGATGATATTCTCAAAATCGGTCGACCCTGAAAGCTTCGCCATCCTCTTCCAATACTACAAGATGGCGTGCGAGGAAACTAACTTGACAGAGAGCTTGATTTCTCTGAGCAAGCTGGTCGAGAAGTTTCCAAAAGAGCCAACGCTCATAAAGGAGCTGAAAGAGCTCGCAAAGGCTCTTTGCTTGGAGACGGATAATTTCCTGAAAAGAATCTTCGAGAACTTGCCGGAAGATACGAGGCAGAATGTCATGGTGGTGGTTACTCGGAGTGCACAGTCCATTGAAGAACACTGCGAGCTGATGTTGTTGTTTCTGAAGAGGATGCCTCCAGGGTGAGTTACTAAAATGGTTTTTGTTAGGGGGCGTCTATTAATCACGTAATATGTTTTTGATGATTTTTGACCCCTTCTTATTAGATTCCATGATATTTGGCCTTGACCCCCAACCCGTAATATCATAGGATATTTTCTAAAATTCGTTATTTAATTTGATTTCGGTTTTGGCGTATTTTAAATAGTTTTTTAAAAGTTCCAACATTTTGAAATATGGTTTGCAAAGACACGATAAATATTACCATCTGATTTTGTCAAATTTAGGTTGGGCAACACATTTTACCTGGAATTGAACTAGATTTTCTCGTTATTTTGCGTTGATTTTTTTTGTGTGGGGTAAATTATGGGATATTTTGCGACCCTCTTCCCTTTAAATGAGATTTGGCTTGACCCTCTCCCCTCCTAAACACATCAGGTAATTTATGGAGATGTTCCTTTAATCATGGGTAAAATTGATTTGATAATGGCATGTTTAACCTCTTGCAACTTGCCATTCCCCCTTTGAGGACATTTTTTTAAAACCTCCCCACTTACAATTAACACGTTAATTAGTTCCGAATTCGACCTGGTCCAATAGAAGAAGAGATCCAAATATCAGTTTTCAGCTTTTGATTACAGGTATCAGTCATTTATTTCTATGTAAAAGTTATTTTTAAAAAAATTTCAAACTTTTTAGAAAGTTCTTTTAGTAGTTAATTTTAAAGTCATTTTGCATTAAAACAATGTAAAATTATCTAACTACAAATAAGTGATACACAGCGTTTTTTGCTGCATTTATAGCACAAAATATTTGTATTTTTAAAGTTTAAGGCGTGTCCCTAGTAACTATTAAACATAATTTTTTAATTTTTTTTTTTGAAAAACATACTTTTTAGCATAGGTTTGTATGGAAAGTATATTAACACTTTACCTAGGGGCGTCGACTGACCCATAGACTAAGAACACTCTAAGTTTCAAACTCTCACTGGAGAATTTCTACATTGAAATTGACATAGAAACTAGCGCGCCCCCTTTGTGTCTAAGGGAATTAATGTAATGGTTTCTGGCTGCCTATTTGCAGTCACCTTTAGGAGATTTAACAGAGCCAATGACATCTCGGAATTTGGAACCCTTATCAAGTGACGATAGGGATCTATTTTTGACAACTTATTTTCGACTTTATTTTTGAATATGTGCAGCTACTCATTGATTTTATATCCCTCGTAGGCCCATCCTCAAGATATTTGACCTTGTGCTTCTTTTTCTCCATTAATAAACCTACAGACTGACTACGCTTGTCATTTTAGACATGGTCCCCCAAAGATCCACAAGTGATTCGATTGAATAACTCGTCAAATATTCATCCAAATGTAACAAAAACTTAGATTTAGGGGTTTTCGAGGGTTTTTCACATTTCTAAGTAATTAAAATTGGGTGTTGCTATTGAAAATTTTAAAGTTCGTAACATTTTTAATATTAAGACAGACCCTTATGCAAATTTTGTGTCATGCAATTAACTCAAAATGTTATTTGTTCACATAGTCAAAAAGGTCCGATGTAAAAGGATGACTAACGGTTGAAATAATCACTAGTGGGTAACTTTTTTTTAACAGAGAACATTCCGAAGAAACAGTAGCCCTACAATTGAAAGTACAATTATGCCAATCAACAAATCAACCTTTAATAGTGTTTTAGTTGCTTTCGACACGTTAGAAGAGCTAGGCATTAGATTAAGTTGCTGGTCTAGAAGATTTTTAGTCTACGGGTCAGTCGACGCCCGTAGGTAAAGTGTTAAGATTTTAGCCCAGTAGAGTTAGCTCAAAAAATGGGGTTGGCTTGCAAAAGGTGGGGTAGTTTTTATTTTCTGGTATGTTATATGTGTTGATCCCCTTATGAAAAATCCAAGTTTTTGACCTCCTACCCCTTGTGCGTTTTACGCCATCTTGAAAAAACCGCTAAAAAATCGCCCTTTTTTCAATTTTTCTTCAATAACTCGTTTCCAGCGCCTCTTAGGCAAAAAAGTCGAATACAAATTTTAAAGAACGTTAAATTTCCTTCAACTTTTATGTACCATATGTTTAAAAATTATGAATAGGTTCAGAGATACAAAGGTGTGAATAAGTGCAAAAATTTCAAAAAAAAAACCGCAAAGAATCGGATATGCTGTTTATTTTTTCCAAATAACTTTTTTTTCTGTACAATTAAGAGCAAAATGCTTATAGAAAATTTTGAAGAAAATTAAATTTTCTACCAGATTCATGTAACATATTATTTAATACCTTCATTAGATACCAAGAAATGTTAAAATAAAAATTTGTGAAATGTTAAAGTTTTTTTTTAGTTTTTCAGTTTTTTTGTCAATAACTTTTTTACTGAGCCTTTTAGGCAAAAAATGCCAACTACAATTTTAAAGTACATTAAATGTTCTTTAAGTTAACTGCTTAACATGTTTAAAAATCATGAATAGGTTCTGAGATATAAAGTTTTGAATGTCTACAAAAATTTCAAAAATCCTGCAAAAGTCATATATGTTGGTGGTTTTACCCAAATAACTTTTTTTGTATGCTGCTTAAGGCAAAATGCATGCTTAAAATAATGTAGAGCATTAAATTTTATACAAGATTCATGAAACATATTAGGAATTATTTCTATTAGGCGCAGAGAATTGTGCAAATAAAAAATATCGACGAAAAGTAAAAGTGAGCTTGAAACTGAAATTAGTAATCTTGAATATTATTTTTACTTCAGGCTGTGGAAAAATTTGCAGCTGTTGATCAGAAAAGTTGTGTGGTTACTTTTAACCAACCTTTATATTTGAAAGCAAGGGATATAGTGAGTAGTGGTCAAGAGCCGATATTGAAAGACGTCATTGTTCGTCTCGGAGGGGTTTCACACATTAATGTGCTTCATGGGAGCAGTTGGCTTCATTATGGCTGGTAGCGGCCTGAAAGAACTTCTGTCAAATGTTTATGAGGAAAAGAGCCTTGAAAAGATGATGTCTGGTCATGCTTATGTTCGAGCTTTGAGAGCTCATATTTTAGTTCATCGAGTTTTATCCAAGTTAATATTCGATGCCATTCAAATTACCCCTGATGAAAGTGCTGTATTAAACAACATGATTTATGACAATATTGTTATATTATCCGCTCCCGACAATCCACATTTCCTCAGTGCCAGTTCAAAGTTTAATGAAGAATTGGAAAGATTAGAGAATTCTGGTAGTACAACTAAACTATGGGTTCGATATTTTCGGATGATTGCATTGATGAAACAGTTTGTTGAAGCAGAAAGAATGGGGAATTGGCCGTTGCATCTAAGCACTGTTCAGCAAATGATTCCTTATTTTCATGCGAGTAGTCACTTCCACTATGCCAAATGTGCTCACCTATATCTGCAAGATATGTTAGCCCTTAAAGATAAAATGGAACCCATTGACTCATTGAAGATACCTTACAATCAGACGTTCGGATAAATTTTGGTCCGGAATATGGTCAGACATGACTATTGAGCAAACACTCATGAAAAATATGAAGAGCTCTGTGGTGGGTTGACTCGTGGACGAGGTATTACGGACAAGTCTTCTCACTCGCTGGACTATGGGATCAACTGCTTTGCAGAATGTGTGTGATGAAGTAGAAAACTACTGTAGCTGTTTATCAGCTACAGCGGATCAACACATCGATATGAGACGCTCCCGTATCCGTAAAGATGAAAGTGATGCCACCAAACTAACTGAATGGTTTTCCAATCACAATCCTTTTCCCGGCAGTCCCCATTTAATGTTAATAAGTTCTGGATTGATTGGAGGAGAAGATGTCAACTGCCACCTGTCGTGGGAGATTGGTTCTAGAGAAATATGTAAAATTGCGGATAACAATTTTGGAGATGTACATTTTAAACGCAAAAATACAGTGATTTCTCTGGCAATCATTTAAAACCTCATCAATACAAATAAAGGAAAAATTATGTGGATCCCCTCATGCTTTTTCACAGGATAATTATATCGAAGCAGTCTGACACTGACTTGAAACAGTACTTCGAGTACGAACTTGCTCCCTTTCCATTATCACTTTTCTCGGAGGAAGATATTTAGAAAGGGACAAAATCGACATTTTACTCTGCCTGCTCCTTGCCAAATGACACAGAAATGGGAGAGAGCAAGGTTGATGAGATAGACGGGGGCTACCTCCTGCACAAAGTGCACTGGAATCGCAGCTAATCTTTTTCTGAAATCTTTTTTAACAATGCGATTTACGCGCGGCGGCATCATGGTGAAAATGCTGTGATAGTCTTTGATGATTACCCCACTAATGACAATAAAAAAGAATCACAAAAGGCACTGAAATAGTTCGTCGTTCCAGGCTACAAAGTTGTGCCGACAATCCTGCTTTATTTTATTACTTCAGAAGGAGTTTGAAAAAGCATAGATAATAACCAAACAGGCTACGGAAGATGCAGATGTGCTAATTGGGCAAACTGCCATTTCGTTGTCTTCTGAACACGTGACCCTTTATGGCGGTGACTTCAACACCTCTATCGATGAGTTACACTATTTTCGCTTTGCTAAAGCTGCAACTAATGCGAAATTCGATTTGGCGAGACTACCTCCAACTAGAGATGCGGTTCAATATCACGCATACAGAAACTTATCTACAAGTTCAAAAGTGGATGGGGTATGAAAAAGACCCCCTTAAGTGGGGCTTTTAAGAAGGAAATTGGCGACCTAACACCAGTCCCAATGTATAAAGAAGCAGCTCCGCTGACATTGCTAAAAATTATATCATGCCAATGCAAAAAGGCTTGTGTTGGCAGCAAATGCAGCTGTAAAAAAGTGGGACTTCGATGTACCATTTTATGTTTACAGAGCTTATTCGAGTCCTGCGGTAATGCACCAAAAGTTGAATACACTGAAGAAGAAGAATTAGACGACCTACTGTCTCCTGGTCCAAGGGATGAACTAATTTCTTCAACTATACCTGAGCCAAAACAACGAAAACTAACGTAGATTTAAATTAAAATTCTATATTTATCATTAATATATTTTTAAATTGCTTAATGTTGAATATAGGTATTTGTAAATACACTACAAATTAGTGTTTCTCATTGTATTTTTTATTATCAATCCATTTTTTTACAGGAATTTAATATATTACATTCAAATTTATGTACTATACTTTTTATTGATATAAATAATATATTAAATAAAAATAATTATTCAAGTTATAGTTCAAGAACTAATTTCAGTTTAAAGCTCACTTTTACTTTTCGCCGATATTTTTTATTTTCACAATTCTCTGCGCCTAAAAGAAATAATTACTAATACGTTTCATGAATCTTGTATAAAATTTAATGCTCTACATTATTGTAAGCATGCATTTTGCCCTAAGCAGCATACAAAAAAAGTTATTTGGATAAAACCACCAACATATCTGACTTTTGCAGGATTTTTGAAATTTTTGTAGACATTCAAAACTTTATATCTCAGAACCTATTCAGGGTTTTTAAACATATTAAGCATTGAACTTAAAGAACATTTAATGTACTTTAAAATTGTAGTTGGCATTTTTTGCCTAAAAGGCTTAGTAATCAAGTTATTGACAAAAAACTGAAGAACTAAAAAAAACTATAAAATTTCACAAATTTTTATTTTAACATTTCTTGGTATCTAATGAAGGTATTAAATAATATGTTACATGAATCAGGTAGGAAATTTAGTTTTCTACAAAATTGTCTGTAAGCATTTTGCTCTTAATTGTACAGAAAAAAAAAGTTATTTGTAAAAAATAAACAGCATATCCGATTCTTTGCATTTTTTTGAAATTTTTGCACTTATTCACACCTTTGTATCTCTGAACCTATTCATAATTTTTAAACATGTTGTGCATAAAAGTTGAAGGAAATTTAACGCTCTTTAAAATTTGTATTCGACTTTTTTGCCTAAGAGGCGCTGGAAACGAGTTATTGAAGAAAAATTGAAAAAAAGGCGATTTTTTAGCGGTTTTTTCAAGATGGCGGAAAACGCACAAGGGGTAGGAGGTCAAAAACTTGGATTTTTTATAAGGGGGTCAACACATATAACATACCAGAAAATAAAAACTACCCCACCTTTTGCAAGCCAAAATTCTATCTCTACTGGGCTATTTACATATATTAAGATTAAGAATATGTGTGTAGGATTTTGCTTGGGTCTTAAGAGATTATAGAACTGTCTCACAATTTAACTTTTTATTGTTTTAATTTCTTTAAGATTGATTTTCTTTTTAAAAAAATTACAATGCCTTCTAGAAAAGTAAAACCAACAACCTATAGTTCATTAAAATGTTATATTAAGCCTAAGAACTATTGTTTGTTTAAAAACAAAACTACAGTTATGATAGTGATTAAAAAAAATTGGTAAACCTTCTAGTCTTACATTGATTAATCTTTTATCCTCCTAAGGCCCGTTTCGTTAGCAAAGGTACTGGTAATGTTCCCTATTTTCAGGGCCAGTTGATGGCAGTAGCATTAATACGTCAATTAGATCGTCCACATGTGATGGAAACAAAAATCTTACTTACAGTTTTACTTGTAGTTATTTCAATTAGAGGTAACGTTAAGTGAATTTGAAGCACAGATTTTTTTTTAATGCAGTTTCACCGCCTTGATCATTGTCACTTCTTAATAGAAAACAGCAGGTTTGTTTCTTCTTCTTATCTCCTGCCTGATCCGACGTTGTCAGACCAAGTCATAAAAACCATACACTTTGAGAAAATCGATGAAAAGCAAAGGAGATGAGTAGCCGCCCCGGTGGCACACTCGTTAGGATTCTAGCCTTTGGAACTGCTGGGGTCAGGTTCGAATCCCGGTCAGGCATGGATGTTTGTGACTGTCAATAAATGTTGTTATTTGTCTATGTGTTTGTGTCGTCTCTTTCTTTGTGTGTCTCTTGTGCTTGTGTAATTTCTGGGGCTTAGTACAATAGACTTAAAGTCGCAGTGCTTGGCGATCTTGCCCCCCACCAAGAAAGTCAAAGTCATAAAGGAGATGAGTAGATATCTCCTTAGCAGAGTCCAAGACAGTCCAGGGTGTGATTTGGGTTGGCCTGAAAAATTTGGCATTTAAGACAATGAGGAAAAACTTTTTCGCCTTTAGAGAACTTCAAACATTTCAGGTGACCACTTGCGAATCGTGATAGGCATATAAGCGAAGACCTGTCACGTGAAAGTGAGAGAAGGGAGCCAGGTTCCTTTCCAGGTTTAGTTTCTATTGCATGTGAAAGATCTCCTGAACTTAGCATTGCCTCTGCTATTGTATGGTACTGAAAATACTGCAATTATATTAACGGAACTATTACTTGTGAATTGGCCTTAAATGTTTCTTTTTTGAAAATGCTGACTATCTATGTGTTCTGTTAACCCTTTCAGTCTCAATGATAATTTAGCATTTTAGGAATTTTTTTTATTGTCTATAGACATTTATATCAAAAAGCACATCATTCGATTCACTCCATTTAAAAAAAATATTCAATTTATTCATCATTCCATTAAAGAAAATTATGGTTAGAAACATGATGATGCCAAATGACATCACTGGGACTGAAAAGGTTAAGCAAAGGAGCAACAGCTTATTGTTGTAAACACTATCCTAAGAAATTATTTAGATATCAGCATAGATTATTTTATGCATATGAAAAATGTCCAATTGTTCGTTCTTGCCATTTCTATCTTTATAATTTTTTCACAGCTCAAAGCTTCTGCAGCATGGGAGCAACATCATAGATACACTCTTAGCTGCTGAAGAGAGACCGGGAGTCCCAGTGCCAATTAATCTGTTCAGGAAGATGCTGGTTTGCGATGCATTGCCACTGATTATGAAGGTTGGTTTTTAATGAACTTTTTTTGTTTTAAAGTGTTAGTGTAATAGCTGACCAGCTGGCCACCATTATATAAAGGCTCTCAAAATTATATTGTGGTATCTTGATTTGATGGTTTGCTCTGAATGAAAGTTTACTTCATCTTTTAAACTATTTGATTGAATTTATGGTATTCAACAACTAATGATTGAATGCTGAACAAGTTAAGAAGGACTGTCAGTCCCATAGAGCTAATGCAATAGTTTTGAAATCACAACTTTTGCAAAAGAATTACTTTGCCATGTTATCCCGTTTTCACCCTGTATGAAAACCATACATGAATTTAAAATAAAATTTTAAAGAAAATAACAACCGGTTATTTAATTATTAATTGATAAAATTTTAAAATAGTGTCGTCATCTGCTGTATTTACTTTGGCATTTTAAAACTTCAAAAATATATAATTAAATAACTAGATAACATTTTCATTTCAAAGTTTTTTCATTTGGATGCTATGTGTTGTTAGCATAGTAAATAAGGTTTCTACCAGAGAGAGACCCACTACAAGGGACCAGTGCTGAAAGTGGGGGTAGACGCGAGTTGACACGTCATCCCACTTTTCAAGAAAATGGCTATCCATCTCCCCACTTCTTATATTTCTCAAATCCATAATCCATCGAGGGGCATGATGGCATTCTAATTGAAGGCATCCCACTTCTAATTTTTTTACTACTTTCACCACTGCAAGGGACCCACTAACTCTGAAATGTTCTACAAAACTTTTTTTAAAAACTGCTTTAAAGTAGCAGTTATCTTTCTTTAGAAGCAGTCAAATTTCCTGTTTTTATTTTGATAATTTGATTTATAATTCTCAATGTTTGGTGTGAAACAGAACATTTTAAAGAATTGTTAACCCTCTAATGCATGAATTTTTATTTTCATCCCAAAAAAAATATATGTGTAACTTTAATGCTCACACATTATGGGAAAAATACTAAATTTTTTTAACTGCATTAGAATTTAAATAATTTCAATTTTTAAAATTTTTTCCATATGACAAAAACCAACTGCAAAATTCCAATTTTGATAATAATGACTAGAAAACTACTAAAAATATTTCAAAATAACCCTTTTTAACTATGATTAATTTTTCAAAACAATTTATTAGTATTTAGTATGAATATTATTATTCTTCGGATACTGCCAAAAACGTAATTTCACAAAAGTTAATAACCTCACTCTTTAATTTTGAATACACTTTTACTACTGTCATCTATGAGGATTATTAGTAACTAAAACTTTAAAATGAAATGTAATAGATGAAAAAAAACACATGTTTGTCTAGGAGGAGTTCTTATTTAATAGAATAAAGTTGGTTATGTTACTTGTTACCAAACGGTAACAGTATGCATTAAAGGGTTAAGCTAATGACAAAGTACTGTTCCTATATCATATCTTAATTTATCTGACTCGTATTTAGATGAGAACTCTTTAAAAATATTTGCTTCGAATTGAAAACGTTAGAACTTAAATTTTTTATTCTAATTAGGGTAAAGCAGCATGTTTAAATTCTTGAATAAAAAATTTTGTTGCACACAAAAAAAGTCATGTTTTTTTTTTAGGAATAATATTCATATTTAATTTAATCATTCTCTCTCTAGCTTAAACATTTCTATTAAAATATGTTTTTTTATTACTTTTCATTCCAATTGGACCTTATTCTTCATTTAAATAACTTGTTTTAATATTGTTTTTATTTTGTCCAGGTTCCTCAGTTCGACTACAAGTTCAAGTTCGTATTCCAGCTACTCCAAAAGTCTCTTGAATTTTACGTTTCTTGCATGATGACTTGTTCCAGTGCACAGGATGTTGCCATCCGTAAAGAAGTAATATCTCAATCTGAGGCCAATCCAGAAGAAGGGTGGACACCACTTTTCGAATTGCTGGAACTGGTTGCACTTCGTTACAGGTTTGGAATCTTATAAATTTATATCCAATTATTAAAACTATTTAAACATCCATTTAAATTATTTTTTTATTTGGTAATAATTTTTTATCACTCTAGTTTCTTCTTTTTTTAATAAAGTAGCCTGCATTCTAAAGCGTCTATAATATATGTAACTTTGATAATCTCCAACTTTGAATGATACCCACATATAGATCTAAGAAAAAGCTGCAAAGACTTGGAAAAAAAGTCCTTAAATCTTGCTGAAAGTTTCAAAAAATAGTTTAAAGCCTCAATTTTTCCAACACTTATACAGGTGGAACTATCCAGAAATGTTTGTCTCCAACTTCAGCGAACTCAGCCTCCAGCAGTTGATGTCTTTGTTGAAAAGGAAGAACAAGACCATTGCTAGCCTGAGCAGCGAGAAGCACAGGAGAGAGGAGATGTCAGGATACGAGGAAGCGTACTTCTGCCTCGCAGTGACTTTCTTCTACTACCTCTACAGGCAAGTATGCAGTGCTGTGTTTGTAAAAGTAGCATAAGGTATACTACACTGCTCAAAACAATTAGGGGAGCACTTAGCGTACTTTTCTTAACCCTTTCAGTTTCAGCGTTTTGTTTTTCATTCTAAAAATCTAAAATTTGTGAAATAGATTCATTATGCATCCAGAACGAAATGGTAAAAAACAGACTGAAAATATTAATTTTTTAACTAAAATTTAAGGGGGGGAAATTGGAATAAAAAATTAAGAATAAATTATAGCAAATCTTTTTTTCACATTTATATTTGCACAAAAGAGTTAAAATCAATTTTCAAACATCTGAGAAGGCAAGCGTGAAGAATTTAGGGTCAATTTATTTCATAATTTTTTTTTGAGAGTGAATTTTATTTCACCATATTTTCATATTTTCATTTGATTAAAACAAACATTATTTACATCCTCAAAAGACATGATTCTTCCATCCAACGATAAATTAGGGCAAGCTCAACTTAGTGAGAAAAAATCTCAAGTTCATGATTCGAAATGGAAACATTGGGGTTGAAAGAGTTTAAACCATTCGCTCCCCTAATTGTTGTGAGCAGTGTATCTCTGTTTAAGTAAAAGTAGCATAAGGTATACTATCTCTGTTTAAGTAAAAGTAGCATAAGGTATACTATCTCTGTTTCAGTAAAAGTAGCATAAGGTATATTATGCCTAAAACACAGGAGAGACGTGATATCAGGAAGTATACTTCTGTCTCACATTGACTTTCGTCTACTAACTCTACAAGCTAGTTTGCAGTGTTGTATTTGTAAAATTAACATAAGGTATACTATGCCTGAATCACAGAAGAGAGAAGACATCGGAAGTATACTTCTGCATTCAAAATGACGTTCTTCTACTACCTAAGTATGCAATGCTGTATTTGTAAAAGTTGCATAAGGTATACTATGTCTGAAGCACAGGAAAGAGGAGATATCAGGAAGTACACTTCTGTCTCACAGTGACTTTTGTCTACTACCTCTACAGGCAAGTTTGCAGTGTTGTACTTGTAAAAGTTGTGTAAGGTATACTATTCCTGTTTAAGTAGAAGTAAAGGTTCAGTAAAAATAAGGGAATACTATCCCTGTTTAAGTAAAAGTTTTACAAAACTGAGTAGTAATAAATGAAAAAATAATGTACTTTTTATTATCTTGAACTCGGTATTCAAAAAGAGGAACTTGTATGTAAATTATGCTAATGACGTAGTAGCCAACCAGCTGGCCACCATTATAAAGACTTTCAAAATTATATTGTGTTATTTTGATTTGATGGTTTGCTCTGAATGAAAGTTTACTTCAGCTTTTAAACTATCTAGTTGAATTTATAAAACGGATAATATTCAGTAATTAATGAAGTGATTTAATACTGATCAAGATAAAAGGTTCTGTCAGTCCCATAGAGCTTATGCAATAATTTTGAAATTGCAACTTTTGAAAAAGAATTGCTTTGCCATGTTATCTCATTTTCATCCAGTATGGGAATCATCATATCATCAATTTAAAATAAAATTGAAAAGAAAATAACGTCCAGTTATTTAATTAGTAATTGATAAAATTTTAAAATAGTGTCATCATCTGTTGTATATTTTTGGCATTTTAAAATTCAAAAATATATAATTAAATAACTAGTTGACATTTACGTTTCAAAGTTGCTTCATTTTTTATGTAATGTTGGTTCCCATACCTGGGGAAAAAGAGCTAACATGGCAAAGCAATACTTCTGCAGAAGATGTGATTCCCAAACTAATGCATTAGCTCTATGAGATAGAAAATACTCTCTATACTCTTAAATCCAAATTAAACATATTCATGTTATTAACATGTTAGAACTGATCTTGTTTACAGGTTTGGGAAAATAGTCCTCCCGAAAATGCCCTCATCTCTGGTTTCGGGGCCCTTCAATTTCTTCCTCATGGAAGGAATAGCAGAGCCTCAAGAGAAGTGTCCAAAAGCTTTGAGTGCTGAGTTCAAACGGAATGACAGAGGGTATGGTTATGAATATTGCATTTTTTTTTAATTTTAATTTTGTTGACCTTTGTGCACCATCAGAGCTTAGTGGAAGAACATGCTAAGTGATAGTTTTGAAGAAAAAAATATGATTTTTTGTCAATGAACATGTTATTCCCTTCTTTAACGATAACAAGAATCCTCCTTTTTTTAAACTTGAAGTCAAGTAAGTGTAAGTACCATTAGTAAGTGCTGTTTTTAAAGTGGTTCTAACTTGCGGCACCTATTGCCATTCGTCTTCATGTAGTACTAGTGCAATGTTTTTATTCTACTCAACTATCCTTTTTTTTTATATCAACATATCAAATCTTTAATGTGGTCAATTCAGATTTTTTTTTAAATTTTAGACGTGTCTGGTCCTTGAGAGAGATATCATCAATATGAAACAAATTTAAAACGAAAATGTTATTTAATATTTATTTATATATTTTTGAAGTTTTAAAATTTCCCAAAGTATTCAGCAGATGGCGACACTACTTTAAATAAATTTATCATTTAATAATTAAATAGCTGGATTTTAGTTTCTTTTCAATTTTGTTTTAAACTGATGTTATGATGATTCCCATACCTGGTGAAAATGGGATAACATGGCAAAGGAATTCTTTCGCAAAAGTTATGATTCCAAAACTAATGCATTAGCTCTATGGGACTGACAGTCCCTCTTAAAGTGTTCCCATAGCGAATTTTTATGTAAACTGTTGGAGTGAATCAGTATTGTGACTCATGCTCTATTCACACAGGTACGTTGTTGTGAGCAAGTATGCTAACCAAGAAGCTTCTAGCATGCTCATACCCTCCTTCGTAACTGCGGTGGAATGCTGGGGCATGCTTCACCGTCACACTCACCTCATGAAGGAGTTCAAAAACCTGTGCAAGAACATCCAGCTTGAAACGTGGCCAGTGTTCGAGGAGTTCTACATCAACATGCTCATTTACGAGCGAGGACACAGGTTTTTATCTTAGTATATTTCAAATATCCAACCAGGGGCTGGGGAGCCCAGTCAGTTAGGCACTCGCCTAGCATGGGAAAGGTCCCAGGTTCGGATCCGGGCGTCGCCAAAATAACTGCCGACCTATAAACGGCCTGTGCAGCCAAAAATGTCCGACGAATAATACCTCGTGTGAGGGAGTGCACATTAAATATCCTTCAAAGTCGTAACGATGCGTACGATGTCGCCCTTGACGGTTGCGTTGGGTGCCTATTCAGGTGTCGGCTCGTCACTGGAAAGTGGTTCTAAAATACGACGCCCATCGCCAATTGCCCTCGTGTAGCTCTAGTGCGATGATAATTCAAACCTATCTATTAAATATCTAACCAAACTGAACTCTGATATATGATAAGTTTCTTCACAAGTTTTTTCAAAGTAAATTTAATTCTGCATGTCAATGGTTTTTTTTTTATTATATTCTTTAAAATTTTGCATGAAAAATAACTGCACACAATAAGTTGATATTTTATTTACTTCTGGAATGACAATGTGGCTTGATACTGGATTATTTTTTCAAAAACTTACTGGAAATGTCAAGGAATTTGGTTTTTGGTAGGAACTCTTTACTTCAGTAGATTAAAAAAAATAGTCAAATTTTAGCCCTTTCTTTAAGATTCATGTCACTAAAGGGCCATCGTTTTCAACAACAGGGACGCCATTGAGCATCTGAGCCGTGTCCAGAACAGCACCATCGACCCGACCATCAAGAACAAGTCTGCCCTGCAGATCGCGAGCTGCTACTATTTCCTCAGCGAGCACGAGCGATGCCTCAAGATTCTATTTGATGTCATCATGAATCTCCCGGCATCGACTGCTCCGGCCGTCCCAAAGCCAGCCATCTCCAAGTGCCCAACCAGGTGTGTGTGAAGGGGGAATGGGCGCGCAGGACCGGGGGTCTCCAAACTCAAGTGCCTCAATGTTAATCCAATGAGGAAAAAACTATTTTCTTTGCCACATTTCTCCGGCTGTATTGAATATTTTTACAAGCGGATTTTTTTATGTGATAAATGTAGCTGACTTACAGGTCTCTATCTTCCCACTTTTTGGAATTGCTTCGAATATTTTGTGTAAAATAATTTATTGAATATTAAAAAGAATATTCGTACTAATTTCAAAAAGTGGGATTGTCGGGACCTGTAAGTCAGCTACATTTATCACATAAAAAAATCCGCTTGTAAAAATATTCAATACAGCCGGAGAAATGTGGCAAAGAAAATAATTTTTTCCCATTGGATTAACATTGAGAAATTTGAGTTTGGAGACCCCCGCTCCTGCACGCCCATTCCCCCTTAACTGCTTAGATTTAGAAAGTAGCAGATATGCCCATTGGTTGCGCAATCCCGTACAACGCAATACAAACGCTGTTTTCACAATGCATCACAGGATACTGGTCCACGAAAAATGCTTTTGCCGAAGAGTTACATGCAATAAAAACTGCATTTTTAATATGCTTCTTTTATGAATATATATACCTGTGGTGTTGCCAATGAGACAACATGGATCCACACAGAATATTTTAAAAATAAAAAAAAAAAAAATTAAATAAATAAGTGAAATTGATATAACAATCAATTAATGGATATAACCAGTTAAAAGAATTTAATGCAATTACAATTATGAAGATCAATTACTGAGTTTTGGAATAGTTTAAAGTTGGATGCGAGTTGTAAAAAAACATGAAAACATGCAAAGATCAAATTAAAACAAAAAAAAAAGGGCAAGTAAAATTTAATAATTTGGCCAGAATGATCGTTAGTGAGTGAAGAAAACACTTACAAAAATTTCTCAAGAATAATTCATGGTAATAAAAGATATTAAAGCAATAATCAGCTTTCCTGATGACCATGGCAAATAAAAGGGATTGACGAAATAATGAGAGCACAAAATTCAGTTTAACATAAAGTTTATCATTTATTTTCGTAACACTGATGAATCATTACAAGTAAGTAATAAAAGAAAAATGGAATTTAAGATACAAAAATACTCTTTTCAAAATTAATGATTTAATAGAAAAAAAATTTAATGAGTGATGCAATATTAATTTAAACCAATGATAATTTAGAGTCAAATTACAAATGGGCAAATACACGTGCTGTTGAACATGGAAATAGGGTTAAGTCCTTTCTTGCATTTTTACTATGTGTTAGGATTTCACCTTAACAATAAATTGGAGTTTAACTTTTAGTAAGCATTTGGTAGAAAAGTTCATAATTAAGTCATTAGTCTGGAAAAAGTCTTTACATACTGTCTTCGTTGCTGAATACATTCTCATAAGTGAACATGATAATGCAAGGCTTAATTGGCCTAGCCTGCATGACACAAGATATAAATTCAAAATACTTTAATTAATCAGTTAAATCTTATAAGAGCACAAAATTATCATTATTATATAAATTCTCAATTTACACATCACAATACAAAGTATTTGCAAGCTGGAACACAAAATCCCCAGAAAAAAAAATAAAAAAAAAATCTTACGTTATAAAAAAAATCAACCGAATTAAGAGAAAATTAAGAATTACTATTTTATGAAATGATTAAGGCCATTTTTGCTTAGAGCGGATTACGATTTTTAAAACACATGGCTGAGCACCACGGCTTAGGCCTAGCGGAGTAAATTTATTCTTTTACAAAACTCGCTTCGCTCATGCGTTTTCGGCGATTAAGACAGATTAGAGGGAAGAGTTAGTTAGTGAGGAAAATATGTGGCTTATCTGGTTAGGCATTTCAGCCTATGAAGATTTGAAGGGTCTTTGCAGGATGATGATTGCAGTTCCACGAGGCATCGGCCATCCCGGCCGGGGCGATATCTCATTCGGCATGGATTTGCCGACCTAGGCGGGAATAGGAGAAGATCCGGGCGACATCGTCTTCGGCATGGATTTTGCCGCTTTTAGGCTGGAGTCGGAAAAATAAACAGAGCACCTTCTGGGCTCGATTTCCAAGAGAGAATCATCGAGATTTCTCGGCGCGCTTCCCCACACTAGATAGAACAGTTCTCATTGGTCACTCCCGGTCACGAGGGTCGCTGACGTCACAGATGATCGTGACGTTCATACGCTGGGAGGGAAAGGGCGCCAGTCGTGAAGAACGAAGCTGTTTTTTGCAAGATGGATGCCAAAACACTTTGAATAAAATGTCCGTCCTGTAGTTTACTTGTAGAACAGTCTAAGAATTTTGAGCTTTCACTTGGCACATAGCAGTAATGTTAAAAGATATGGAAAATAGGGAAAAAGATCGCAAACGAAAAAACGGAATTAAATAAAATGTGTTCCCACTTGCAAATTTGTTCCAACTTGCTGTAAACCACTAAACAAACCCAAATTTTAATACATCCAATACTCAAGCCAAAGTAAATCCTTAAAGGCAATTAAAAAAAAATCAAATTACTGACATATATTTTATTATGCATTACAAAAACCAAATTAAGTAAAAGTTCTATGAAAAAGGGGGGTTTTTAAAGGGAAATTTAGGTATTATATGGATTTTTGCTTTATAGGAAATGGGGTAGATCATTTACAAAAGTCGATTACGACATATGATCTCCCCTTGGTGAAAAAAATTTTAAGAATTAAAATTTTTTTTTTTTATAGCATGCAAACTACTAAAATATACACGAAATGGAAGAAATCTGTTTACATATTTTTAGACAAACACATTTTTCTAGTTTCCTTTGGAAAACCAACACATACATGCACAATACATATTTACTGAAAAAATTTGACATATCTATCAACTCAGCCTCTGCACAAGGCAAGGAGGGAAGAAAAAAAAAAAAAATTAGCAAGGTCAATTACCCCAAATAATTTTACCCAACAAAAGTAACAAAGTTAACAAGAACTCCTCCCAATGAAAAATAACAAAATTCCCAAAATCTTAGAGATCAAAGTTATCACAAAGAAATCACATTAGTAAAAAAAAATTATACGGCATAAAAGAAACAGTTTACAAATGTAAGCACAAAATTTACGTCCCTACACTAAATAAATGGCAAAATGAAAGAAATATTATCCGAATATATGCGCGCAAGAAATATCCAGAGCATGCACTCCATTATATTAAAGGCAAATTGAAGGAAAAGAAAATTTATGTCGACATTTTAACAATCACTAGAGGTCTGCAATTTATTGACCAGCAGCAAATTTACAGATGTGGATGTCTGCGTCCAGAATCCAAACTACTCCAATAGATTTGAAAGATATTAACATTTATAACACGTGCATGCAATTTGGAGTGCAAACCCAAAATATTTCCAAAATTATTGGTATACCAAAAAAAAAAAAACTGACACAAAATTTACATCTCAAAGCAAAGTCAAGAATTAATCTTTCATATATGATGACTTAAATTCAAAAATAAAAGAAAAGCACATTTAAATAGATGAAAAAAAAAACAAAAGAAATACATTCAAAATATCACTTAAAAAAAATCCTATCCCCAAATTTTGAATATAGCACTATTTCCCATATTTAACAAAACCAAAATTATCTCTAGGTGACAAGTTATGGGAATGTTGAGGTGAAACAACTGGTAATGGCAAAAATACACATAAATAAAATAACAATTTTGTCTAAGGATTCCAAATTCGGCTGTGTTTGGTATGTCCAAAGAAATATCCAAGTCATGGTTGCTTGGTTTGTAGAGAAATTCCAAGTCGTGGATGCTTGGTTTGTCGAAAAAAAAAAATAAAAAAAAGTACACATATATAAGCAAAAGAAGTGCCAAGTATTTACCTGAAATCAAATTTAATTGATTTGCAACGCTGTTTTTTAGTTCTCATGGAATTCCACATAGTTTTCACCAAAGAGTGGACGAATTGATGGAAAGAGAAAGGGATTGGCTGGTAACTCGGGGGGTTGAAGTCTATTTTACCCACCTAACATTAACTGAAGACATTTAAAAAAAACCTGGCATAAAAACCATATTAGGAGGCGGATATATGTGTTGCATGGGAGGAACACTTGCAGGGGGAGGGGAATATGAGCACCCGTGCTTAAATCTATCAACCTATCCAACCTTTCAGAAAGCTCCTCAACCCTTCTCTCCAGCGCCTCAATAGAATCATTTAAACCGGACGGATTGCGTCCATTAGGGGGGCCAATTAGACTTGCAGCCTGTGGGAGAAGTTGGGGAGGATCATCCCAAACATGTCTATTCAGGAGTGGGGGAACTGATGCCAAAAGAAAGGGATTTGTTAAAATCTCAGGGGGTTGAATCGGGTTTTGCATAACAAGCCCTATGGGGTTCTGTATTTCCAACTGAGGAGGTTCCTGCCTTTCCAATAGAGGGGGAATTTCAACGTTTTGTTGAGGAATTTGTCTGTTATCCTCGGCCATTTTTAATTACCAAAATCGCAAAATAGATCCCAATTAAAAAAAAAAATTACACAAAGAAATAATGAATTATGCCAACCTTGTCCTGTGCAGAGTTGAGGAATTATATAACATAATAATTTACATGTCAATTAAGTCATCAATCCCATTCACTACCAAAATCTCAGTTTTTACACGAAATGGCTCACGGCACCAAAAATAATCTATGTGGTGTTGCCAATGAGACAACATGGATCCACACAGAATATTTTAAAATGAATAAAAAAGAAATTTAAATAAAAAAAAATGAAATTGATATAACAATCAATTAATGGATATAACCAGTTAAAAGAATTTAATGCAATTACAATTATGAAGATCAATTACTGAGTTTTGGAATAGTTTAAAGTTGGATGCGAGTTGTAAAAAAACATGAAAACATGCAAAGATCAAATTAAAACAAAAAAAAAAGGGCAAGTAAAATTTAATAATTTGGCCAGAATGATCGTTAGTGAGTGAAGAAAACACTTACAAAAATTTCTCAAGAATAATTCATGGTAATAAAAGATATTAAAGCAATAATCAGCTTTCCTGATGACCATGGCAAATAAAAGGGATTGACGAAATAATGAGAGCACAAAATTCAGTTTAACATAAAGTTTATCATTTATTTTCGTAACACTGATGAATCATTACAAGTAAGTAATAAAAGAAAAATGGAATTTAAGATACAAAAATACTCTTTTCAAAATTAATGATTTAATAAAAAAAAATTAATGAGTGATGCAATATTAATTTAAACCAATGATAATTTAGAGTCAAATTACAAATGGGCAAATACACGTGCTGTTGAACATGGAAATAGGGTTAAGTCCTTTCTTGCATTTTTACTATGTGTTAGGATTTCACCTTAACAATAAATTGGAGTTTAACTTTTAGTAAGCATTTGGTAGAAAAGTTCATAATTAAGTCATTAGTCTGGAAAAAGTCTTTACATACTGTCTTCGTTGCTGAATACATTCTCATAAGTGAACATGATAATGCAAGGCTTAATTGGCCTAGCCTGCATGACACAAGATATAAATTCAAAATACTTTAATTAATCAGTTAAATCTTATAAGAGCACAAAATTATCATTATTATATAAATTCTCAATTTACACATCACAATACAAAGTATTTGCAAGCTGGAACACAAAATCCCCAGAAAAAAAAATAAAAAAAAAATCTTACGTTATAAAAAAAATCAACCGAATTAAGAGAAAATTAAGAATTACTATTTTATGAAATGATTAAGGCCATTTTTGCTTAGAGCGGATTACGATTTTTAAAACACATGGCTGAGCACCACGGCTTAGGCCTAGCGGAGTAAATTTATTCTTTTACAAAACTCGCTTCGCTCATGCGTTTTCGGCGATTAAGACAGATTAGAGGGAAGAGTTAGTTAGTGAGGAAAATATGTGGCTTATCTGGTTAGGCATTTCAGCCTATGAAGATTTGAAGGGTCTTTGCAGGATGATGATTGCAGTTCCACGAGGCATCGGCCATCCCGGCCGGGGCGATATCTCATTCGGCATGGATTTGCCGACCTAGGCGGGAATAGGAGAAGATCCGGGCGACATCGTCTTCGGCATGGATTTTGCCGCTTTTAGGCTGGAGTCGGAAAAATAAACAGAGCACCTTCTGGGCTCGATTTCCAAGAGAGAATCATCGAGATTTCTCGGCGCGCTTCCCCACACTAGATAGAACAGTTCTCATTGGTCACTCCCGGTCACGAGGGTCGCTGACGTCACAGATGATCGTGACGTTCATACGCTGGGAGGGAAAGGGCGCCAGTCGTGAAGAACGAAGCTGTTTTTTGCAAGATGGATGCCAAAACACTTTGAATAAAATGTCCGTCCTGTAGTTTACTTGTAGAACAGTCTAAGAATTTTGAGCTTTCACTTGGCACATAGCAGTAATGTTAAAAGATATGGAAAATAGGGAAAAAGATCGCAAACGAAAAAACGGAATTAAATAAAATGTGTTCCCACTTGCAAATTTGTTCCAACTTGCTGTAAACCACTAAACAAACCCAAATTTTAATACATCCAATACTCAAGCCAAAGTAAATCCTTAAAGGCAATTAAAAAAAAATCAAATTACTGACATATATTTTATTATGCATTACAAAAACCAAATTAAGTAAAAGTTCTATGAAAAAGGGGGGTTTTTAAAGGGAAATTTAGGTATTATATGGATTTTTGCTTTATAGGAAATGGGGTAGATCATTTACAAAAGTCGATTACGACATACCTCATGTCTGCCAGAAATTATCAATACATATCCAGCTATAAACTTATGCTAGCAAAACTGGTAAAATGTTTTAATTAGTTAATATTAAATATATATTTTTAGCCTACTTTTCTTTTTTTTTAATTCGAAGAATTAAAAAAAAATGAAAAAGTAGGTATTGACATGCGGTCGATGTCGGTCCGTCCGTACCCCCCTTCCAAAATCAGTTCTATCAATCCGATCTTAAAATTTCTTTTTTTATTAGAAAGGTATAACCTCAGACACCCAACTTTCATACTTTTTGTCCGTCTGTCTGTACGATAGAACGGACATAAATCGACTATTTGACGACGAATTTCCCATTGAAATTCAATTTCGAGTCATTTAAATCGCTGAATTTAGCTACAAATGCTACGGACAAGTGAGATATGTCAAAAAATTCAGCGCATCAAAATTAGAATACATTGAAAATTTCAGAAAAGAATTCGAATTCGAAGTACTTCAATTATTTAAAAAACATCAACATTTAATGCTCATTTAAAAAGCATAGGAAGCCATTTTTATTAGAATTATATCGCCATTGCCATCGCAACAATTCCTTGAGAAACTTTAATTCTTTTAGACAATAAATTAAAATAAATTTATTTTTGAGACATCGATCAATTTAAGATGACGTCAAATATATATTTCACTACGAGATCTTTGTATGTTGATATAAATTGTTTTCATTCTATCCAAAAGCGAGGAATATTGCATATTTATTCTTTGAGATATAAATTTTTGCAAACGATTTAAGTTATAATTTTTTAATTTTCGAAATAAAATAAATGAAACTAGCCAAATTTAGCAAGTAAATGTGTATTGAGGAGTAGTTTTTTGGTTTTTGTTCTACAAAAAATTAAATATTTATTTATGACTGCAAATAAAGCTGTGTTTAGTGAAAGATGCTGTGTTTAGTTAGATGCTGCGTTTAGTGAAATTTATTTTAAATTTAAGGTGGAAAAACGGTTCTTGATGTCGCTTACTGTTACGAACCTAGTTTTTTCAAGATAAGAATTTTAGTAAGTATTTACGTAACAGGAAAGTAGGCTATTTTAGTTCTTTAAGAACTTCTTGTTTATTAGTCGAATTATCTCATGGAGTCATATGGTGGCGTACAGCATGCCATGTGCTACAGCTTGCAAACTGCCTTATGGGATACTGGTTCACAAGTGGCTTCACCTTTCCCCCTAGGGGCAGATCTATTACTTTCTAAATCTATGATTAACTGTGATGATTCTATGCAGATGGCGCCCCAAATCGGGTTAACTTCACTGCTTCTTTGTTCCATATTTTATTTTTATAGTACAGTGGAACCTCGATTATTCGCCCCTATTTTATCCAGAACTCTCTGTTAACCTACCGCCCCTAAGTCAACATAAAAAAAGTTATCCTCAACTAAACAGCCCATTACTGGACCAAGGCCTGCCGTACCCATTTCAGCTTTCGTGACCTTGGGCTCTGTAGAGTTAGACATATGCCCCAGTAAGATGGTCAGTCTTATGCGGATCCCCCAGCGTTTAGTTCTCAAACATGCTTGGTACCCATTTTATCAACACACTCAAGGGATGACAGGATGGGTCAACCTCATCCAATCCGGGATTCAATCCGCAGACCTGTGCATGGCAATGCGAAGCTAAGAACCACTTAGAAAAAAGTTATCCAAATAAGGCAATTTTAAGTGTTTACAAAAAAAAGTTTCAGAAATATTCAGTGATTCTAAAGTGAGGAATCTCTGGTGATACTGAAATTGGCAAACTTCCTTTATTCAAAAATTGTGAATCTCCAGCGTTTTTGAAATCTGAATTATTCGGTGATTCCTAAATTAGAATTCTGTACAAATTATCAAATAAAAGGGAAATTATCGGGTTTTAGTAAATGGGGAAACTGGGGTTATTTAAAGATAGCAAAATTTCAACAATTAAAAAAAGTAAAAGCAAATTCCTAGCAATCTTAACTTTTGGGGAACTCCGAGAATCTTCTAAAGTCCCAAGACACCATTTCTCTTGTAAAGAAAAAAAATAAGCAGTTTTTGCAGAACTCTGTTCAGAAATAAACAGTTTTAGCAATTTCTTTTTGCCAGGAAATCTGAGCGATAACAACTAACACAAAAATTTAATGTGTATTACTGCAAAACCATCATGGATCTTGGTAGATTTAAGGTATGCTGACTTTCGGCCATAGCTTTCGGAGTTCCTCTGTACCATAAGTTTTTGTGAATTTAAGGAAAATTCTCTATTATCTGAAATTTTTGGTTATCCCAATTAGATTGGATAATCAAGGTTCTACTGTACCTAACAAATATAAGACTCTCACCAAGTCACTATTCACACTAAAAGTCAACTTTTTTTGTCACTAAAAGTAAATATTTTCCAAATCTGCTTACTAAAGTCTCTATTGCTAGTTCACATCATGTCCTTGATGAGATTTTATAAGATAAACTTTTTCTGTTTTTGAACAAATTATATGGTTAGTAAAATAAATTTATATTTGAAAAATATTAAACAAATCATAAAATATTTTTTCAGTATGCGCCTTCAACTTCATTTCCTAGTATTTCTATATATAATATTTTTCAGTCTCATTTAAAGAAATGTACTTATTAATAACTGGATTTCTTGTTGAGTTTATTATAAAGTAACTGTTTTATAAATTACTTGCTAAAAGTACTGCTTTTTCAATCAATTGTTAGACAATATCTAGGCTATGTTTATAGTATACTTATCAGTTGTGATAAGTGTACTATTAACAGAATAGCATTACTTTCAAATCCTGACATAACAGGTCACATTCTCATAATCAAATTTGCAGCAGATATTAGAGAGAGAGACTGTATGTATTAAAAAATTATTTATATCAAAGATCGATAAACAAATGACTATTTTTAGTTTCTGGGCTTAAACCAAACTCAACAATTCCCAAGTTAAGTATATTGTAATGACCAAAAAAAAATCAGGAAGCAAAAACTCCTAACATTTGTCATGTGAATTTTGGAAAGACTTTTTGAGATTATTGTTTAACTCTACATATAGTAGTTAATATATAAACTGTGTGTTTTGTAGTTTAAATTATACTTCATATATTTAAATTCAATATTTTGTTGGAAAATTTCTTTATTTTAGTCACTTATTTTTTTTAAATAGTCACTATTTGCTTTTTTTATATTTTTAAATCTAATTTCTCTTTTGCAACTAATAACTAAACCAGGACAGAACAGAAGAAAGTTTCAAAAAATTATTTTTCAAAGATATTTTTGACATTATTAACAAGTAATGTTATAAACAAGGTTGATTATTAAGTGTCGAAAATCATGTAAAACATGTATTATGTACTTATATATTAAAGTTATAAAACAAAATCTACCACTTCTCTGTTACTTATTTTGAAAGTATTTATGAATTGTAAAAAGTTCCTTAAACTTTATTATTATCATCAAGTTTTTACAAACTCAACAAATCAGTTATCTTAAAGAACTAACAAAATTTGTATTATTTTAATGCATTTGTAGATTTTAATGCATTTGTATTATTTTAATGCATTTGTATTATTTTAATATTATATTAATTTTAATTTGTATATCTTTCCAGATACATGTACTTCATGGGCTACAACAACAGGGAAATACTCCAGTACTGCGTGTCCATGCTGCTCAAGCTCTACAAATGCAAAGAAAACGTGGACGAGACGTACAAAGACATGACCCTAGGCTACATGCTCGTACTCATGCAGTATGATTTGGAACATGAGTACGAACTCCTACAGCGTTGCATCAACACCATCAAGAAAACGAAAAGCTTCTGCTTCCAGAAGTTCTTCAACTACATCATCAACGTGGACATATTGGAGGAGATGTCCTACCTGGCGACCTCTGGTGGAGGGAATGTGAACTTGGGGATCCTGTCGACGCCGACATTCCAAGCGAGCAAACAGAGAGCAGTAACGCGGGGCGTGAACAAAGGGGCTAAAGATGACTTGAAGCAGGCCTTCGTCAATCAAATGGCCCGGTGCTATGATAACATTGACAATCTCTTTATTGACTTTATAAAGGAGGAGCACAGTTTTCTACTGCTGCCCTTAAGTGATGGGTTGTGATGTTATTTGGAGTTTTGTTGGATGCTCATGTGTAAATACCATTTAAATAAATAAGTCATTTGATAGCAATGATTTTTTTTTGGGGGGGGAGGGGGAGTTATTAGCAGCAGGGGTACAGAATATGTGCTTTAATAACACTGACAATATTTTTATTGACTTAATAAAGGAGGAACACAGATTTCTACTGCTGCCCATAAGCGATGGGTTGTTAATTTGGGTTTTGTTGGATGCTCATGTGTAAATACCATTTAAATAAACAAGTCATATTAATTTGATACTGTGGTGAAGCTTGGTTAAATTAAGTTTTCAACTTTATTTCGGCACCCTATTTTGGGAAGTGAAACTTTATGCACACAGTACTTATCTTTGCACCAAAATCCTGTAAAATTATGATCTAAAACCAAAGAACTGTCACTCAAATTTCTCACCCAATAGTAAAAAATTCTAATATATTCTTTCAACCAATTCCTTTATAATAGATGCGAGAGAAAAATTCATTCAAAGTGGGATTCGTACCGAACAAGACATCTTTTGCTTCTACTCTAAAGCCATAAAAACCTGTAATGTCCCAAGCCATGATTTTCTTCTTATTGATTGTTATGTAGTTAGAAGAATTAAATATTACAAACACTGCTGCCCTTAAGCGATAGGTTGTGATAATGTTAATTTGGATTTTGCTGGATGCTCATGTGTAAATATCTTAACATATGATTGATTTCAGTTTTTAAATTAAGTACGAGCATCTCTGATAAGCGTTTGTTTTCTGGGTTTCTTTTTAGCCATACTTTATATAAATAAGAATTGAGTAGTGTGCATACGACTATGAGTGATTTTCATATTTGAGTTTGAAAACTTCGTGTTATAACTGATTTTTTTTTATAAACATTAACTCTTGCATAATTCTTGTACATAGTCATCCGGACGATATTATTAAAATACTGTCCTCTAGGGTACTTTGGTATATTTATGAAACCAAGATATCGGTTAGCAGATAACAAATTTTCAAAAGTTTATTATGGTAACTTTATTTTTCTTTAACTTCATTTCAAATTATTTAAGTTTATAGCATTTGTAACAAAATCCTAGATATTCCTGGTCATTTGTTTGAAACAAACAAGTAGCATTCATATAGAATAATATCCCTAACTTTTGATTAAAATTTGATGCATCTCTTGTTTCTGGCAATCGTGGAACGTACTTTATATCTGGTTAGAAAATTTTCAAATTTCCTTGCTTGATCTTTTGGTTTAAAAAGATGTTATAAACAAATGTCAGATCTGTTATTTTTTATAGGTAACAGACCTGATAAATTAACATTATTATTTTTTTGTTGGAATCAATTGCAAATTTTTTAGGCTTCATTCAACAATATTCAAACATATTTAAGGCAAAGACTTTAAGTGTTTACACCAGAAACTAATTTTACATTGAATTTTTGAACAAGACTACAGACAGACCTGACAACATAAAAACAAATACCTCGCCTTAGAAAAACCAAAACTTCATATAATGCTAATCATTCAGCAGATGATTTCAGAATGGCTTCTAAAACTTAAAGGTTTTGTAAACTATCTTTAAAACATAGGCTGCTGTCAATTAGAAACTTCAACAATTATTTCTTTAGATAATAAACAGGATACTAACAGACCTTCACTTAATTTCCTTGCAATCTTCTAAACTGACGTTTTGCATACTTGGAACTTAATCAATGAATACTAATAAGTTTAATAAATAGCAAGAATAAAAAGTTGCATGTGAAGATGTCACAAAATAATATAACAGACTAATATAAAACTTGTTTCATTAATCTCTTAAGTGAATGGTTCGTGGATAGAACTTAACTAGCAAAGTGATGTTACCTTAAGTCAAATAGTATTTCTACACACACTTAATGTTAATTTCAACCTTATGTTTTCAATGGATGGATAACTCTTTTCTCAGACACTAAGTTTTTGTATGTTTTTTTTAAGACTTGGTAAAGGCTGTGAATCAGTGCTTCAGGATTATGTGCCATAATAAGTTTTTTAAAACAACATGCAAAAAAGTTCACTTTTTTTATATAATATTCATTCATATATCATTTTGAAAATGACACTTTACATGCTTACTTCACAGACAGTGGCGAAAATGAGATTTTCGACACTAGTGCGGTAAAGTAAATAAGAGTATCTGATTGGTAGAAAAACAAAATGATGTAATGTATATATCCATGGAAACTAAATGGTCAT
The DNA here is from genome assembly GCA_023701765.1 of Hylyphantes graminicola. NCBI lineage: Eukaryota > Metazoa > Arthropoda > Arachnida > Araneae > Linyphiidae > Hylyphantes > Hylyphantes graminicola. The sequence goes on from CM043117.1 coordinate 60,867,837, forward strand.
GAAACTCACTTATTTCTATTGGTTCATTACTTTTGCATTTTCTAATATCTCCATGGAAACTACAAGTTCTACAAAAATTATTAAAAGAAATTAAATAAGACAAAAGTAAAAACACAAATTTCACGCTTTTGCATGTTATTATAAAAAAAGATTGTAAGCAAGCATGTGCCGAATAACACTTTATTAAGCTCTTGTCATTCTTTCACTCGCTCGTGAAATAAAAGCCACAACTTAATAAAGTGTTATTTTCGACACTTGTTGCTTAAATAACTTATTTTAATCAGAGCAAGAAAGAAAAAAATATCTGTAACTAGCAGTTAGGTATTATTAGTTGGGTACAATGCAACTTCACTATTTAAACCAAATTTTAATTTAACATGAGCTTAACTGTTGAATCTAACTGGAAGGAATAAAAAAAATTAAAACAAAACATAGTTAAATAAAGCTTTATTAGAAAGATATCTCCAAAAGGACATAAGGATGGTTAGATGTAGTACAAAAAGAGTACCCTTTTTAAATTATTATCCATTAGTCCAGAAAGTCACTTTTTTGAATCTTGAAGATATCCTACCACAGATGTCAGAACTTCGATGACCATTGCCGGATTGGTGGTCTGCAGCGACTTCCATTCGTCCATTTTTTTCAGTTCCGACAAAGAAGGATACTTGCAGATGAAGTTCATAGCATGAGCTTTCAAACTTTCATCATGCAAATTGCCAATTACTAACATGTCTAAGACATTGCTTGCCGACAAGGTAGATTTGAGTTTGTCAATGCACATTTTCTTCAGAAGGTCGAGCTGGTACTTGTCTGCTGCATAAAGAAGATCCCCAGCCTCAGTGCTAGTGAGGTCATCTATTTGACCCGAGTAGATGTACTTCAGCATCCTCTTAAGAATTTCTGGCTTTATGTCCATGATGTCTTCTGCTTGGTTGGAAGTCGTAAAGGTTTCTTGAGTGCAGTCCTGGGAGTTCTTTCTCTTCTTGCAGCTGGCTATTGTTGCTGGTTTCTCTCTCTTGTTGCTCCATGTTTCGACCTTAGTCATTGGAACTTCAGCTTCTGCATTCTTATAAAAACGGAACATAGCAGCAAACACGGAAGATCTTGCAGCCAAAATGCATTTGTGGACAGGAAACTCTTGGCCAGCACACCTCAAGACATAATCTGAAGAAACATCAGAGTCCAGCAAACAAGCAAAGTCTTTGGACAGCTGAGATGAAATTACTCTAGAGGACGATGTTCTTCCAACATTAGATTTATTTCCATCATTTTTACAGGAATCGGGGCAAGATACTGAAACCATGCCCATTACACAAGCATTTGATCTGAAAATGCATTCCTGAAATTCAACCCGTATATACTTCTGACCTTTAGGGAAAGTGAAGCTTTTCTTTAATTTTTGACCACTATAAATAAAATTACACACAAATATAATCAAATGAACATCAACATTTGCAGAGCTCTCGGGACGGTGAAATTTCACAAATAGTGTTGTTCTTCTGCCGTTTCTGTGCGTGTAAGCATTTGAATACGAGGGTCTCTTAACAAACCAAACATGGTTTTGTATTTGTAAATTAATGTAACTAGTACTTGAATTGCCGGCGGGAAAGTAAAATCCATCACAAAAGTGTACAGGTTTTCCCATGACTACTGACAAAAAGTATTTAATCGCAAGTAAGTAATAATATTTTACCTTTCTTTAAGTAGTAGGAGAATAAATTTGAACGAACAGAATAAAAATCACGGGAGAAGTTTTTGTCTTCCAAATTCTACCCTTTCAATAGAGTTTAACACAGCCACGTGTATGTCGTAATTTAAAACTAGCGACGAACGAACGATAATGGGGTTGTTCCACGGAGAATCTGGCAACAGCTTCTCGTTCATGTTTTCCTAATTTAAAATTTTTGGAAACCTTAGAATTTCCTTTGTTTTGGTTAAATTGGCTGGTTGTCAGAGATCATCTTGTATCGGGGCGGAACATCTGCTCTGACCCGAGGGCCTTTAACCTTACGCTGTTTTTAAGGAAAGCATAAGAATGCATTTAAAGGAACACAGAGCGATAGCCATAAGGCTAGCATAGTTAAGGCAATTGTATCTCTAAATATATTCCATCAATAGCGGGACGTTCCATTTCTTAATAAAGAACAAATAAAATATTGATACTAAAGAAACAAAAGCATTCTGCACCGAAATTTAATAACCGTTTGAGCGCTAGTCTATGATGGCTTTAAGCGATGAAGTGCAGATTGTGGTCCACCTGGATTTCGGAAAATCTAGAAGGCTGACTTGAGCGTCCAAATGTAGTCCTCTGCAATTCATATTGTTTTTCGCCATGGCAACCCCGCTCGCGTCCTTCAGCCCTTCTCTCATTTCTCTTCCCGGGCTGCATCTCAGTAGGATTGGATTATGGGCATACAACTCATTTGAAAACCAAATGGGTAACTTTTACCAATCCCACTATTTGAGTGGAATTTTTATTATTGGCTTGAAAGCGCTACATTAAAAAAATGCACTCCTTTGGCAAAGTGTAATACACCGCGTTGCAAAATGATAGAACCACTTTGTTTCTTCTGAGTAAAAACTGTGTAACATATTCTTGAATAAGTTTGTAGTACTTCCAGAAACTAGAATAGTATAATTAAGCAGAATGCAGGATATATCAAGCTGTGAGAAGTATTGAGTTTGGCTTAATAAGCAAATGTTTGAAACAAATGGAGCTTGACTGTTGCAAAATGATAGCACCACTCTTACTTTTAAGCGAACAGGAGAAATTGCATGTGTTGAAACTTCTCACGGAGGATAGAAATAGGCAACCGGAAGCTTTTCTAGCCATAAAAGCTTTGTTTTGATCTAGTTAAACTAATCTTGCTTGCATTTATTGTGGATAAGTTAAATCAATAGATTTTAAAAGGTGTTATTAAGTACGGGTAGGAAAAAGTAGTTATCAGATTCCGAAAAGGGGCAAATTGCAGCTTTAAACCAAGCAGGATTGTCGTCACGGAATATAGCAAGACATATCGGACGTTCACCAAACGTGGTTAATAATTTTCTCCATCTTAGATCAAAATATGGGAAGAAGAAATCAACTGGGCGACCTCGAAAGCTATAACGATTCGGCAAGAAAAATTAGTTGTAAAGAAACTAAAAGTCGGGGAAACATTGACCAGAATATCACGATATCCCACCATCAACGTTCACAAGTCTACTTTATCAAGAGTGGTTAGGCGGAACGAACATCTTGTGTGCAAGAAAAAGAAAACACAGCCAAGACCTACAGAGCTTCACCAGCAAAAAATTATGCAATTTACAAAAGAACATATGACTTGGGAAGAACAGTAGCTTCAATAGTATTCAGGGACGAAACAAAATTCAACTTGGATGGTCCTGGCGGATTTGAGTACTATTAGAGGGATCTCCGAAATGAAGAAAGTATTTTCTCTAAGAGACAGTGGGGGGAAGGGGATGATCGCTAATGGTTTGGAAGCGCAGGGCAGACCAATAATGTGTTCTCCTCTGGTCGAATGAAAAATGTGTACCAAGATATGTTGGAAGACAATTCGTTCACATTTGGAGAAAAAATTGGTTGTCCATTTTGGAAATTCCAACATCATAATGCTAGTATTAATGTTGTGAACACGTCTTGGAATTGTTTCCTGGATAACAGAGTGCAGGTTAAGTTACTGATCAGCTTGTTCTCATGATTTAAACCCAATCGAGAACGTTTGGGGTAGGCTAAGCAGGGCCGTATACGCAAGCGGAAAGCAATATACAACTGTTCAAGAATTGAACGACGCTATTATAACAGAATAGGAAAATATTAATGCAGATGTACTCCGACGTCTTGTCAAAAGCATGCCTGATCGAATTTTTGAAGTTATAGCCAAAAAGGGTTCTTTTATAACGTATTAACTGTGACTGGTCCTATCATTTTGCAACAGAATATATGCATCTTTATTCCATTACACGAAAAGTTAAACATGTATTAAGTTTTTATTCCGTTATTTTCATTCTTATTACGTATATTTTCAATAAAAGAAACTATTTCAATGATTTCTTTCAATTGTTATAAGCTAGGTTGAAAATACATGGTGGTTCTATCATTATGCAACGCAGTGTAATAAATTAAAAAATAGATGAATGTATGATTGGATTTGGGATTTTGCTTTAACTGAATATTTAGGTACAGCCTGACTGTACTTGTTGTATGCCACGAGCCGCCACTGCGTGACATGGAGGGAGTAGGGGTAATCACTCGCGTGACGTAAAAATTCGAAAATTTCCAATTTTTGCAAGGAAAATAAAATTTTCTTCTAAATAAAAGATTTTTGAATTTTTTTACTTTTATTCTTTCCAAGTTAATTTTTTGGTATAAAAATATGCATTTTTTCAAATTTCAGAAACAAAGGGAAATATCAAAAGTAACTTAAACTTCAGAGCGAGGGAGGGGATGCAACAACGTGACGTGATTTTTGGGGGAGGGGTTTGATCAAACGTGACGTAGGGGGAGGGAGGGGTCAAAAAAAGTCAAAAATTTGCGTGACGTAATTTATGTACGTCCCCAAACATATATGATTGATTTCGGTTTTAAAAATGAAATACGAGAATCTCCGATAGGATCTTGTTTTATGTTTTTTGTAGCCATACAAATAAGAATTGAGTATAGTGTGCATATGACTTTGAGGGATTTTCATTTTTGAGTTTGAAAACTTTTTGTGTTATAACTGAATTTTTTTATTATAAATTTTAACTCTTGCATAAGTCTTGTAGTACATAGTTGTCAGGGAAATATTATTAAAATTCTGCCCCCTAGGGTACTTTAATTAAATATGAAACCAAGATGTGTTGGGTCGGTTAGCAGACAACAAATTTTCAAAAGTTTATTATGGTAAGTTTATTTTTTCTTTCACTTCATTTCAAATAATTTAAGATTATGGCATTTGTTACAAAAACCTTAATATTCCTGGTCATTTGTTTAAAACAAACAAGTAATATTCTTACAGAATAATTTCCCTCACTTTTGATTAAAGTTTGATGCATCTCTAGTTTCTGCCTTCTGGCAATTGTGGAATGCACTTTATATCTGGTTTGAAAATCCTCAATTTTCCTTGATCTTTTGGTTTGTCAGATCTGTTATTTTTTTTATTGGTAACAGACCCGACAAATTAACATTATTAATCTTTTTTGTTGGAATCAATTGCAAATATTAATTTTTAGGCTTCACTCAACAATAATCAAATATATTTAAGGCAAAGACTAAGTGTTTACACCAGAAACTAATTTTGCATTGAATTATTAAACAAGGCTACAGACAGGCCTGACAACATAAAAAATACTTGCCTTAAGAAAAACCATAACTTCATAGCCGCACCGGTGTCTCAATCGTTAGGACTCTAGTCTTTGGAGCTGCTGGGGTCGGGTTCGAATCCCGGTCAGGCATGGATGTTTGCGATCGTCGATAAATGTTGTTATTTGTCTATGTGTTATTCATTTCTTAGTGACTGTAAAAATTATTTCTGTGTCTGTCCCACTTGACGAAAGCTTATAAGCGGTTCTCTGAACAAGCACACAAGCTGGAATATGTACTGCTGTGGAAATAAAAAAAGTACCCACTTGAGGTTATTTCATCCGTTAGTCACCCTATAGAATCGGACCTTTTTGAGATTGTGAACAATTAACATTCTGAGTTAATTGCCGATCCAAAATTTGCATAAGGGGCCGTCTTCATATTAAAAATATTACGATCTTTGAAATTTCCAATAACAACACCCAATTTTAATAACTTAGCAATGTTAAACACTTTTGAAAACCCTTAAATCTAAGTTTTTGTAAATTTAGATGAATATTTGACGAGTTATTCAATCGAATCACTTGTGGATCTTTTGGGGACCATCTCTAAAATGACAAGCAAGCATGCATGCAAAGCCGTCTTAATTTATCAATTACACACGAAATCTTATACACAGTCCCTAAAGGGTAATTAAAAGGTATTTTGTGATTTACTCAGCAAATTATGAATAAAAAATTTAAAAAATTGGGATTTCGCTTAAACTTCCTGTCTTAAATTTATTTCTTTAAAAATATTAAGTTCTATTCGTAATTTTTTAAAAAATTAATGTAATAATTATTTAAAAATATAAAACTTGTTTTAAATACCACAATATTGAATGCATTTTGTTTGGGTTATTATAATTTCTTTTCAGTAAAAAATTCGTTTCATTATCTTAATTTAATCTATAATAATAAAAATGAAGTTTTGTGTGTGTGTATGTATGTATGTCTCTCTGAAACTCACAAACTAGACATTTGTTTGACTCGTAACTTGGTACAAATACGTAGTTCATACTTGAGTTACAGAATAAGAACTTTCAGAGCTCAAAGTGTTCTATTTTTAGAGAAAATTCGAATTTTCTGGGAAAACTACACCACTTTGGCTCAAATCCGACGATTTCTTTTCTTTCCTGATGCCATCTGAAGAAACAATTAAATAAAACTTTCAACGAAAATAAATAAAATTGAAAATGTTTATTTTATTGTGTTGCCATAACTTTCAGAAACTAAATTCATTATTTAAAAATAATTGATATGTTTCAAGTGACGTATTTCCAACAAGTCTTGATTCCTGGATTTCTTATGGGTTTAGTTGATGATTTCGTCAATGATGGTCCTGTTGATTACAAATATGCATGTTCAAACAATAAATGTGCAGTTTACCTATAAGTTCTAGAGCTGCCGTTAGGTCTTTATTTTCTCGCCAAATACGTTGCCAATCCCGCCAAATTATAATAAAAACTCGCCAAATGGTTTGTTAAGCTATTACTGAACAATGATGGTTTTTTAAGGTCATCGCACGAGCTGCATATTAGGGTTTTATGTCTTTACTTTTTCGCCAAATACATTGCCAATCTCGCCAATTCATTGATTAAAACTCGCCAAATGAGCAAAATGTTTGTTAAGCTATTACTGAACTATGATGGTTAATAAGCCATCGCACTAGAGCTGCATATGAGGGTATTATGTCTTTATTGTTTCGCCAAATATGTTGCCAATCTCGCCAAATTATTAATTAAAACTCGCCAAATGGGCAAAATGTTTTTTTTAAATAATTTATAAGCTGGTTGGATCTGCTAAGGTCGTTGTGTTAGAGCCGTATAATGGGTGTGTTTGTAGCTATATCTATTTTCTCGCCAAATTATTTACCAAAACGAGCCAAAAGAATTAAAAGGTTTTATGTATTTATGAGGGAATTGTGATGACATTTATGAGTACATTTTACAGCGTATTTTTTATTTTAGAATATTCGGGCAATGAATTGAGATTTTTTACTTGATAACGAGTGGAAAGAGAATAACTTAAGTTTATGATTTTATAACAGGTTATATGGTACACATACTTGGATCGATTTGATATTTATTTAATCCGTGCGAAGTGTGGGTATAAATTTGCTAGTTAATTATAAATCGGGATAGTTTTTTATGTGCAACTCATTTAACATTATGGGACCTAAATTTTGCACGTCTTTAACTCCTCTAATAATGCTTAAAAACTAACAAAATTTGGCATTTCGTATTAACATAGGTCAGAGATTTGAAATATGGACTCAAAAAGGAGTGTTACTATTGGACATTTTAAAGTTATTAACATTTTTAATATGAAGATGGCCCCTTATGCAAATTTTATGTCATGCAATTAACTCAGAATGTTAATTGTTCACAATGTCAAAAAGGTCCGATTTTATAGGATGATTAACGCCCAAAATAATCACTAGTGGGTACTTTTTTATTTCCACAGCTGTGGAAATAAAAAAGTACCCACTTGAGGTTATTTCATCCGTTAGTCACCCTATAGAATCGGACCTTTTTGAAATTGGGTACAATTAACATTCTGAGTTAATTGCACGATACAAAATTTGCATAAGGGGCCGTCTTCATATAAAAAATATTACGATCTTTGAAATTTCCAATAGCAACACCCAATTTTAATAACTTAGAAACGTTAAGCACTCTTGAAAATCCTTAAATCTAAGTTTTTGTTACATTTGGATGAATATTTGACGAGTTATTCAATCGAATCACTTGTTGACCTTTTGGGGACCAAAAGGACCATCTCTAAAATGACAAGCAAGCATGCAAAGCCGTCTTTATTTATCAATTACACACGTAATCTTATACACAGTCCCCTAAAGGGTAATTAAAAAGTATTTTGTGATTTACTCAGCAAATTTTGTGAATAAAATTTTTTAAAAATTTAGATTTCGCTTAAACTTCTTGTCTTAAATTTATTTCTTTAAAAATATTAAGGAGTTTAAATTCATATTTTTTTTAAAAAATTAATATAATAAGTATTTAAAAATACACAAATTGTTTTAAATACCCCAACATTGAATGCATTTTGTTTGGGTTATTATAATTTCTTTTCAGTAAAAAATTCGTTCCATTATCTTAATTATTTATAGATTGTGATAGTTTTTTATGTGCAACTCATTTAACATTATATGGGACCTAAACTTTGCACGTCTCTAACTCTTCTAATAATGCTTAAAAACTAACAAAATTTGGCATTTCGTATTAACATAGGTCAGAGATTTGAAATATGGATTCAAAAAGGGGTGTTGCTATTGGAAATTTTAAAGTTAGTAACATTTTTAATATGAAGATGGCCCCTTATGCAAATTTTGTGTCATGCAATTAACTCAGAATGTTAATTGTTCACAATTTCAAAAAGGTCCGATTCTATAGGATGACTAACGGCCAAAATAATCACTAGTGGGTACTTTTTTATTTCCACAGCTGTACCATACCATATCATAAAACTTCATATAATGCTAATCAGTCAGCAGAGGATTTTAGAATGTTTTCTAAAACTTAAAGATATTGTAAATCCTTAAAACATAGGCTGCTGTTAATTAGAAACTTCAACAATTATTTCTTTAGGTAATAGAAAGGATACTACCAAACCCAATATTTTTATCAGATAAAATACACTAAAAAAATTACCCTGAATGAATATTTATAATAATACATTATATAATTTTAAATATGTAGGTTCTGGAAAGTTTTATTTTATTTAAAATAGATTAAATTTGACCAAGAAATTTCAGTTTGTCATTTCAGACAGTCTATTTTCTTAGTTAGCTACACAATAAGCATTTCTGTACAAAATATTTGAACAGTATTCCTACTCTAATGTATATAAGTAACTCTTAACAGTAAAATCTATTTGGGTCAAACAACACATATCTTATCTCAGGATATTTAATTTGAAAATAAAAACTAATATTTAGTTAGATATATCAAAAATGTCTCAAATTTGAAAATGACCTATACAGAAAATTTTCTATACCTACAGTAATACAGAATTTATATAAGCCTATATTATATCGTAATAATTTTGGAATATTTTCATGGAGATTGGGTGAAATGCTGGGAGCAATTTAAAAAAATTAACAGAAAAGATGGTATTTTTTTAGACTTGTGGGTATATTTTTAATGCATGGGTATTAATAGAATTAGACGAGAAATATAAAAATAGGTTTAACATATTATTACAGTGTACAATCCTGTAATCAAGTAAATTTGCACACTGGGAAAGTTTCACAATACAAGTGACAACAGTTCCTGCTTTATTGTTTTCATTTTCAGGCTTTCTGTAAATACATATGTTATAAAAGTTTCGAAATATATATTTTCTTACCTTATTATTAAAGTGAATGTTGTATACAAACTTTTCCTTCATGGTAGAACTAAAGCTTTGCTCTGTTAAGGAATCATGTTAACTTGCTGCCCACAACTTCACTTAATTTCCTTGCATAAGCCAAATCTTCTAAACTGACGTTTTGCATACTTGGAACTTAATCAATCAAAACCAATAAGGTTAATAAATAGCAGGAATAATAAAAAGTTGCACATGAAGATATCACAAAATAATATAACAGACTAATATAAAACTTGTGTCATTGATCTCTTTGGTGAATGGTTCGTGGATAGAGCTTAACAAGCAAAGGGATGTTACCTTAAGTCAAATAGTATTTCTACACACACTTAATGTTAACTTCAACCTTATATTTTAAATGGATGGATAACTTTTCTCGGGTGTATATGACACTTAGTTTATGTATGTTTTAGTTTAAGACTTAGTAAAGGCTGTGAATCAGTGCTTCAGGATTTTGTGCCATAATAAGTTTAAACAACGTGCAAAAAAGTTCACTTTTTTTATATCATATTCATTCATAAATCGTTTCGAAAATGACACCTTACGTGCTTACATCACAGACAGTGGCGAAAATGAGATTTTCGGCACTAGTGCGGTAAAGTAAGAGTATCTGATTATTAGAAAAAAAACAAAATGTCATGAATATTTCCATGGAAACTAAATGGTCATGAAACTCACTTATTTCTATTGGTTCATTACTTTTGCATTTTCTAATATCTCCATGGAAACTACAAGTTCTACAAAAATTATTAAAAGAAATTAAATAAGACAAAAGTAAGAACACAAATTTCGAATGCTTTTGCATGTTATTATAAAAAATATTGTAAGCAAGCACGTGCCAAATAACACTTTATAAAGCTCTTGTCATTATTTCACTCGCTCGTGAAATAAAAGCAACAACTTAATAAAGTGTTAGTTCCGACACTTTATTAAGTTGTGGTTTCGTTGCTTTAATAACTATTACTTTAATCACAGCAAGAAAGAAAAAAATATCTGTAACTAGCAGTTAGGTATTATTAGTTGGGTACAATGCAACTTCATTATTTAAACCAAATTTTAATTTAACATGAGCTTAGCTGTTGAATCTAACTGGAAGAAATAAAAAAAATTAAAACAAAACATAGGTAAACAAAGCTTTATTAGAAAGATATCTCCAAAGAAAATCTCCAAAAGGACATAAGGATGGTTATATGTATTACAAAAAGAATACCCTTTTAAAATTATTATTCATTAGTCCAAAAAGTCACTTTTTTGAATCTTGAAGATATCCTACCACAGATGTCAGAACTTCGATGACCATTGCCGGATTGGTGGTCTGCAGCGACTTCCATTGGTCCATTTTTTTCAGTTCCGACAAAGAAGGATACTTGCAGATGAAGTTCATAGCATTTGCTTTCAAACTTTCATCATGCAAATTGCCAATTACTAACATGTCTAAGACATTGCTTGCCGACAAGGTAGATTTGAGTTTGTCAATGCACATTTTCTTCAGAAGGTCGAGCTGGTACTTGTCTGCTGCATAAAGAAGATCCCCAGCCTCAGTGCTAGTGAGGTCATCTATTTGACCCGAGTAGATGTACTTCAGCATCCTCTTAAGAATTTCTGGCTTTATGTCCATGATGTCTTCTGCTTGGTTGGAAGTCGTAAAGGTTTCTTGAGTGCAGTCCTGGGAGTTCTTTCTCTTCTTGCAGCTGGCACTTGTTGCTGGTTTCTCTTTCTTGTTGCTCCATGTTTCGACCTTAGTCATTGGAACTTCAGCTTCTGCATTCTTATTATGAAAACGGAACATAGCAGCAAACACGGAAGATCTTGCAGCCAAAATGCATCTGTGGACAGGAAACTCTTGGCCAGCACACCTCAAGACATAATCTGAAGAAACATCAGAGTCCAGCAAACAAGCAAAGTCTTTGGACAGCTGAGAAGAAATTATTCTAGAGGACGATGTTCTTCCAACATTAGATTTATTTCCATCATTTTTACAGGAATCGGGGCAAGATACTGAAACCATGCCCATTAAACTATAAGAAGCAAACGATTCGGAAATGCATGCGTGAAATTCAACCTCTATGAACACCTGATCTTTTGGGAAAATGAAACTTTTCTGTAGTATTTTAAAATCGCCAGCATTATTACGCATAAATATAATCAAATGAACATCAATAACAATTGCAGAGGGCATCAATAACATTTGCTCGGGGCGTTGAAAAGACACAAATAGTGACTTTGTACTGGCGTTGTAGCCGTTTCTGCGAGCGGGAGCGATGTGGCGCTGATGAGGTTCGAATCGTGATTGGTATGCAGGTGTTGTGACATGTGAACTTCCTACAAACCAGTCTTGGTTTTGTATTCGTAAATACGTAATTCGAAAATTCGAACTACAACTTCTACCGGCGGGAAAGTAAAATCCTTCAACCTGCACAGGTTTTTCCATGACTACTGACAAAAAGTATTTAAACGCAAGTAATTAATTATATTACGCCTTTCTTTAACTAGTACAAGTTAGAGGAGGAAGAAAGTATAAGGAACAAGAAATAGCAGCGCCTTTACCTTAGAAGCATACAGAGTTTGGAAGCCTCAAAAAAAAAAAAGAAAATCGAATAAATTTGAACAACAAAACGAAAACATCACTTGACAAGTTTTGTCTTCCAAATTCTACCCTCTTAATAGAGTTTAACACAGCCACGTGTATGTCGTAATTTAAAACTAGCGACAAATGGATTTCATGATGGCCCTGATTTCACGACTTTCACGGAGAATCTGGCAACAGCTTCGCGTTCTTGTTATCCTTTATCCTGGGCTGTGAGGCGCCCTGAGGTCAGAGTAGCAATCTACGGATCGGAAGGTCCGCGATCGAAACTTGGTCGCTGAAAACTCACCGAGTACATGCGGAGTACGTGCTCGTTAAATGTGTTGGGTCCGAAAGTCCTGTGGGCGGTCATTGCGCAGTTTCCCACGTGTACAGGTTCCTGGAGACTATTTCCCTCCCCTTCAGGAACATGTCTAAATTGTGGAGGTGGTCCGTGATAGATGGCAGCATCTGTCACGTATATGTGCGCATGTGAGTGTGTGTTGTGACTGTCTCACTTGACGAAGGTTTAAGGGGTCATAGGAGTCTTAAAAATGTGCAAAGAAGGTACTACAAAGCATAGTTTGATCTTTCATGTAATTTTTTAACTACTCAATACATAAGTATTATTTTTTATATGTAATTCTATGAGATTTATTAATTATTATTTAATTCTTTAGTGTTTGTTTGATATCAAGTTCTTATCTTCAATAACACTTCAATTTTTTAAAACACAGAGACTATGTAAACAAATAAAAACGAAAAACAAATATTCTTTTATTGCAGTTTCAAACATTCGGAAATCAATGCTGTATTCAGTCCTGGCAGACGGCAAGCCCACTTTTTTTCCCGAAAAAGAGAATGACGACGGCCAGACGAGGAAGAAAAGAGAAGCCAACGAAAACGACGATGAGGACGATGCGAATAAAGTTCAGATATCGGTTACAAACAACCTCTACGGGGAAGTGGACAAACAGAAGAAAGTTATTTTTGCCGGTAGTTCGTACGCCTACCTGGAAAGACTTGCACCTCTGTACAACGCCAAAACTGGGAACCAGACCTACCTTGTGTTCCTGGACAGTGAGATAATTTCTGCCTCGTGTGAGCCCAACGCCAGCTCGGCTGCTTTGGATCGGGAACCGGTGCTGGTTACGCTCAAACACAGGCGAAAGGTGAGTTTTACAAACAAAAAATATATAAATGAAGTATTATTAAGCATTTTAACTCGCGTGTCTGAAGTAGATGGCTCTAGTTTTTTTCGGAACCATTAATCCATGCAGGTCTCTCCAAAGGCATTGCGTGAAGGACCATTAGTTCCCACATTCAATTTCTACAGTAGTGCCTTTAGCTATTTATTGTAGCCTTAAGAGAATTTTTCAGCCAACTTTATTTTGATTCTGACTCGCCAGGTGGCATTACAAATTTTCTCCAAATGATACGTCTGGCGATTTAAAAAAGGGGATACGTTTCTCTTTCTGGGGAGTGGAGCACGGCAAGATTTCTCAATCACAAGATAAAGATTATTCGATTGTTATCAGATTTAGACTAACGAAAACTGGTTCCGGTACTCTTTTGCGAGCACGGACGATGTTCTGGAGGAAATATACTAAGAGTTATAAAGTCATACAGGATCAGATGGCTGGGACATGTTTTTCGACGTGAAGATCTCGACCCAGTTAAAAAGCTGACGTTTTCAAAGATTGAGGGTACAAGAAGAAGAGGGAGACCGGCTACGAGGTGGTTGGATAGTGCTGAGAAGGACCTGAAAGTGATGGGAATAACCAGATGGAGAAATCTGGCTGCAAGTCGCCCTGTCTGGAGAAAGCAGACAGAGAAAGCCTTGGCCTGCACCAGGCTGTAGTGTTGTTAAAGAAGAAGAGCTACACGAGGGAGCTATTGGCGACAGGCGTCGTATTTTAGAACCACAGTCAGGTGACGTGCCAACACCTGAATAGGCACCCAACGCAACCGTTAAGGGCGACATCGTAAACAGCGTTAGGACTTTGAAGGATATTTAACGTGCACTCCCTCTCACGGGGTATTATTCGTCGGACATTTTGGCTGCACGGGCCGTTTATAAGTCGGCAGCAATTTTGGCGATGCCCGGACCCGAACCTGGGACATGCCGCATGCTAAGAGAGTGCTTAACCGACTGGGCTCCCCAGCCCCCGGTTCACATTGGAAAATATCTAGTCATTTTAATGCGAATGCCATGATGGAAAGAGTTGGATTTACTTTCCGTTCGTTTTTTAATTAACTATTCTAAAGGCGCGTTTACATGAGTCATGGAATCCATGGATTGAAGAGCAAATTCAGCAATTTTCCCCTTTTGGGGATTTTCTCCCAGACAGAATCGGAATTGCATTGTTTATTGGGGCTTCGCAAACCCTCCAATGAAGGAGGGTTTGATATTTCATACCATGGATTCTGCCACAGACCATAATTTGGGTTAGAACTCCTGCTCGACAGTAGGGGAAAAATGGGGGGGGAGCTGAGATCAGGGATCAGGGATCCTGATCCCCGATTTTGGCTCCCCTCTCTGATCCCCGATTTTGGCTCCCCTCTCTGACCCTTAATTTTGGCTCCCCTCTCTGACCCTTAATTTTGGCTCCCCTCTGATCTCGTACTGTTGTACGAGGGTATTTTTAGAGAAAGTTTATATTTTCGTGAGTGGCATCAATTTTTCCGTACTGTTATACGAGGGTATTTTTAGAGAAAGTTTATATTTTCGTGAGTGGCATCAATTTTTCCGTACTGTTGTACGAGGGTATTTTTAGAGAAAGTTTATATTTTCGTGAGTGGCATCAATTTTTCCGTACTGTTATACAAGGGTATTTTTAGAGAAAGTGACGTCACTGATCCACCACCACCGATGAGTCAACACTGATCCTCCACCACATATGACGCGGGTGACGTAGATTATAGGTTTATGTAAAAAACAGTTATTAGTAGTTGTTGATTGGGAATATTTTTTTAATATAATAGTAAGGGTGTGACACAGGCTATTATAGTCTTTAAATATTACTTTTCCTCAAGTATAAATAAGTTGTAACGAGGATATGTTCTAAATATTCGATATGGTGGAGTTGAGTTGTTTGGATTGTCCTAGCGAGGATATGATATAGGGAAAAAATCGTGGCGCCATCTAGTGTTGAGATTATGAATGATTTTAATATGTATTTCTGAGAGAAAATAATAGTTTTATGCGTCGAACTTTAAAAGTGATTCAGTAACATTTATTGGAAGACTATTAAGTTTATGTGTTAAAATATTATTTAACATAGTTAATAAATATTTATGGTAAAGGATATTTAATGTTATACATTATTTAAAACTATTTTTCTACTAAAGATCAAGTAATTTTTTTTTTTTTTTTGTCATTGAAACCATTAAGTTCTAATCATTCTCGTATGAATACAAAGTAATTGGTTCTTATTAAAATTCTGTTTCCGAATGTGTATAGTAAATATAATACTAACATTTAGTTTTACTAAAGATTCAGAAAATAGTTACATTTTGATATTTTAAATTATATAATACTAACATTTATTTTTACTAAAGATTCAGAAAATAGTTACATTTTGATATTTTAAATTATACAATACTAACATTTATTTTTACTAAAGATTCAGAAAATAGTTAAATTTTGATATTTTAAATTATATAATTCATTTTTATTAAAGATTCCGAAAAAACTTAAATTTATACTTAAATTATATAATACTAACATTTATTTTTACAAAAGATTCTGAAATACTTGAATTTATTATTGTGTTCAACATAATTCTTATATCTAAAATAATGAGATAATATTTTCAAAGAAATTTTTTTATTACTGGTAATCATATATATGCATTTCCAATAAAATTCATTTTTATAAATAAGCATTTCAAATAGCTTCATAATTTATTATATAAAATATAAATCATTATATATTAGACATTTTATATCATATATTTCAATCAAATAGTTTTAATATATTTCAATAGTATCATTTCCAAGAAAACAAAATGAATTTTATTACATATAATTACTCAAAAAATACAAAATAACATTTTTTGTTTTTGTTTTTACAATTCATATTAAACATTTCAATTTATAATAAAGAGGACTACATTTCAAAGATTTTATACACATATACATTTTTACTCCCAATCCATTAATAATGGAATGATGAAATGGCCATGTGCCAAGGTTGTGAATCCATCATCTAATATGAAACGTTTATCATCATATGGGTTTAGGGTAATTTTATTCTGGTTAACAGTGTATATTTGATGAGAGTCACTCATGAATCTAATACTTTGAGCTCTACTTTGAATATTTTCTTGTAGACATTTTTTATAATCCTCATGTGTTATTTTATTTTTTAACGCTACTTTAGGGACACCTTTGGCAGTTTTTTTAACGGTCTTTTTAGTTTTAATAGTATACATTTTTGACTTCAGCCCTATAAACTCTATAATTATAACACCCGACATTTCATCTTTCATTTTCCCAACTACTTTTTTATTTGTTAAGTCAAAGGCTATATGATCTTTAGGATAATCGGAAGTGTCAAAATAGCTTAATTGTTCACTCATATCTTTATAGAAATCCTCACATTCAATTTCGTAGCAAAGAGAATCAGTATCGGTAAATAATAGCCGAATGTTGGGACCGTACTGTTTTTTTGCAAAATTGTAATGGAAGTCGTACATCAAATGCTTGGAGCCGTCTAATATACAGGCACCGATGAAAATTGGTTTATTTAATTTTAAAGTTTTAATTTTTGAGTGGACACCGACTAAATCATCATTAAATATTTTATAAGCATGAAAACTTGGGGAGGCGATGAGCTTTTTCATACGTTTTTCTGTTTGTACTAATTCTACATTTATACGGTTACGAATATTTTCCAATGTTTTACCATATACGCTGTTATTCATGAGTTTATAAAAATCTTTTTCAAATGCATTTTGGGCATTTTTTCGTTTTTCCGTATTAAAATCGATATATTTCTTTAACCAGCTAGACTGCTCGAATTCAATTACTCGATGAATATGAGTTAGTTCCATTCCTAGGGATAAATATAATTTCAAATTTCGGATATGAACAACATATTTTGTCTTGTTATTTAAATTAGGGGTTAATTTTTGGGAATTGGCGATTTTTAAATTTAATTTTTGAACAATGTCTTTAGTATAAGGGGAAATCATATCGGGTTTTATAGTTAAACTTTCTGGGGCCAGTGGATAATCGTTATGTAATTCGTGAATAGTTTCAGGATATTCTAAATCAACTTCTAACATGTAACCTTTAGTTGAGTTTTCATCATAATTTAAAATATTTAATTTCTCAATTTCCTCTTCAGTTAACCATTTAAAATTATGAGTGGGCAGTTTCTGACTCATTGCATATCCATATAAATTATTTGCATCGAGATACATTATATATTTAGAAGGCTGATTAGGGTCATAATCATCAAGATATTTATTATTTGCTTTACTGTATCGATGTGTGATACAACTAACACCCCCTCTCAAAGACTTTTCAAAAAATAGATACATGTCAGGATCAGTTAATAGTTCGAGATGTACATTTGTCATTTTCAAACATGACTGCCATGCCAATCCAGCTGCAGTGAATACGTGACAGGGGTCAATATCGTAATTTGACATACTCATCAATCTGAAGTTTTCGAAAATGTCAGCCAATAATAAAACATCAGTTTTCACATATAAATCGTGATAGTCCCCCATAGTTTCAAGTTTTAAAGTATTCCATACGTTATTTGCATGGAGATAATCCTCATCTGTTATATGAGTTTCAGTTAAATCATTATAAAACGCATCCTTAGGGGGGAGACAAGTGTCGTTAAATTTACTTTTATTGTCAAAGTAGGAATAAGGGTATACACCTTTCCTCATTAATAAATTAATATGATTAGTATTTGAAAAATGTTCTTTAAAAATTTTAAATTGAGATTTATCGAGATTTTTTGCAAGGGTATCGAGTGGTGCATTTAAAAATTGATAGGAATCCAGAAATTGTAAGCTATCGAGGGAGAATGTAATATATTTCTCCATATTGTTTGGAATACATGTTATTTTACTGTTTTTAAATTTTCCGATCCCACTCATTAACAGATGAGAATCATATCCACGCAAATTATGTAGGAATACGGCTATTTTTTTGCACTGTCTATAATTTAGATTACACTTATTATGAGCAGGTCCATTATAAAAACCAGTAATATGATTATGGTCTCTAACACGGTCTGTGCCTAAAGGCAATCTACATATGTGACAGGTGCTGGCAGTCTGAAATTCCCGTTCTTGTGAAGGGGTTATGATCATAGGCTTAATAACTGAAAGTATACTGTTAATGCTTGCTTCTTCTTCCCGTAATCTATGTAGAAATTCGTCAACTGCATTATCACCACGATACACGACAGGAGGGTTTGTACTATTCCCGTCAGGTCCGACAACAACGTATGCAAAACCACAAGGAATATGGTGATTAATCTTATTTGAAAACGACTGATTATCACTATTCTGACAACTATCTACTTTCTGCAATATGCATTCGAAATCTGCGTAGATTACAAAGGGCATTTTCATTTTATATTCATATTTGGTGAATTTTAATATATTATCTTTTTGGGTGGGATATTCAACTTTTTGTGGGGCATGAGTTGAGCAATATGTTTTATGCTCTATAAGGTTGGATTGATTCGTAAACCTATGCAAACAATAGTCACAATAATAGGATTGACATTTATGTTTTGATAAGTGGGACAGTAATCGACTCATAGATTTAATGAGGCAATAATGGGTGTTATCACCATTTTGAAAATAGAGCAAATTAATATGGTTTAAACCTCTTTGAGACGTGATTCTGAGGGGGAATACTTGACCTTTTTCATATCCAAAAACGTTTACAGAGAGTGAATTGGATTTTTCAAACGGTGTTATTTGACTAAGTTTAACTGGATATGTTAACATAGATGTATTTAGCTCATTTTCATAAGGGGAATAAGTATCTACTTTATGGCTATTTTCTTGGGCCGGATATAAGTGGGCTAGTATACTCCAAAGAAAGCATTTTTGGTCACTATTTTCGATATTGATAAGGGCATTTTTTATGAATTAAGTGCTTTGGGATTGGGATAAAGCTTGCGGCCATTAAGGGTGAATATTGACCCATTTGAAGTTCTAAGTATAAAATTTCCTCTAGTACCCATCCACTCCCACGTGCTTCAAAAGCTTCAAAATTATTCATCATTTGATGCGTTGCCGTAATTATTTGGTTAGGGATATCTTCTTCAATTAAAGTTACTATACAATCATGGCGGAAATAGGCATCCATGTATTCAATTTTGTTATCGGTGCTCTTTCTTTGAAATGTAACTTTTACGACACCGTACCATTTGACAGCTCCATTAATATTTAGAAAATCAATTAATTTTAGTTGCCATTCATTTTTAGAAGCGTTAAAAAAAATAGTTAAATCTTTATTTGTATTATTGCTAGGGTAAATTAGTATGTTCGAAAGGGGGTCGGTAGGACGGGTGTCGTTATCTAATCTAGGTTTCTTACTAGTTGTATCAATAGTATCATCAGATTTACGCTTTTTACATTTTTCCACGTGAGTTCTTAATTTATCCGATCTAAAAAATGTAATTTTACAGTGGGGACATTGCTCACCATTCGCTTTCGTGTGAACGTTTTTGGTATGACGATTCAAATTTTTTTTAGAATTGAAAGTGGAATTACATTGGTTACAAGAGAAGGATTTGGAATTTACTTTACATATATGGGTTTTTAATTTATCGATTCTCGAAAATTCCTTGCGGCATTGCATACATTGCTTTACATTGGATTTCAAATGGACCGTGTTTATGTGACGAGTTAAATTACTCTTATGGGCGAATGTCTTGTTACATATGGTGCAAGTGAATGAGTTCTGAAAATTAGAAAAAGAGAACTTTAAGTACTCATTCATTTAAAATAATTCTTTTTAAATATATACGTGTTTACAATATTCTTTCTTCGTTATTATTTCACGGAAACAGTTTTTATCTAACGATAAAATTTTTACTTCTGAATTTTACATAAATAAACTAATTTTGTTTACTTAAATAAACTAAAATACCTTTTCTGAAGAGGGTCCAGCAACGGATCCAGCGTCCAGCGGCATAGGTGTAGACTTATCCTGGTCAGGAATGGATCCGGCTCCAAGTTGAGTAGATGGAGACGTAGACTTTATGGATCCACCGGTCTGAGATGTAGGTGTAGACTTATCCTGGTTTGTCGTTCCAACAGAAAGATCTTTAGTGGTGGAAGGGTGGCGAGTCGCATGTTTCTGTAATGAAATGAATAAATATTTAGCATAGAAACATATATTAATGAAATACCATTATATCAATAACATATATCAAACATAAGTTTCAAATTTATATAACGACTTTCATTAAATAATAATAATATTAGTACTAATTATTTTTTAAAAACTTATCATTAACCAATAAGTATAACGTTACTAAATATTTATTAATTAAAACCATTGATCCATATCTAACATGTGAAGAAAATATAATACCTTGTGTGTTAACCTGTTGTCACAGCACTTCGATGTTGATGGTATAGCCAAATGTTCATTCGGGTCAACAAATGCTATGTTCTTCTTCATGAAAATAGAATATTTACATAAATTATATAGTCTAAACTTTCAATCATACTTATCATGAATTATATTTTTATGAATCACATGTCGACTTAACCTACATTCCATTTCGAAGTTTTAGTTACTAATATCCCTCATAGATGACGGTGGTAAAATCATATTTAAAGAAAATAAATAAATAAAGAGTGAGAATATTAGTACTAAATACAGAAGAGTCGCTTTGAATAAATTAATTACAGTTACTGTAGATTATGATCACAAATTAAAAGTCTGTCAACAAAAATTTTATGATTCAAATTATAACGAGATTAAATTTAATTTTACGAATAAACGATTGAACATATTCAATAGATTTGTTCAACACATTTAATAATGTTGAATAAATTGAAACGTGATATAAATTCTTTCAAGACAAAATCATACAGCGACATTAGTACTAAATACAAAAGAGTAGCTTTGAATAAATTAATTATAGTTACCGTAGATTATTACCAAAAATTAAAAGTATGGTTAAAAAAATTTTATGATTCAAATTATAACGAGATTAAATTTAATTTTACGAATAAACGATTGAACATTCAATAGTTTTGTTCAACACGTTTAATAATGTTGAATAAATTGAAATGTGAAATAAATTCTTTCCAGACATAAAATCATACCTGTTTTGAAGGTCTCACTACTCCATTTGTCTGGTCCACTACGTCCGTTTGCAGAATATTTTTCTGGAACTCATTATAAACATCTAAATCCAGGGCATTTGTCGATTTTGGACTCAGAGGCCAGGGGATGTCAAATAACTAGAACGAAATAAAGATTTATGATTAGGTGAACTAAATATAAAAATGGAAAATACAGTGTTAGAAGTACATCGACTGTTGAAAATATACTTACATCATCATAGTCCATCGTAAGTAAAATTCTTGTAGTGAACTGAAGCCCTCTCGAACAGGAAAGGTCTTTATATGATATTCACTTATCAACTAAATACACGTCATCTGGAATCGAAGGTACTCGAAGGTTCTATCAACTGACTTAAAGTAGGCACATTTGACAGCTAATCTCAACTCATTCACGATATGATTTCATGTTTACATTGCAATAATGAAACTAAATCCACGTCATCCGGAATCGAAGGTACCTTCGATTCCAGATGACGTGTATTTAGTTGATAAGTGAATATCATATAAAGACCTTTCCTGTTCGAGAGGGCTTCAGTTCACTACAAGAATTTTACTTACGATGGACTATGATGATGTAAGTATATTTTCAACAGTCGATGTACTTCTAACACTGTATTTTCCATTTTTATATTTAGTTCACCTAATCATAAATCTTTATTTCGTTCTAGTTATTTGACATCCCCTGGCCTCTGAGTCCAAAATCGACAAATGCCCTGGATTTAGATGTTTATAATGAGTTCCAGAAAAATATTCTGCAAACGGACGTAGTGGACCAGACAAATGGAGTAGTGAGACCTTCAAAACAGGTATGATTTTATGTCTGGAAAGAATTTATTTCACATTTCAATTTATTCAACATTATTAAACGTGTTGAACAAAACTATTGAATGTTCAATCGTTTATTCGTAAAATTAAATTTAATCTCGTTATAATTTGAATCATAAAATTTTTTTAACCATACTTTTAATTTTTGGTAATAATCTACGGTAACTATAATTAATTTATTCAAAGCTACTCTTTTGTATTTAGTACTAATGTCGCTGTATGATTTTGTCTTGAAAGAATTTATATCACGTTTCAATTTATTCAACATTATTAAATGTGTTGAACAAATCTATTGAATATGTTCAATCGTTTATTCGTAAAATTAAATTTAATCTCGTTATAATTTGAATCATAAAATTTTTGTTGACAGACTTTTAATTTGTGATCATAATCTACAGTAACTGTAATTAATTTATTCAAAGCGACTCTTCTGTATTTAGTACTAATATTCTCACTCTTTATTTATTTATTTTCTTTAAATATGATTTTACCACCGTCATCTATGAGGGATATTAGTAACTAAAACTTCGAAATGGAATGTAGGTTAAGTCGACATGTGATTCATAAAAATATAATTCATGATAAGTATGATTGAAAGTTTAGACTATATAATTTATGTAAATATTCTATTTTCATGAAGAAGAACATAGCATTTGTTGACCCGAATGAACATTTGGCTATACCATCAACATCGAAGTGCTGTGACAACAGGTTAACACACAAGGTATTATATTTTCTTCACATGTTAGATATGGATCAATGGTTTTAATTAATAAATATTTAGTAACGTTATACTTATTGGTTAATGATAAGTTTTTAAAAAATAATTAGTACTAATATTATTATTATTTAATGAAAGTCGTTATATAAATTTGAAACTTATGTTTGATATATGTTATTGATATAATGGTATTTCATTAATATATGTTTCTATGCTAAATATTTATTCATTTCATTACAGAAACATGCGACTCGCCACCCTTCCACCACTAAAGATCTTTCTGTTGGAACGACAAACCAGGATAAGTCTACACCTACATCTCAGACCGGTGGATCCATAAAGTCTACGTCTCCATCTACTCAACTTGGAGCCGGATCCATTCCTGACCAGGATAAGTCTACACCTATGCCGCTGGACGCTGGATCCGTTGCTGGACCCTCTTCAGAAAAGGTATTTTAGTTTATTTAAGTAAACAAAATTAGTTTATTTATGTAAAATTCAGAAGTAAAAATTTTATCGTTAGATAAAAACTGTTTCCGTGAAATAATAACGAAGAAAGAATATTGTAAACACGTATATATTTAAAAAGAATTATTTTAAATGAATGAGTACTTAAAGTTCTCTTTTTCTAATTTTCAGAACTCATTCACTTGCACCATATGTAACAAGACATTCGCCCATAAGAGTAATTTAACTCGTCACATAAACACGGTCCATTTGAAATCCAATGTAAAGCAATGTATGCAATGCCGCAAGGAATTTTCGAGAATCGATAAATTAAAAACCCATATATGTAAAGTAAATTCCAAATCCTTCTCTTGTAACCAATGTAATTCCACTTTCAATTCTAAAAAAAATTTGAATCGTCATACCAAAAACGTTCACACGAAAGCGAATGGTGAGCAATGTCCCCACTGTAAAATTACATTTTTTAGATCGGATAAATTAAGAACTCACGTGGAAAAATGTAAAAAGCGTAAATCTGATGATACTATTGATACAACTAGTAAGAAACCTAGATTAGATAACGACACCCGTCCTACCGACCCCCTTTCGAACATACTAATTTACCCTAGCAATAATACAAATAAAGATTTAACTATTTTTTTTAACGCTTCTAAAAATGAATGGCAACTAAAATTAATTGATTTTCTAAATATTAATGGAGCTGTCAAATGGTACGGTGTCGTAAAAGTTACATTTCAAAGAAAGAGCACCGATAACAAAATTGAATACATGGATGCCTATTTCCGCCATGATTGTATAGTAACTTTAATTGAAGAAGATATCCCTAACCAAATAATTACGGCAACGCATCAAATGATGAATAATTTTGAAGCTTTTGAAGCACGTGGGAGTGGATGGGTACTAGAGGAAATTTTATACTTAGAACTTCAAATGGGTCAATATTCACCCTTAATGGCCGCAAGCTTTATCCCAATCCCAAAGCACTTAATTCATAAAAATGCCCTTATCAATATCGAAAATAGTGACCAAAAATGCTTTCTTTGGAGTATACTAGCCCACTTATATCCGGCCCAAGAAAATAGCCATAAAGTAGATACTTATTCCCCTTATGAAAATGAGCTAAATACATCTATGTTAACATATCCAGTTAAACTTAGTCAAATAACACCGTTTGAAAAATCCAATTCACTCTCTGTAAACGTTTTTGGATATGAAAAAGGTCAAGTATTCCCCCTCAGAATCACGTCTCAAAGAGGTTTAAACCATATTAATTTGCTCTATTTTCAAAATGGTGATAACACCCATTATTGCCTCATTAAATCTATGAGTCGATTACTGTCCCACTTATCAAAACATAAATGTCAATCCTATTATTGTGACTATTGTTTGCATAGGTTTACGAATCAATCCAACCTTATAGAGCATAAAACATATTGCTCAACTCATGCCCCACAAAAAGTTGAATATCCCACCCAAAAAGATAATATATTAAAATTCACCAAATATGAATATAAAATGAAAATGCCCTTTGTAATCTACGCAGATTTCGAATGCATATTGCAGAAAGTAGATAGTTGTCAGAATAGTGATAATCAGTCGTTTTCAAATAAGATTAATCACCATATTCCTTGTGGTTTTGCATACGTTGTTGTCGGACCTGACGGGAATAGTACAAACCCTCCTGTCGTGTATCGTGGTGATAATGCAGTTGACGAATTTCTACATAGATTACGGGAAGAAGAAGCAAGCATTAACAGTATACTTTCAGTTATTAAGCCTATGATCATAACCCCTTCACAAGAACGGGAATTTCAGACTGCCAGCACCTGTCACATATGTAGATTGCCTTTAGGCACAGACCGTGTTAGAGACCATAATCATATTACTGGTTTTTATAATGGACCTGCTCATAATAAGTGTAATCTAAATTATAGACAGTGCAAAAAAATAGCCGTATTCCTACATAATTTGCGTGGATATGATTCTCATCTGTTAATGAGTGGGATCGGAAAATTTAAAAACAGTAAAATAACATGTATTCCAAACAATATGGAGAAATATATTACATTCTCCCTCGATAGCTTACAATTTCTGGATTCCTATCAATTTTTAAATGCACCACTCGATACCCTTGCAAAAAATCTCGATAAATCTCAATTTAAAATTTTTAAAGAACATTTTTCAAATACTAATCATATTAATTTATTAATGAGGAAAGGTGTATACCCTTATTCCTACTTTGACAATAAAAGTAAATTTAACGACACTTGTCTCCCCCCTAAGGATGCGTTTTATAATGATTTAACTGAAACTCATATAACAGATGAGGATTATCTCCATGCAAATAACGTATGGAATACTTTAAAACTTGAAACTATGGGGGACTATCACGATTTATATGTGAAAACTGATGTTTTATTATTGGCTGACATTTTCGAAAACTTCAGATTGATGAGTATGTCAAATTACGATATTGACCCCTGTCACGTATTCACTGCAGCTGGATTGGCATGGCAGTCATGTTTGAAAATGACAAATGTACATCTCGAACTATTAACTGATCCTGACATGTATCTATTTTTTGAAAAGTCTTTGAGAGGGGGTGTTAGTTGTATCACACATCGATACAGTAAAGCAAATAATAAATATCTTGATGATTATGACCCTAATCAGCCTTCTAAATATATAATGTATCTCGATGCAAATAATTTATATGGATATGCAATGAGTCAGAAACTGCCCACTCATAATTTTAAATGGTTAACTGAAGAGGAAATTGAGAAATTAAATATTTTAAATTATGATGAAAACTCAACTAAAGGTTACATGTTAGAAGTTGATTTAGAATATCCTGAAACTATTCACGAATTACATAACGATTATCCACTGGCCCCAGAAAGTTTAACTATAAAACCCGATATGATTTCCCCTTATACTAAAGACATTGTTCAAAAATTAAATTTAAAAATCGCCAATTCCCAAAAATTAACCCCTAATTTAAATAACAAGACAAAATATGTTGTTCATATCCGAAATTTGAAATTATATTTATCCCTAGGAATGGAACTAACTCATATTCATCGAGTAATTGAATTCGAGCAGTCTAGCTGGTTAAAGAAATATATCGATTTTAATACGGAAAAAACGAAAAAATGCCCAAAATGCATTTGAAAAAGATTTTTATAAACTCATGAATAACAGCGTATATGGTAAAACATTGGAAAATATTCGTAACCGTATAAATGTAGAATTAGTACAAACAGAAAAACGTATGAAAAAGCTCATCGCCTCCCCAAGTTTTCATGCTTATAAAATATTTAATGATGATTTAGTCGGTGTCCACTCAAAAATTAAAACTTTAAAATTAAATAAACCAATTTTCATCGGTGCCTGTATATTAGACGGCTCCAAGCATTTGATGTACGACTTCCATTACAATTTTGCAAAAAAACAGTACGGTCCCAACATTCGGCTATTATTTACCGATACTGATTCTCTTTGCTACGAAATTGAATGTGAGGATTTCTATAAAGATATGAGTGAACAATTAAGCTATTTTGACACTTCCGATTATCCTAAAGATCATATAGCCTTTGACTTAACAAATAAAAAAGTAGTTGGGAAAATGAAAGATGAAATGTCGGGTGTTATAATTATAGAGTTTATAGGGCTGAAGTCAAAAATGTATACTATTAAAACTAAAAAGACCGTTAAAAAAACTGCCAAAGGTGTCCCTAAAGTAGCGTTAAAAAATAAAATAACACATGAGGATTATAAAAAATGTCTACAAGAAAATATTCAAAGTAGAGCTCAAAGTATTAGATTCATGAGTGACTCTCATCAAATATACACTGTTAACCAGAATAAAATTACCCTAAACCCATATGATGATAAACGTTTCATATTAGATGATGGATTCACAACCTTGGCACATGGCCATTTCATCATTCCATTATTAATGGATTGGGAGTAAAAATGTATATGTGTATAAAATCTTTGAATGTAGTCCTCTTTATTATAAATTGAAATGTTTAATATGAATTGTAAAAACAAAAACAAAAAATGTTATTTTGTATTTTTTGAGTAATTATATGTAATAAAATTCATTTTGTTTTCTTGGAAATGATACTATTGAAATATATTAAAAACTATTTGATTGAAATATATGATATAAAATGTCTAATATATAATGATTTATATTTTATATAATAAATTATGAAGCTATTTGAAATGCTTATTTATAAAAATGAATTTTATTGGAAATGCATATATATGATTACCAGTAATAAAAAAATTTCTTTGAAAATATTATCTCATTATTTTAGATATAAGAATTATGTTGAACACAATAATAAATTCAAGTATTTCAGAATCTTTTGTAAAAATAAATGTTAGTATTATATAATTTAAGTATAAATTTAAGTTTTTTCGGAATCTTTAATAAAAATGAATTATATAATTTAAAATATCAAAATTTAACTATTTTCTGAATCTTTAGTAAAAATAATTTTTAGTATTGTATAATTTAAAATGATCAAAAATGTAACTATTCTGAATCTTTAGTAAAAAATAAATGTTATATTATAAAATTAAATAACAAAATTAATATTTCTGAATCTTAGTAAAACTAAATGTTAGTATTATATTTACTATACACATTCGGAAACAGAATTTTAATAAGAACCAATTACTTTGTATTCATACGAGAATGATTAGAACTTAATGGTTTCAATGACAAAAAAAAAAAAAAATTACTTGATCTTTAGTAGAAAAATATTTTAAATAATGTATAACATTAAATATCCTTTACCATAAATATTTATTAACTATGTTAAATAATATTTTAACACATAAACTTAATAGTCTTCCAATAAATGTTACTGAATCACTTTTAAAGTTCGACGCATAAAACTATTATTTTCTCTCAGAAATACATATTAAAAATCATTCATAATCTCAACACTAGATGGCGCCACGATTTTTTCCCTATATCATATCCTCGCTAGGACAATCCAAACAACTCAACTCCACCATATCGAATATTTAGAACATATCCTCGTTACAACTTATTTATACTTGAGGAAAAGTAATATTTAAAGACTATAATAGCCTGTGTCACACCCTTACTATTATATTAAAAAAATATTCCCAATCAACAACTACTAATAACTGTTCTTTACATAAACCTATAATCTACGTCACCCGCGTCATATGTGGTGGAGGATCAGTGTTGACTCATCGGTGGTGGTGGATCAGTGACGTCACTTTCTCTAAAAATACCCTTGTATAACAGTACGGAAAAATTGATGCCACTCACGAAAATATAAACTTTCTCTAAAAATACCCTCGTACAACAGTACGGAAAAATTGATGCCACTCACGAAAATATAAACTTTCTCTAAAAATACCCTCGTATAACAGTACGGAAAAATTGATGCCACTCACGAAATATAAACTTTCTCTAAAAATACCCTCGTACAACAGTACGAGATCAGAGGGGAGCCAAAATTAAGGGTCAGAGAGGGGAGCCAAAATTAAGGGTCAGAGAGGGGAGCCAAAATCGGGGATCAGAGAGGGGAGCCAAAATCGGGGATCAGGATCCCTGATCCCTGATCTCAGCTCCCCCCCCATTTTTCCCCTACTCTCGACCTCTTTCTCCCCTAATAGGGATTTCGGCATTCCATGGATTCGATGGCTCATGTAAACGCGTCTTAAATGAATTTGTGGAAATACCTATATTCTTTGTAAATGAATTAATTAAGAAGGAGCAGTAAAATCTTGTTCGAATGTCTAGGTTTTGAGGCTATCGCAATGCATAGCTTCTGCTAAAATTATTATTAATCTCCATTTAATTAAACATGACCTCTTCACTCCCGAAAGGAATCTTATGCATATATTCTTCATTTAAACTTATTTTTCGAGCAATTATATACTTAAAAGTATACTTTGCAAGGAATTTTGGGAAAAAAATTACATTTGATGAGAGGCCCGTCAATTTAGTGGAATATGAGGTTTGGAGCAGTAAAAATACACATTTTTGCCTTGCTATGAATAAACAAACAAGCTTTAGGGGAGAGTGTTGTACCTTGGGACACTGACAATTTCTAAGAATCTATTGACAATATTCATAGATTGTTTATTCCTAATAGTAGCCTTAACCAACAGACATCATCAAAATAAAATTTAACACTAGCATCATTGAATTGATGAATTGGTGACAAAAAATAATATTTCATTAACCCAAAGTAAAGATTTTTCTCATTCCTATATAATTTTTTACCTTTGTACTTTTACAAAAAGTCAACTGCATTTTATTTTCTTCATAAAACAGAAGATTTTAAAATATTTTGGTTATGAGAAAATAATGATAATGCATTTAGATTGGCCACTATCTAGCTTTTATTTAAACCATGTAGTGTGTTGTACCCAGGCCCGGACTGGCCCGCCGGCCCATCGGCCCTCGGACCGGTGCGCCTTTCTAAAAAAAAACAAAAAACAAAAAAAACCTGACTTAAATTTTTTGGACCCTAGGTTCAAGTACTTCTTCGAAATACGATAGAAAGTGATGAGGGGGGGGGGGGATACGGATACATATTTTCTAAGGGGGTCTGCATATCTTTAGGGAAGGCACGGGAGTAAAAGTTGCAGCAGTTGCAAGTTGTTGTTTTTTTCTTTTGAGGCAGTGTGTCATTTTGTACTGTCTTGGAACTAAGCCGATACCTAGAAAGGCGCCTTCACTCGGAGCCTCTGCTTCACTTCCATACTGGGCGCTGATGAGCCGGTTAAATAACGATTACATTTTCATATACATGGAATTACTTTAAGGTAGTATATGTTCGGTCTTACGTGATCCATTAAGGAGATGGTTAGACGAAACAAGAACTTTCAAAGGTAGCCACCATGGCTTGACGCCTTAACACACTCGACAGAATAAATTGTAACTATAAATTTTAAATGGGACATTTTGATAAATATTAAAAAATGATCTTAATAAGGCGCCTTCTCTCCTTTGCATACAAGCGCCAAACGGCTTTCTATATATATATATATATGGGTAATTCCACGTCGGAAGAGACCACGACTGCCAAAAAAAAATATTTTTTCCCACAATTGTATCTTTTATATTTGCTTTAGAAAGGTGTGAATTTTATTTTTTTTTTGTATCATCAACTATTGTTGTTTCGTCTTTGGCAACACAGCGGCTTCAAAATGGCCGCTTTGTTTCGAAAACATGATCTCGTGTTTTTGCATCATTTTGAATCCTTGAATTTTCAGATAAGAACTACATTTTATCAGATTTTTTGGTAAAATTATTAAAATACACTATAAGAACTATGTTAAAACCACATTATTAATTGGCATTTATAACTAAAAGATATTTAATTAGGAAGATAAAAATCTCATTTTTGACTGTAGTGTCAGTCACGAAAAGATATAAAAGTTCCCATAACTTTTTAAAATAAGGCTTTACTTCAAAAATTTTACGATATTTTCTTACTATAGTAACCTCTGTGTAATTCCAACCGTTTTAATTTTAAAATAAAAAACATTTTCTCTATTTATAACACATTTTAGATTTGTAGTGTCAGTCACGATGTAGTGCTAGTCACAACTTCTTTTTGATCTAGATGTTTTAGATTAGCTAAATACTTGTAGATTTCTTATATTTTGATAATTTTGATTTAAGATGGATATATCAACAGCTAAAAGAAAAAAAAGAGCAAAGGGTGTTTTTTAAGACGGCGATAAATTTTAAAAATTTAAAGAAAATTAAAGCAAAAACCACTTTACGGACAACACTTCAATTAAAGTAATACACCTCTATTGCAATCTCCAACCGTTTGACAACCTTGTCTGGTAATTCTCTTCCAAAAGTCATGGTCTTCTTTGAATTCAAACATGGTGAAGGACCAATTGATGGACTTCGTGATACAGTGAGGAGGGGATAAAGGAAGTCACACTTTCTAAGAAATTTGACCCACATTTTGCTAAAGATTTTTTTCACTTTGCATAAGAAATCTGCCCAAACATATAACTATTATACATTTCTGACAACTGTGTAAAGGGCAAAATGGGTTGATTAAATTATATATGCCCATTAAAGGAAGTTAAACCTTCCAATTCCTAGACACACAAAAATTG
The DNA here is from genome assembly GCA_023701765.1 of Hylyphantes graminicola. Classification (NCBI taxonomy): domain Eukaryota; kingdom Metazoa; phylum Arthropoda; class Arachnida; order Araneae; family Linyphiidae; genus Hylyphantes; species Hylyphantes graminicola. The sequence goes on from CM043117.1 coordinate 60,899,614, forward strand.
CTTCGTTTTTTAAAATTAAACAAATGCTTACTTAAAACAACTGCCAATGTTTCATTAAATCCCCCAAAATACTACACGGTTAATTAAACAAATTTAAATGCTGTAAAAAGAAATACCTCTCAACAAAATTTTGAAAATGAACGTGATGCTGGAAAAAGAGCTTTATTTCCTTTTGTAGTTAAATTATCGTTAAATATTTTGTAAGCAAATGTTAAGTAAAGTTGCTTATTCAATAAAACTGAAACATCTGCAATGGTCGGGGTCTTTTTGCGTGGCCTGAGAAGGAAGGTTTTTCAGAAAATGCTATTGAAGAAAGAAGTAAGAAACTACCATAAATCAAACTTTAGGGACGCTGTGTAACTTTTGTCTAACTATATTTTTACCATGTACGCAATTTTTTAACTTACTATATTCAAAACTATTTACATATGTTATGTTATATTGCCTAAATTTTCCATTCCTGTTATACAATTCACATGATGAAGTGTGCCAC